>BMAU01013132.1:0-444331 GCA_019973935.1 Trichonephila clavipes | reverse complement strand
GCTAGAAAGTCAGACTTTAAGATGACTACTAATTTTTTAATGAAAAGACCACTATAACCCAATAACAAAGAAAAGCACAACGATATACTATATAACCTATGTCCAGCCATCGTTTCAAATTAAGAGGCCAATGTGTCAATTACTCATTGTTAACTGTAGCAACTAGCGCAAGGGCAAAAACGTGTCAAAAAAACGAAATTCGTGGAATCTTAGGTACCGCTCATCAGTTATTGAATTGTGAAATTGTCTACTTTGTTTTAAAACCATAAACTGTTAAGATAAAGATTGAGTCCAATCAAACATTCTCCGGAAATATAAACGTAAAGAAATTTCAGCGACTTTTCACTGGAGGATTGATCCTAATGGTAACAGATAGTTTTAGTAATTTTTATATGGGTCACCAATGCAGTTTTTCCTAAATGAATTTATAAAAGCAATTTATTTTATCCAACAGGTGGACGCAACAAAAAATGCTTTTGTATCAAACTCCTGTGATTGAAGCTTTCTGTTCGGTTCGTAGCCTTTTAAATCAACTGTACAGGAAAAGGGTATTGAAGTGAGAAAGTGCATATTAACGCCGTACTATTAAGCTTCACGAGGGCTTTTGGCGACGGACCTAGTAATTTTGGACCATGGTCAAGTGACGATGACGACACCTAAGCTAGCACCCCACATACTCTCCTAACTTCAACACCACACCAACGGGAGGACGTTTGAGTCTCGACATATTTAACGTGTATCGGCCCCCCTTACACGGCGGGTCTTTAGAAGTACTGGGCTCAAACTCATGACACGAAGCCACGATCCGATGCCTTGACCGCTAGGCTACCGCGACCACAAAAGTATTGAAGAGTGAGTGAGACATATATCAACGTCGCCCAATAAAGCAACACGAGTGTTATTGTTGACGTCATTTTGAGCCTCAGTCAAGTAATGAGGATGCCTGAGCTGGCATCCCTCTCTTTAAACTACCGTCCCATGCCAGAGGGAGGGCTGTGCGCTTCAGCTCCTCTGCACGACGAGTCTTCAGTGGCCCTCAGCTTAACAATGCCGGTCACGAGCTCGTGACCATGGCCACTAGGCTATCGGGGTCACAAAGATTATTGGAACGCAGGGTTTTTTTATAGTCGCATACACGCGCGCGTCTGACTCTTCTACTTTCCTTCTTAACGAGCAGTAAAAATTATTGTGAGCCTGAGCAGAAAAGTCGCAGATTTGAAATCTGATTTAACTTGTATCTTTAAAAGTAGCAGTCCTTCAAAAACCTTACTTGTGGAGAATGAGAAACCAAATCGAATGACTGCTCTCGTTTTTCCAAATAATGAGGTTTCTCTCGGCAGTAGCCCCATTAAATATAGCTCAAGTCACATCAAATCACATTGTTACTTATGATGCTTTACATTCTAATTGCATCTCATTTTCATGACGTTCCTTTTTTCGTTACAATGAACAAAATTTCATTTTTTTAAAAAAATTTTGTAACAATGTGATGAAACTTCTCTTAAAAGCTTAATTCAGCATAGTTCCCATCAAAACATGAAATATAGAATATCATTGAAAAGAGCGGAGGACGTCGAGCCACTAACTGAGCTTCGCATGTGGGCGGTTAGTGGCAGAGAAAACGCCCCTGGGGTTTGTGTTCATCACGTGCAGCCGAAGAAGGTCCGAGGCGTAGGTTGCGACTGACTCGCCCATTAAGAGCGAAATAATATATTAAGTGATAATGTTATATATAGAATGTCTTCAATAAATGATATTCAGGAACCTTTGACCTTATATGATCACATCCAGTTTACTACGCCAATAAAAATGGTCTTGTGGTTATTTGCCAACTTTTGTGGATGCGCAATTTTTTATTTTATGTATTTATTTTTAGAACTTTTCTTATCGTGTCTTTTTTTCTGCTTTAATCTTAAATATTGAAAAAAACAAGAAAAACAAATTTTTTTTCGTTCTAAATGGCAGAATATGAAGAGTTATTACAGAGTTCATCAATCTATCTAGTATATCACCGAAAGCTGGTATCTCTTTTCAGTGCGGCGCCATATTGGCGGATACCGATCGCCGAATGTAATTTTGACACCCAATTGATGGGGCTGCGGTAGCCTCCCCATGGCAGAGCGAGGCATCCACTAAAGTTCCCGCCGTGACGATGCGAAATCCGAGAGCTGTAGTTAGAGAGGGGGTGCCAGCTCAGGTGTCGTCCATTTGACCATGGTTCAAAATTACGCCGTCGCCAAAAGAGCACCGACGTTAATATTAACTCAACTTAACTCAACTCAACTCTAAGTTACATGCCGTATAATCATACGACATGGCCGCAGTCGATTTTCTGCATCATGAAAATCCATTGGACTTGGGCCGAGGTCGAACCCGCAACCTTGGGTACAGAGGGCCAGCGACAGACCAAACCCCCCCCTCAGCCAACATAAAAGAAAAAAATAAATAAAATAACTAACCCCCTGAGTGACCGTTTATTAACTTCGCACTCTTGAGCAACGGCGACGGAACTCGCCACTTTGAAAAGCTTTCAAGTGACGGGAACGACATCTGAGCTAGCACTCTCTCAAGATTCCTAACTTTCCCGCGCCAAGGGGAGGACTTTGAGCCACGACAGATTGAACGTGTATCGGCCTCTCTACATGGTAAGTCTTCAGAGGCATCAGGACTCGACAACGCCAGTTATGCCTTCGTGAACATGACCAATAGGTTACCGCAGGGGTACTCAACCTTTTTTTCTGCTGGGCCACTTACACATGTCAGCTATTTTACGCTGGCCGCATGCATATGTTAGTTATTTCATGAGCGCCACAACATGAGGATAAATGGGGAAGAGGGGGAGAAATGCTTTAAGACCAAGATAACGCCAGCCACGATCCGATACCTTGACCACTCGGCTACCGCGGCCGCAATGAATTTGGAACAGAAAATGATGGGAGAAAAAATACACATTTTATGTCTTCAACTCATCAGATAAGAAAATAGATGCATTTGTTTGATTACGGTATTGCAGCAATTTTCCTATATGGTTGCTCCAATTTTAAATTTTGAGTGATATGTCAATAAGAAATTGAAAAACACAGCAATAAATGAAATCTTTCAAACAAACCAATAACCAAACGTTTTTACTAATGTATTCGTTATGGTTGATGTACTTTATTTTCCCCTCCTTCACAGGGCTTCAATATAAAATCACTGACCTATAATGCCGTAATATTCTTATAATGATAATTATATCAAATTTAGAGGCTATAATTATAACAGGGACAGATCATCAAATGAAATTGTACAGGATTAGAGCTCACTACCCAGCCTCGAGACAGACTTATCGAAAACTAAAGGTAATGTTGCTAAGAGCAGATCTAAATCCTTACTTAATTGTCCGCCCAAACAGGGTTTTAACTAAATGCGCTTCTAATCGGGTTACGCTTGTAAAGTGAGATTCGAGTAGGCTGTCTCTTGCAAACACTGCGTCGTGTCTGGTAGAGAGCCTCACATACGACACACACAATTCAATTGACGGTCCAGTGAAGCAGAACAGATAATAAGGATAAGGCGTAGATTTCGCCAATATAGAAGCATAACTGTTTTAATTAACTGATTTATTTTTTCTGATAAAATATCTTTCTACATGAAACACATTAGTAATTTCTTTTTGACATTTAAATAGCCACTGTAGCCTAGTGGTCACGAACTCGTGGCCGTAATGTTGCAGGTTCGAATCCGGGTTTCACTGAAGATCTACCGTGTAGAGGAGGTCGATGAACGTTAAATCTGAAGAAGCTCAATGCCCTCACAATTTTAGTTTAGAGAGAGTGATATCAGCTCAGGTGTTGTCTCTCGACCGAAGTTCAAAATGACGAGGTCCGCGCCACTAACCCTCGTGTTACTTTGCAGTGCGACGTTAATATAATTCTCTCACTTATTGAAAGATTTAAATTTTTCATTTGGAGTGAGTGAGTGAGTGAATATTAACGTCACACTGTTCGGCTACACGGGGCTTTTGGTGACGGACCTCGTCATTTTGAACCATGGTCAAGTGACGAGGACGACACCTAGCTGGCACCCTCTTCTAACTACCACACCACACCGACGGGAGGACGTTTGTACTCTCCACAGATTTAGCGTGAATCTCTTTCCTACATGATGGGTCTTTAGTGGTACCAGGCTCAAACTCATGACATGCCAAGCCAAGATCCGATACCTTGATCACTAGGCTACCGCCGCAAATTTTTCATTTGGAAGCGAATTGGAGTGTGGGATTTGATTGATTGCATAGTAACGTCGTTCTTTGAAGTTACACTAGGAATATTAATGATGGATCTCATAATTATGGACTCTAGACAAATGGTGAAGACGACCCTTGAGCTCACTCTTCAGACTTCGACACCATGCCACCTCGAAAGCTTTCAACATCCAGTTTTAACGTGCATCAGTATTTCTACATGGCGAGTCTACAGTGGCACAAGGACTCGAACCCAAGACTTTACTAAAACAGCCCAGGCTAAAAGTTTTCTGCCATGATTACTTTGCTACTATGGTTTCTGATTTCTCGGATTTTATTTCCTGGAATGTCCGGGAAATCCCGGGAATGTAAATTTCGTTCCCAAAATTCTCGGGAATGCATCAAAATTGTAAAAAATTTGAAAACAAATTGTTCTTAATTTCTTTTAATTTCTAATTGGCTACGAATTGCCGTTGCAGAGACCTAGTGCATCCTCCGGAAGCTGGTCTAACTTCTTTAACTATTTTTTTTATTTTTAAATAATACCAATTATAATTATATAAAATAAGGATACATATATAAATTCCAAAACTAATATTTTTTTATATAATGACCTAAAAAATACAAAAAGTATGTAGTAAATTAATTATTCATTTTTAAAATAGGATTTCAGAAAGCATATACAGCTGGCAAAATGTTTGTACACTTAAAATTTTGTATGTTCTTCAAAAATAAATTAAGTAATACAACTAAAACTTATTGAGATACATTTAAATTGTTTTAAAAAATAAGATTCTTTCACAATAAAAAAATAAAATAAGAAGTTATTTCAAATAAGTTAGTTTAAAAAAAAATTGTACACTTGCTTAGTTAACATTAACAAAACATATGCAACAATGTAATGAAATTTCAATACTTTTAAACAGTCCATTAGCTTTTACAACTGCTTCAAGACACTTTGGAATTGACTCAATTTCTTTGCGATTTCTGTGCCAATGGAGTTCCAAACTTCTTGAAGTTTTTCTTTTAAGTTTTCTTTACTTGTTACATTTTTTTCCGAACTTCAGTGTCCAAATGCATCCATAAATTTTCTATAGGATTAAGATCTGGAGATGTGGAAGTGTTTCAAGTCGCCTTGGAGCATGATAAAGCAACCAGGTCTTAGTAAATATAGCGGTGTGCTTCGGGTCATTGTCTTGTTGGAATATAATAGTGTTCTCCATGCTCAATTTCTTAGCACTATAACAAATTATGTCGCAACACATCGATATAAGCTAAAGCATTCATTTTAATGTCAATAAATGTTAAGTTACCCGCTCCATTATGAGCTACACATCCCCACAGCATAACATTTCCGCCACCGTGTTTTAAAGGGGGAAAGACATTTTAGGGTTCATGTGCTGTTTTATTTTTCTCCAAATTTTTCGAATACTTGGTGGTGTTAAAATTTCAAACTTGCTCTCATCAGAAAAAATAACCTTTTTCGAAAAATCCATGGGTTTATTTTTGTACTTCATGGCAAACTCTAGAAGTCTTTTCCTGTTTACTTCACTAATATAAGGTTTCTTTCTGAGAGTTCTGGCTTTCAGACCAGCGCTCTGCAGTACATTTCTGACTGTCTGAGCAGACACTGAAACGTTATATGATGACAGAGAGAGAGAGAGAGAAAAAAAAGTTCATTGGTAATATTTTGAGCTGATGTCATTGGTTTATTTGTTGCTGACCTTACAATCATTCGTTTATCTCTTGAAGTCAATTTACTCTGACCACCAGGTCTGGGCTTATTTTCAACACTGCCGGTCTCTAAATATTTTTTAACAATGTAACCAACGGTTGTATAAATGACAGTTTTAAAATTTTTCCTATTTCCCGGAAAGATTTTCCCTCTTTATGGAGCTCTGTAATAAGTGTTTTCTCATATCTAAAGAAATTTCTTTGGTTTTAGGAGCCATTTTCAAGATTATATCTCTGTAAATTTAAATACACTCAGGAACATTGAAAATAGCGACCTAAGAAGAAAGCATCGGATTGAAATGAAATTTAATAAACATAATGACACAGATGAGAGATTCACTTGATCTCAAAAACAAGACAATTAAACGAATGCAAGGTGTGCAACGACACAAATACTGGGCAACTTCAATAGCGCGTTGAACCACCTCCAGCTGCAATACATGCCACCTCACGGTCCGACATTGAGTTGATTAGATACCTTATGTTGTCCTGAGGCAGATGGGCCCACAAATCTTGAACAGGCAACTCTAAATCATGTACAGAGTGACACGATGGGCTCTGCCGTTTTAAGCTGATCCCACATGTGCTCTACAGGAGACAATTCGGGGGAGCGGGCCGGCCATGGAAGAGTCAGAAAATGACGTAGGAAGTCTTGAGCAACACTTGCTGTATGCGGACGAGCATTATCTTGCTGGAAAATTGGCCCTGGGAGACCAATTAGAAAAGGTCCTACATGGGGTCGAAAAATATAATCAACTTAACGTTGGCCCGTTAAGGTTCCACGCATCACAATTAAAGGGGACTGGCTATCATAGACTATGGCTCCACAGACCATTACACCAGCTGTGCGGGCAGTGTGACGTAGAACAGTGTGGGGGGAATTGTACCGCTCACCAGGGCGCCTCCACTCCCGTACACACTCCACACCCGTACCCGTACAAAACAAACCGGGATTCACCATTAAACACAACATTTTGCCAATCTGTGACATTCCACACTGATCTGGCATGGCACCACTGTAGACGCAGTTGCCGATGTTCCGGTGTTAAAGGAAGTGCACGGAAAGGGCGCTTGGATTTAAGATTTGCTCCTGCAAAGTGTCTGGAAATTGTTTGTGGAACAATTGCTCGTATCATTGAACGAGTCACTGTGGGGTCCACAAGTGCTTGCCGTACGATCCTTCGATCCTCTCTCCTCGTGGTCTTCCTGGTCGCTCCTGACCCGGTTTTCCACGCGTGAGTGCCTTCTCGTGTCCACTGCTCCCAACAATTTCTAACGGCACACACGAACGATCCTCTGGCCAGCAACACGGCGCGCCGACCAGCCTGCAGTTTTCATCCCTATGATCAGGCCTCTCTCAAATTCGCTTAACTATGAGAAATGTTTTCTAGCACATTTACCTGGCATGTTTCGCTTACCAAAGTCTTCCTACAATCGGCGGGTAATCGTCACGTTTTGAATCTTCGAATTTGCGCTTGCTTATGTAGCACCCTCTTTCTGATTGTAGCGCCACCCCGGCGTGTATGAACATACGTATTGGCACAAAACTTGGATCATTTGCACATCACAATACGCTGTACTTATTTGCAAAGTTTCGCCATTGTACTTAGCTTCCTTCTTGGGTCGCTATTTTCAATGTTCCTGAGTGTATAACCTGAAACTATTTAAATATTATTGATCAACTAAGAAAAACGTATGAGAAACTAAGTTGAATCTAAAAGGTTTAATCAAAACTTTTGCCATACTTACACCAAAAGAATTCTGTACAAATACTCTTTTTGCAACGATTTTCACACTTTTCCAGAGTACAATTTACTTTTTCACTTAAAAAGAAAAATAATTTGCATACAACAATTAGACGCATGAAAGAAATGCATGGTTAATTCGCAACTAAAGTATGGGTATTTATTTCATCAAAAACGAAGAAAAAAGTGGTGTACAAATAATCATTTTGTCAACTGTATATAAGCAATTTGTACTTTTATCAATCCAGCAGCAGAAAATACTTTCTTTGTGGGTGCCAGCTAGGTGTCGACTCCGTCATCCGACCTTTCTTTAAAATCACATGGCGTATTGGATGTGGTTGGGTACCTCGAGTCGCGTGCTATTTTCAATAAACAAAGATTTCATTTCTATAAGAAGGGTTAATTTATTCATATACACTCATGGACAAAAAAATTACGGAACCAAGAAGGAGTCGTCAAAATAAAACGAAATTTTGCATACGTAATGTCTGCTTTGATATAAGTAAATGATTAGAAAATTAAAGAAAAATGATCATTTATTTCGGAGCAAAAGGCAAAAGAACGGAGGATTTAATATCCTTTTGAACCCCCTCTAGAGCGAATGCACGATGCGATACGATCGGGCATTGAGGTATACAAGTTCTGTATGATGTCTTAAGACATTTCGTTCCATATTTGCTGTAACCTTGCCTCTAGTTCGTTCAAACTCGTGGGATGCCCAACTCGCCGTCCCAAATGATCCCAGATATGCTCGATTGGAAACAAATCTGGGGATCAGGCAGGCCAAGGAAGCGTAGTAACAGTTGCAGAGACAATCAATGATGCCCTTGTCGTGTGAGGCTGAGCATTGTCCTGTTGAAAATGGCTCCTGGGAGCCGTTGCATGAGGGGAAACACATGTGGTTGCAGGATGTCATGAACATACCGCTGGGCTGTCATGGTGCCACGGATCAATACTTGGGGTAACCGTGTATTGTAGGCAATGCCTCCCCATACCATAACATCTGCTGTGGGAGCGGTGTGTCGCTGTAAAGCAAAGGCAGGATTGAGGCGTTCACCACGAGGTCTTCACACACAGGAACACGATTATACTCACTGCTGAGATTGAATCTGGATTCGCCGTTAAAGACGCCCTGGATAGTCTAGTTTCCTTGTACGCTGCACCACTCCAAGCGGAGGCGACGATGGGTGGGCGTTAAGGGCAGGACACGTAATGGGCGCTGCAAACCCAAATGTCCTCTATCCAGGCGCCTTCGTATGGTTCGAGAAGACACAGGGTCCCCTCTGAAGGTGCTACCTGTGCCTGGATAGCGGCCGATGAAGCAGTTGGCTGCACGCGTGCATTCCGTACGATGTGGTGGTCTTCTCGTCGACAGGTCTGTCGAGGGCGCAATGAGCCTGGTCTTCGTGTAGATGACATCTCTTGGATCCATTGGTCCCAAGACCTCCTCACAGCAGAATCAGAGCGGCCTAATTCATGAGCTACTCGCTTAGTTGACCACCCACTTCCATCATGCCGATGATTCTCCCCCTCTAAAACTGCGACAGCTGCTCATATTGTCTTCGAAAACTGCGTAATGGCATGTCTACCTCAGCTTTTCCTTTGTAAATGATTCAGCACACTCAAACAAGCTTTGGTTACCTGTTTTATACTCCCCGAGAACGACGGTAAACGCCCTCTACCGGCTATACGTAATGCGTAATCACGCTGCATTTCTAATTATTTGTATATCTCCCCGACATGAAACCTTCATGCTAAGATTCGTTTGGATGATCGCACAATTATTTCTTGGTGCTCTAATTTTTTTATCCATGAGTGTATTACTACATAAAACGCTTACCTATAGGTTCACAAGCTGCAATTTTTTAACTTTTAAGTATATTCGTCGTATAACGTGCACTCCCTTTTTTACGGAGGAGCCTGAAATGGATGTATAATCGCTCAAAAAAGTATTGGGACACTTGGCATACATAACTGTAAAGTCATTTATAAATGTATTTATCACATTAAAACAAAAGGAATTAAGAAATATTTTAACACTTGGTGTACAGCATACAAGGAAAATTTTATTAGTATTATAGAATTATAATTTTATCTAACTTTTCAAATATAATTCAAAGGTACACTGGAGTCAAAAAAGTATTGGGACACTTGAAATAAGAAATTTAACAAATATACAGCACATCAATATAACTTAATTTCACACCACTTTTTTAGACTAGAAGTTTAAACATAAAAGTTTTAACAAATAAGATTATTTATAGGAAAAATTGCGAGAAACCAAGATGTACTGGTTGGTGTGCAAAATCCCGTAATAAGTCATTGGAAAGAATGGAAATCTGTTCGTGGTATAGAGGAAAAATCTTGAAATTGATTAGTCTCCTGTTTTTAACATTATTGACAGGTTCAAGAAAACAAATAGTGTTGGAAAAAAAAAGCAAAGATCAGGGCGTCCAAAGACATTTAATGAACGTGAAGAGAGATGGATTGTGAGACAAGAGTACGCATTAATCCAAGAACTAGTGCAGTAAAAATGACTGCAATGTAAAAGTTGGTTCGGAAAATCGGGCAATCCTGAAACCGTCAGAAATGTTTTAAGAAAATAAGTATCATGGCCTGATTGTTTGATTCAGTATTAACGTCGCACTGCTTTAGCTACACGAGGGCTTTTGGAGACGACCACGTCATTTTGAACCATGGTCAAGTGACGTGTACGACATCTGAGCTGTCATCCCCCTCTCCTAACTACCACACCACACCAACGGGAGGACATTTCAGCTCTCGACAGATTTAGCGTGCATCGCTGCCCTACACGGCGGGTCTTTAGTGGTACTGGGTTCGAACTCGTGACAAGACAAGCCACGATCTGATACCTATACCTCTCGGCTCCCGCGGCCACAATAATAATAAGTATCATGGCAGAGTACCTCAAAGAAAGCCCTACATCAGCAAAGCAAATAGACAAGGTAGGTTGGCATTTGCTAAAATGTAAGTAAGGCAACCAACAGAATATTGGAAAATGTAATTTTTGTTGATGAAAGCAAATATAACATTTTCGGATCATATGATAAGCAAAAAGTTTGGCGGAAATCAAATACAGCAATACATGTCAAAAATTTACGGCCTACGATCAAATATGGAGGGGGTAACCAAATTGTCTGGGGCTGCATGGCAAGCTCTTATGTCGTGAACTTGCATTTTATTGATGGTATAAGGAATAATTATGTCTATATCTTCACATTCTCAAGTGAAATTTAAGGCAATCTGTGAGCAAGCTGGGAATCTCAGGGTATTTTAAATTGTACCAAGATATAATGATCCGAAACATAATGCAGATATTTGCAAGTTATAGGTCCTCTACCACTGTCTTAGTGTTATTAAGACTCCTGCTCGAAGTCCAGGCCTTATTCCCATTGAAAATGAGAGCTTATTTGCAGCAAAAACTATATATGAGCACCAAATTTCTTACAAGCAGGATTTAAGAAAATATTTGGTCAATGTGTGGACCAAAATCGATAGATCATTTTGCAAAACATTAATCCAATCTACGCCAAATAGACTTCGAGAGGTCATAAAAAGCAAGGGTGATCCAACAAGATATTAATTTCTAAGTTTGAATGGATTTTCTTAATTTATTAGGAAGTGTTCCAATACTTTTTTGAGCACGTTTTTTAACTCAATTTCTTTTACTATCAATTTTAACCATAATTTCATTAATGTATGTGAGTTTTGTTAAAATTATTATTATTTGTATTTACCAAAATAACATTTGCTTCTTTTTTTGGTTTTATTTGTATGTTTAAGTAAAACATTACGATAAAAATCCATGAACTGGTCCCAATACTTTTCTGAGTTATTGTATGTACATTGTGCTGATTTCAAGTCATTTATTAGAGGTTATAATCGCAAACTTTTAAAATAAAAGTTCATGCTTATAAATCAATGCAAACAAATTCATAATGTATATCATTTTTTTAAAGTAAACAATATTTCCATGTATACAGGTGTCTAACTTATTTATGCTTATCTGGTGTGTTTTTTAAGCTTATTTTAATACCCAGCGTTTAATGCGCACCTGTAAATTTCGATCTTATTTTTTCTGTTAAAAGTGCATTTTATACGCCGGATTATATAGTAGTATTCAGTTAAATATTTTTTATAGTTTATTATATTAGCAGATGAGAGTAAAAAAAAGTATATTGACAAACTGTTAGTAATTGTAATTAAATGAATAAATGTTAAAATTCGAGTTTTATATAATCCGAAACACATACTGTTTCCACTGAATTAAAACGTTGCTATATGTTAATTTTTTTAATAAAATTACATTTTTTAATTATGATGAATATTTATTGCCTCAGTTATTAATAAAAAATGAAACTGAATTGTCTCTTAAGATAATTTTATTTTCAAGCCTAATCAGGAAACGGAAAGGAATCCAAATATTAAATTCGATTCGAATTGTTACAGAATTCTGTTTGTGGAGAGGCTTAAAAATAACTAATAAAACAGGTCACCGTGCTTCTGTTTTTTTTTTTTCATTTCTGTCCCCTTCGTGACGAGGCGTCAACTGTTAGGTGTCTCTCAGTACGGAGGTTTAGTGTCAATCAACAACCTGCAGTCGAAGAACGACGGAGAGAAAAAAGACACGGAACGAGAACAAAGAAAACCTCTTTATAACAGATGGTGCAAACGACCAAAGTGGCTTCGAATAAAAATGGCCAGCGTTAGTTTGTATCTGATAAAAGTGTCATACACTCGACCACATCCTATTAAAAAAAATTGACTTGTGTGTGTCTTCGGAATGAGGTAATTGAACTCTTGTGCCCGGAGCCTCCTAATCTCACAATGGCAGATAACAATCCAGAAACAAATGAATAGGAAAATTGAAATGGGTCCTGTTGATTTCGTCGAATGTTTAGGAATAGATATCGTGCGTGTTCTGTCTTTATCGAACAAAATATTCTATTACTTCCATTGTACACTTTCTTTTTATTTAGATCTCTTGTACGTTCAGAAAAAAAATGTTTATTTTTTCTTTCCGAACTTGCTTAATAAATGCGTTATGACATATTTTTTTATGTTACTCACAAAATTCCGAGGAGCACAGTTGTAAATTTATTCTGATGATGCTAAGAACATCTGAGTGAATACATACAGTTGACAAAATGATTATTTGTACACCACTTTCTTCTTCGTTTTTGATGAAATAAATACCCATATTTTAGTTACGAATTAATCATGAATTTCTTTAATGCGTCTAATTGTTGTATGCAAATTATTTTTCTTTTTAAGTGTAAAAGTAAATTATAATCTGGAAAAGAGTGAAAAATCGTTGCAAAAAGAGTATTTGTACAGAATTCTTTTGGTGTAAGTATGGCAAAAGTTTTGATTAAACCTTTTAGATTCAACTTAGTTTTTCATACGTTTTTCTTAGTTTATCAATAATATTTAAATAGTTTCAGATTATATTTAAAAATTTAGAGATATAATCTTGAAAATGGCTCCTAAAACCAAAGAAAATTCTTTAGATATGAGAAAACATATTCCAGAGCTCCATAAAGAGGAAAAGTTTTTCCGGGAAATAGGAAACGTAATGTTAAACGTAAACGTCATCATGTAACGTTTCAGTGTCTGCTCTGATAGTCAGAAATGTACTGCACAGCACTGGTCTGAAAGCCAGAACTCTCAGAAAGAAACCTTATATTAGTGAAGTAAACAGAAAAATACTTCTAGAGTTTGCCATGAAGTACAAAAATAAGCCCATGGATTCTGGAAAAAGGTTATTTTTTCTGATGAGAGCAAGTTTGAGATTTTTATACCACCAAGTATTCGAAAAATTTGGGGGGGAAAAAATCAGCTCTTGAACCCTAAAATGTACTTCCCACTTTAAAACACGGTGGCGGAAATGTTACGCTGTGGGGATGTGTAGCTCATAATGGAGCAGGTAACTTAACATTTATTGACAAAATGAATGCTTCAGCTTATATCGATGTGTTGCGACATAATTTGTTAAATAGTGCTAAGAAATTGAGCATGGAGAACACTATTATATTCCAACAAGACAATGACCCGAAGCACACCGCTATATTTACTAAGACCTGGTTGCTTTATCATGCTCCAAGGCGACTTGAAACACCTCCACAATCTCCAGATCTTAATCCTATAGAAAATTTATGGATGCATTTGGGCACTGAAGTTTGGAAAAAAATGTAACAAGTAAAGAAAAACTTCAAGAAGTTTGGAACTCCATTGACACAGAAATCACAAAGAAATTAATTGAGTCAATGCCAAGGCGTCTTGAGGCAGTTATAAAAGCCAATGGACTGTTTACAAAGTATTGAAGTTTCATTACATTGTTGCATATGTTTTGTTAATGTTTACTAAGCAAGTGTACAAATCTTTTTTTTTTTAAATTCACTTAGTTGAAATAAATGCTTATTTTATTTTTTATTGTGAAAGAATCTTATTTTTTTAAACAATTTAAATGTATCTCAATAACTTTTAGTTATGTTACTTAATTTATTTTTGAAGAACATACAAAATTTTAAGTGTACAAATAAACATGTTGCCTACTGTATCTCTCTGAACACTGATAAACCACACGTTTGCGTTGTAAATTGTTATTTCAGAGAAAAGGTTGAAGTATAGAGTGGAAGCTAAATTTAGCAATTTTTTTTTTGTTCAATAACGATTTTGTTCTGAAATTTTTAATTTTTTTTTCTTTTTGAAAAATGTTTGATACTATTTTATACGCATGTATACATACAAATATCTTTAAGGTAGCTGATTGACTATTTTCAAAAGTAAACAAAAAATACCTTTGAATAGCCATCACATTACATTTTATTTTAACTTAAAAATGTTCTGAAAACAATATTTGGCTTTGACAAATTATTCAATTTTTCATTGAGTAAAGTTTCTTTAACTAATATATCGACGTCAAAAAATCAAACAATGTGTGATGTACCTCCCCTTGGAAGTACATCCCTCGAAGCATCAGCGTGAGCTAGAGGTGTAGGGTTAACGAAAGAACTAGGATCAAACATTATCTTAATGTGACTTTATTAAGATATTCAACTTAAACTTTGAACAAATATAATATTAATAATTAATGAGAGAATCTACGATGAGACGTAATACGCAACACACAATATAATTCAGACCAATCTCAATAAACGAACCGCCTAATCTTCAAATATACTAATAAGTAATCAATCCTACCTTATATTATTCTATAATAAACTTGTCTTTATCAACAATGGTATGTAGCTTGACGTTTAATTTCTAATCAATCACCAATATGTTTATCCACGACACGTAGAATTTAAGTCTTGAACGACGAACTTCAATAATCATCAACTGCCACAACGCACGTCAATTGTCTAACATTCCTTTACATTGTCATTACGCTTACTCTAAGATCCTATATTTATCCTATATTATTTGCATCTCTTCACTTCTCGTTTCTTGGATTTGGTTGGAAAAGAGTTGCCATTAATTCTGGCCCAAAGAACCCAAAGGACTTGTTAAAGAAAAGACGCGTAAGACGTCACAAATGACGTACTTCAATTCAAAAATATAAAATTGTAATACTATTTTTTAATGAAAGCGGAAAAGCTGTTCAAAACAAATATTTTGAATTTTATGTTCCTGACAGTCTCACAAAGTAATGTGTATAATATTTTGAAAACTCAAAGAAAAATTTCTAAACTCATTTCATTTGTTTAAATAACAAAACACAAATAAGTTTGGCCTACTTTTACCGACATAACCCTTGTGATAACCTAAATCATCCTATCTTTCAGCTTTCTACGATTGGGATTGATTTTCAAATAAATTTTACAAATGCGTATCATAAAAAAAAAGAAAACGGTTGAAAGAAAACAAGTTGACTGGAATAAATACTACCTATACAACATCTCTAAATTGCTTTTATCTATTTTTAAAACATAAAAATGTATTTGTTTGATTCGATAATAGCGTCGCAATTTGAAGCTATAAGCGGACTACTGGTGACGGGCCTTATAATTTTGAACCTAGGTCAAGTGATGAGCTGACAGGAAAATTGATTGAGCTGACAGGAAAATGCAAGTATGCCCTGTAAAATTAGAGTTATTCTAAAAACATTTTTTTAACTTATCTTGTAACGCTTACAATTTAGTCATTTCAATACCACGACGCAATAAATTAAAATTTTTAACATGGGATGTTTGTTAAAGTCGAAATATTTGTAGTTTAAAAAGTCATTAAATAGCCATTATCAAAGTTTCAAGTATTTTGGTCACATGACAGCTTTTATTTTGCTGATAACGTTGCTATGGTAATCCATAGAGGATTTTAATGCGGACAGGTTGTAAAAACAACCCGTTCGAAATTACGTGTTGCTATAGTAATGTTGTAGTAAACAATTGGAAAAATTTAAATTATAACTCGCTTTTGTAATTCGTACTGGTTGCTCCGAAGGTAAAATTTTTTGAAATATCTTTTCTGAAATAACATGCAAAGCATCATTTTTTTTTATGTTAAGGGGACGTTCGGAATAGAGATTTTGCAAAAGCGTGTAAATCAATTATTTTCCTGGGATATTTAGTGTCACTTGAACGGGAATATTGTTTTAAGAATATTATTTCGATAAAAAAGTTATAAAAATCGAAATTTTTGGCAAAAAGTGAAGAAAAAATAACATTTTAAAAACATTCTCCTTTCATGAAAAATGCTTCCATAATAATATTTTATCTATATAATAATATTTTGTCAATAACCTAAGACTTCTGTTGCACAGAGGCTGAACTAAGATTTTTGAAATACATTATTTAGGAGTGCATTTATTCATGCTTTGGGAATTTTCTAGAGTTACGTTACGCTGCATTCATTGGTGGGATTTGTCAAATTACAGATATTTAAATGGGCTGGTCATCTGGCTAGAATGGGAGAAGATCGTTGCTGCAAGAAAATCTTTCTGGCAAAGCCCATGGGAAATAGTCCTCGGGGCAGATCCCTCCCCCTAAGATGCACTGACTGTGTCGAAAAAGACCTAAATATTTTAAAGGTCAAGAACTGGCAAACAGTAGCCAAAAGTAGAGATGTCTGGAGAAGGCCAGGGCCCACCCAGAGCTGTCGAGCCATTGAAAAAGAAGGATTTATTCATATTTTAATACATTAAGAGATAAGTAAAATTTAAAAAAAAACTTATCTCAATTGGTCTCTGAAAATAATGCGAATTTTTTAAAAAATCCTAGTTCTCAGGCTCTGTATAGAAGTCTTAGCTTTATATAGATAAAATACTTTTATTGCAGAATCATTTTTCATTAAAGAAGAAATTTTGAAAATGTATTATTTTTTCTTCAAAAATCGCATTAAAATAAGTTTTTCTTGTAATATTATTCTTAAAACAGTTTTATGTAAATATATACAGTCGGACCTCCATCTAATGAAGTCGCTAAGTTCCGGAAAAAAGTTCGTTACATAGAGGTTCATCTTTTATTATATTTTATAAACTACATGAAATAAAAATTTATATTCATAAACACTATATATTAAAAGAAAAGTAATTATTCACACCTTTTTTTAAATTCATATATGTTTATTTTTTATACATCTTACCCACCAAAAAAGAAAGAAAAACTGCAAGGAAAACAAGAAAAAAACTTGAAGAATTCACTGTGCTTTCAATAATCAATCTCTAACGCAATCCTTTACTTAAAAAAGTTTGAAAGGAAAATTTAAGTCTCATTTCATTACTAATATTTAATTTTTGACTTGTACTTAGCAGGGTAGTTAAAAATGTTGCCGGTTTTGACATCCAATTCCGCTACAGACTCATTCATAAAGACAGAAAGCAGCCTTTGCGCATGAGCTGGGAGTACTCCGTTTCACTGCCTATTGCCTTGGTGTGGCAGCGGTAGCCCAGTGGTTAAGGTCACGAACTCGTGGCCGAAGTGTTGCGGGTCCCAATCTTGGTGCCACTGAAGAACCGCCGTGTAGAGGAGGCTGATGCACGTTTAATCTATCGAGGTTTCTTTTGATGTGTTGATTAGGTAAGGTGATGCCAGTTCAGGTGTCGGGCACATCACTAGAGCGAGGTTCAAAATTACGTCACCCGTACCCCTTAAAGAGTGTGAAGCTGATAAACACTCACTCACTCTACTGCAAACACTATGATCTCTGTTTAATAAAGGCTGAATATGTGGGCTGTCTTCCGGGGGACCAGTTTGTCGCCCTTTTAGGTGGGCTCGATTCTTTTGGGTATTCTGCCAATAGCCATCGCGTTGCTTTGGGTGAGGGCTTTTTGGGACGGACCACATAATTTTGAACCATGGTCAAGTGACGTGGACGACACCTGAGCTGGCACCCCCTCTCCTAGCTACCCCACCACACCAACGGGAGGACGTTTCAGCTCTCGGCAGTGTAACGTCACTTCTCGAAAACATCAACATCTAGTCGGCTTTCTTTGTGGACCCGACACCCACACGTGCATCTGCAGGTGCAGCGCAACCCCCCTGTTTGACCCCCCGAGGAATCTAGCTCGTCGACCGGAAGATGAGGGGAGAGATGCTTTGAACTTGCACGAGAGCGGTGGCGAACGAATCCTCCTCTCACAAAATATTGGACTCTAACAATCTATAATTAAATTTAATAACTTTAATGTATCATTTAGCAAATAATTTTCAATAGTTGTGACGTAAATAAATTCCATATTTTAATTAACCAAGAATACGCTACCGTTATTCTTTCAAACGTTACAGCAGGTTTAACGTGCATCGTTGCCCTACACGGCGGGTCTTCAGTGGTACTGGGCTCGAATTCATGACATGCCTGCCATTATCCGATACCTTGACCACTGGGCTACAGCAGACCCTTCGCGTTGCTTTGGAGGGCGATGCTTATAAAAAATCAAATCATTAATAGTGTGACTTTGATAATCAATCAATTTTATCTTCTAAATAGGCAAAGTGAATTAACTGCACATGGTTCTCCTCACAAAAACTTTCAACCTTTTTAAAAAGCTCGTAGGAATTTTTCTTTTCCTCCATTTTTTTTCCTTCGAAAAATAAACTCCGGAAAACATCTGGTTGGCTTGTCTTTTCTATCGATTCTAGTGAAATGGATTGCACCACAGGCTCCGATGAAATTGCTTTCTGCAATTAATGACTGAAAAGTTTTCAGGGAACCCCGGAAGCTCATTCGGCCTTTTGAAAGTTGTGGTAAATTTTATGGCTTTTGGCAGTGACAGTTCATTGTTCTTGTCACTTTTGACTTCTGCCGTTTCCTCGCTTTTGGTAAGGGGGGGCTCACGTATAAGCTGGTTTTGTGGCTAAAACATCTTTTTTTTTTCAAAAGACATATTGATTGTTTCCGTGTAGGGTTCGAATAATTCAATAATCTTAAGAATTTTTTTAAAAAGAAATACGAATATACTTTTTTTTTAAACTTATAGAATAGAAGTTTCCCAAATAAATAGATAAAAGTATATATTTCATCAAAAAAACAATGGAAAATTAAAATTTTCTCTAAATGAATTTTATAAAACCGTGTTTGACTTGAAAAAGTTATCTGAATTGCTATATGTACAATTACGCGGAATTGGGAAAAAAGTACACAGATCCTTTTTTTTCTCTTTTCTTTGACTAAATTCTTTCTTAAAAATAACTACCGAATCTTCTCGGATGAAACAAAATCAAATGCATTTATAAATGATCATTCGGTCCTTATGTATTCCCCATGTATCATTCGGTCCTCCCCTTTGGATGGCCACGAAAGCCTAATGGTCGTCGTCACGGGCTCGAGACTGGAGTGTTATGATTTCGGGCGTTGTGCCATTGAAGACAAACCTTGTAGAGGGGCTGCTGAACATTAAATCTATCGGGGATCAAAAGTTTTCACGTTAGAATGGCTTGAATGTGGAGAGTAGGGTGCTAGCTCAGGTGTCGACTTCGTCATTTGATTGTGATTCAAAATGATGAAGATCATTCATTGTGGTTAGCAGACCTTTGTGTCGTAAACAGAACGCAGGAAAAACGTTCTTTATGGGATAATAGCCTTTGTCGCTCCATATCCCACACAAAATATTAACTGTAACCAGTGGCGCACACAGGAATTTTTCAAGGGGGGTCACTATTCTTGTGTCATGCTCCTTTTGATTTTGTCGATTTTCGGGAACAAAACACTTTAAAAAACTAATTTTTGGATAAATAATTAGCATTAATTAATAAAATTAATCATTAATAACAAGTAATTAATTAAATTTTACGTACTATATACTTAGAGTTATGATCAATCGGAAAAAAAATCAAGGGCTTTGGGGGGTCCGGATCCCAGGATCCTCTCCCCTTGTGTGCGCCACTGAGTGTAACTATTAACTAAACGTTCTTTAAAGCTCTCTTCGGTTAATGTTAAGGTATCCGACTACGTTTGGAACAGTGATTTTAAAAAATGGCATGGATGGATAATTTTCATGATATTTAGTTTCCCTCAGATTAGAATAAATGTAAAAAATTGTTTTATAAGGACATTATGACAAAAAAAAAACTTATTTAAATACAATATTTTGGCAAAAAATTAACTTAAAATAATCTTTTTCAAAACGTTCTCCTTTTATAAAAAATGCTTATAACAATAAAATATTTTGCTTATATAAAGTAAAGACTTCTCTCCAGAGAGAGTCTGAACTAGGACTTTTGAAAAGGTTACATTTTCAGAGTTACTACTAATGGACATAATTATCGGTGTTGTTTTCTTAAAATTTCCTCCCTTTGTAGTAAAATATGGATAAAAAAATCCACTTCTAAGTTGTATATTTCAAAATTCTAGTTCAGCCTCAGTACAGAGGTCTGAGCTATATACAGGCACAAACTATTATTATAATAGAAGCATTTTTCATAAAAGGAGAATGTTTTGAAAATGGGTCATTCTATGTTTATTTTTTGTTAAAATATTGTATTTAAATTAAAATACAATAATTAAAATACAATATTAAATAATTTTTTATTGTAATAATATTCTTAAAATAATTTTATATATGTTTTCTAATCTAAGTGACACTAAATATCATAAATGTTATCATATTATCATCTTAAAGAATATGACCCGAGAATTCGGAACATTTTTTCAGATATAAAAGAAATGAAAAATTAATATGATATATTTTAGCTTCACTCTCCTTTAGAGAGCAGCATTATTTATCATACATCCCATTTTTAACTGAGTTGATTCATTTTTTTCTGGTATAAAATGTGCTTCGCGATTTTTCTCCTCTACCGTAATGTTAAAGGGGCTATGCCTTTACGTATTCATGAAATATTTTGAAATTTTTAGAAACACTATATTATTAACAGAGGTATGAGTTACAATGTTGCAAATTTCCATGAAAATTGAGGCATTTTTTGGTCTGAAAATGTGTTTCGTGTTTAGTTCAGGCTCTCGTACTTTTACCGAAAACAGCCTTAAACAAATATCTTATGATTAACATTGTATTTATTATTATTAGTTTCTTTTTTAAATCTTTAAGTCACAAATTTGAGTAATTTGTAATAGCAGATATTTTGAATAGTTTTTCAAAACAGTTTTTTCCCCCAACGTTTAGTAAAAAGGTGTTGCATAAATAACACCCAATAATTTTTTTAAAAAATCGCATAGCTAATTTTTATCGACAAAAGTCATCGTTAAATGAAACATATTTCTTAGTTCGAGGAAAATCTGTGACGGGATTTAAAAATCCAAGTTAAAATTCACTTAATCACTCACATAATGAAAAAGAAAAAAAAGGGTGGAAATTCACGCATAAGGAAAAATTGTATTCCAAATAGTTATTTTTTCCCCTTTATAAGGAATGAAAAAAAAATTCCTTAAATTCAAAAAAAGGAAAGATTAATGAAGGTATTTTTAAGTTTAAATGATTGAAAAATCCATCATACATTTTTTTTGTCAGAAAGGAAAAGTAGAAAGATGACAAATGGTGACGCATCTTTTTTAGATCAGCTGAAGGAGTGTGTGTGTTTATAGAAACACAAAATCTTATTATCAGAACCACTTATCTCAAAAGAATGACACAGTCTATTTCCCGGGTGACGTCAACGAAAATACACAACGGCACACAAACACTAACTGTAGCCTCAGGGTTTGGGATTACTAAATTCGCAAAATTATGTTCGAAAAACGCGCTGTCAACACACAATGAATTAAAAACATGACATACTTTGTGTCTGGGACAAATTTCACTTTTGATTTTCAACTTTTTATTCCAAGGATACCGCACACAAAAAAAACTAATAATTTATTCAGCATTTACAAAGTCTATAAATTCTGCTGAAAAACATGACTAAATTTCAAGTAAATGAAAATTGAAGAAAAAGAAAACGATATCATTTTTCTTTGAAAATACGTCATTAATTTCACCACCACGACAGTGTGGTGTTTGAAACGGTAATTGAACAACTTAATACCCACGAAACGGGAGCATAATGATGCCACCACATTAGCGAACAAAGGACCATTCTTCTTTTTCCCGCCAAATTCGCTCCCTATTTTGATGACGACTGAAAGTTTGCCATGCGCAGAACGTTCAATTTTTACTGCCCCATCTACTTCGCTGCGGGTTAACGGTTCATGTCAACCTGAGTCTGGCTGAAATAAAAGCGTCGCGCGACGAAATGGTTGTTATGGCAACCAACGTCCCAACCAAGGCTGCTTTTAAGTTAACATGATGAATTACAGCTGTACTTTAAATGTTACCAGGAGTCACATTTTATTAAGGAACATATTTTTTCCTCGGAAAAGCCAAAGCGACAAAATATGTGACTGGTTTTATTTCACCCAAGGCTTTTACTATAAAATTCAAAGTTTTTCATCAATTAAAATAAAAAAACTTACATAAAAAGTCATTTTTTAATTGACCATTTGAAAGTGTTTTTTTTTTTCTTTATTTCTATGCAAGCAAAAATTCAAATAATCACAGAAATTAAGGTCAAGCAAAATAGGTTTTTCGAAGGATCCTAATCCGCCATTTTCGGCAAACCTTTTTTTTCCCATTATTTAATTATCTTCTATATAAAATAAAAAATAAAAACACGATAATAGTGTCGAAAATTAAAACCTTTTTCTTTCATTCTATTCTATTTCCTTTTAATCATTTTTAGGGAACACCGACACAGTTCTATGGATCAAACCTGCCGATTTATTTATTTTTCGTCTAGTGTTCGTAAAATAATCTCGCTATTCAATTTTCGTTTTGAAATATATCTTGGATTTTTTTTTATTATTATTATTACTGAAACTGTGAGTGGAATGAAATAATTAGGTTCTGTTTGGATTAAATAAAGCTGCTGTTCTATTATTGTTTCTTCTAGAATTTATTTACATCAATTTCTGCAGAACAATCCAAACAATTATTTTTCATTAATCACAATTTCTTTTAATGGCATTACATCGTACAGAAATAAAATAGTGTTCTATAAAAAAGTTCTGTGTGATTAATATTTAGAGAAGTAGTGAGCAAATTGGTTGAGTTAATAACTTCATGCGCGTGATGTATATATATATATATATATATATATATATATATATATATATATATATATATATATATATATCTTTTAATAAAGATTATGTTTTCAAGGGTTGTGTGTGTGGAAACTGGAATTGATAAGATTTCACCAAGATACTGAAACTTTTAGAGTTTTGGTTATGATATCGCTTTTCATCTAATGCATTACTGTTTTGTTCTAAGAATATTTTGATTAATTATCGATCAAAAGTTAGGTATTCGAAACGAGCGTGGATAAATTAAATTATTTTAAAATTATTGCAGGAAAATCTGTACTGGTGATACTCGTGATCCAATGTTTTTATAATGCATTTGATCGAAATTATTTAAAAAAAGTTTTTAAACTGTAATTTGTCGTATCGATTACAAATGAAATGCTTAACACACATTTTTAATGCAAAAATTTAACTTTGTAAATAGAGGGGGTTTATTTTTAAAAATGATGGGAAAGAGTTTTTTTAGCATCACATATAGATGAATTATTATTATTATTATGCTGTGAGCAATTTTAAAATTTTACTAAGAGTTCCCTTTTACTTGAAACTTTTCTATCTATTTTATATCAAATTTCTTCATTGTGCATTTTCTCAGTCAATAAAGAACATAACTTCTTTAAAAAAAAGCAAATTCTATTTATAATTCCTCATATATATATATATATATATATATATATATATATATATATATTTGTTATATTATATTCTGAATAATATAATTTATTGTATTTGCAACCAGTTTATAAATGAGTTTTCTAAATGTCTTGTGTCAACACCCCATATTTCTCAATTTATTTGCAGAAAATAATCCAAAAAAGTCATATATGCTTGTACAACAATCATATGCCATTTATACTGAAAAATTCCCTGCCACCAATAAGCAGTAAGTTTCGAATCACAATTTTAAAATTCTAAAAAAAAGTTAAAGATTTTTCTTTTAAATTTCAAAATTACATAAATTGTTTTTACCAAAAAAAATTAAAATTGCAAAGCGTATTTATGTATAAAAGTACTGTTAAAGTCAACTAATAACGAGGAATTTTGTGCTTTACAAAATTAATTTGATACCTTAAAATGTCAACAGTTTAATAGACAAAAGTCTGACTGGGAAATGTCTAAATATATACAACAAAACTAATATATATTGACAGATGAGAGATTAAATTGTCCCTCATCTGTAAATAAATGTTAAGTCAGCAATAAGCTATTATTTATCCTAAATCAACTGAACCTGAAGTAGTGAAATGATTTTCGCATCAATGAAAAGACATTAAACTTCATAGAGGCTTTGAACTCAAAATTGCAACTAACTTTTCAAACGCAGCATATATTTTTCTAAAGAAACAAAAAAAAAGTGATATTTAATGCTTGTCAGTTTAACCAAGAACGTTAACAGAATATACAATGGCATTCAAAATTCACGAAAGGTTTCTATTGACAAATTATTTTAAGCCTCTTTAAGATTTTTTTAACGCTGTTTATGCGTTGATTGGGATTAGAAGGGATATTGAGCAAAGAGACTATTATCCGCTGTTTCTGGTGTTTAAAAACACATTTATGTGTACTAAAATAATATTCAATTTTACATGCATTTTTTAAAAATAAAAATGATTTATTTAGATGATGAAAAAGATCTTTTAAGTATCTATGATTAATGACAGAGATCGTTTTCAAGCTAGTAAAAGAAAATGCAAGCTTTAGCAGTGTTTTTGACTGCGTACATTTATCCTACATTTCGAGTAAACTTATGCTGAAAAACTTTTTACTTTTAAACTACTGTGAAATACGTTTAACACGAAAACACAAGACGAAATATTGGTTAACACGAAATAATACAACGGTCCCAACAAACTACTATGTATTTTCTCTTAACACTACAAGGAAACGAATACGGAAAACACCAGCCGGAATGGACTGTCCTGGGTGAGTGAGAGAATATTAACGTTACTCTGTTCAGCTACAGGAGGGCTTTTGGTGACGGACCATGTGATTTTGAACCATGGTCAAGTGACATGGCCGACACTTAAGCTGGCATCCCCCTCTCCTAACTACCACACCAATGGGAGGACGTTTCAGCTCTTGACAGATTTAACGGGCATCGCGCGCACCGACACGGCGGGTCTTTAGTGGTACTGGGCTCGAACTCGTTACAAGGCCAGCCACGATCCGATACTTTGACCACTCGGCGACCGTGACCTGCAAGGACTGTCCTACTGTATTATAGCAAGAATTCGTTGCAGTAGATGAAGATAATGTGCAAAGCCCCAATCACGAAGACATTTTGATGAAAGCTCACAAAATGTCATTGATGCGGATTCCGACGATGAAAAGGAAATGAATAATGCAGAGATCCTGTTTCCACATCAACCGAAAAACTTAATTTTGTTGAATATACGTTTTTTTTTTTTTTGCAACATCCTCTCTAACATTTTAACACGAAAAAATATTTCATTTTTGTGTTAAACGATTTTCACTGAAAATAACGAAAAAAAAAATATAACTTTCAACACGAAAAATATTTCCCCTAGTTTTGTGTTAAACGATTTTCACTGCATACGTTTGCTTAGATAACGAAAAAGGAAAATTATAACTTTCTTTTAACACGAAAAAATATTTCAGTCCCCTAGTTTTGTGTTAAACGATTTTCACTGCATACGTTTGCTTAGATAACGAAAAAGGAAAATTATAACTTTCTTTTATATAATTTAATTATTTTTTAATCAAAATATAATTATAAAAATAGCAATGTTCGTTTTGACAGTTCCTTCCCCTCCCCCTTTGAGGATCTCTCCCTGAATGTAGTCGCAAGAGAAAAAATTCCGTACAAGTCTATTTTCAAATAAAATAATCGAATGAGCTCAGTTCATGTGACGTCATTGTCACATGATGACGACAATCATGTTTACAGCCGATAAATTCAAGAATCCATGTAACGCAACTGTCCCGTAATAAATGCTACCACGTGTTTCCAGCTTATCGGTTCATGCGTTTCGCTGTTGCCAACCCTTGGTACAGAAACTCTCCACGACAAAGTAGAAATTAGTTAACAATAATAACGCATATAAGTAAACAAAATACAGTCGATTGAAATGCATACATGTGTGAATTTATTTTTTTAATGTTGATAAGCTTTTTGAAAAATCCTATTTAATTTGAAAATTACCAAATTATCCAATTTGAAATTTATCTTTAATTTTACCAGAAGTATATCAGTAGTTCCGTCATTTTTTAATTAAATAGAGAACACGTGATTACTTTCATCATATAACCACCAGGAATTTTGCACTTTGCATTTATTGCATTTTTAAAAAATAGGGCATTATGAATTCCGGGAACTTGTAAAATCACTGATATTTTTTTTTTTGTTATAAACATGTATAGCTCTCATAAAACATTTCAAGGCACAACTTCGAAGAGCTCAGGTTGGAGATTTTAAAATGCATGTGTTGGCGACAAATTCTTAATTTATCGATATAAAAATTGAAAAAAAAATCATTCTGCAATAATGTCTTTAGAAGTTTTCAGCACGTCTTTCACCCTAAAGTAACATTCGCAAAACATCTGAATTCGCCCTATTCGAATTTTCCACTTCCTATTGGATGTGAAATGACTTATTAAACAAGTAATATAAAAAAAAATTAAGTCAATTCCCCTACTTTTAATGCATGAATAGAAAGTATTTTATCAACGATTGAAAATTTGAGTAGGATGTATGCATAAATAAATATATACACTGCTCAAAACAATTAAAGGATATTGTAAGTTTTATATAAAATAAAGATATAAGCGAAATTTTTTTTGCCGAAAATGGAAGAAGAGAATCACAAATGCAAATTTTTCTGATTTCCAAACTGTAGAGTATGCTAATTTTGAGTTCGCCGTCAAAACGTCACTTCAGCGGCAGCGAATGAAATTTGACTTTCAACTGAAATGAAGACAAGGATGATCGGCATTCAGTGACTGCTTTGTTTCGATGAGTAGGATGTCTCAGCGAAGTCATTTAACCAATTCAGAAGCTTGGAGAGTTGTTGGTAGGTTAGAAGGGGGCCAAACTCAAGCCGAAGTAGCGCAAGCCATTGGAGTGTCACAAAGTGTGATTTCCAGGATCCGGAACCGTTTTTTGGAGACTGGAAGTGCAGGCCGAAGACCAGGACAAGGTCGTAGACGGGCAACAACGCCCAATAAAGATCGTTATTTAGTGTTAACGGCTCGGAGACACCGAAATATGAACGCTAATCTTCTCCAACAACACCTTCGCTCGGCTACTGGCACCACGGTTTCAACTCAGACTATCCGAAACCGGCTCCATGGTGTAGGTCTGTATGCTCGCCGACCGATGGTATGCGTTACGCTCGTATTCACCGCTAACCTGACCCAGCGATGAAACCTGGAGTTAAGTAACCGGCAGTCAACCCCAGGTTAGAACTCCAATTCACAGCTCTTTTTCGACCTCCAGTTACTTGACTCTGAGTTTCTTAACTTGGATTTACTGGTCGATTCCCATTGGTCGAAATAAACCCCGTGACTTCCGGCTGGAGCTACAATTTCTATCTTCGCCCCGTGCCAGCTTGTTTTTAACCTCGTGTATCGCTATCTGTTTAAAATGAATGCCAACAGAATTTATTTTACGCAGTACGAAAAAAGAGTTGGTGTTGGCTTTGATGAAGCCGCACTTACATATAATAGAATTTTCTGACTTTTCTGGTTTCCAGTTTTTCTAAAAAATCTAATTAAGAAACAGTAGAAACTTTCTGAATGGTATAAAAATCTATCCAAACTCAAACTACTTCAAAACTTGCACGAAAACGTAAACACTCGAAAAATCGCTTACTGCGCATGTGCGGTTAAAACTAACCCAGCTGTGACCCTGGGTAAGGATTTTTTAACTTGAACCGGAGTTAAGTTATTAACTTGCGATGGTGAATAACGTTTTCGGCGAAAACCCGGTTTCCTTCTTCTAACCAGCGGTCAGGTTAGCGGTGAATATGGACGTTAGACTAACATCAAGGCATCGTCGCGACCGCAGGGAGTGGGCAACAGAGCATGTGAACTGAAGGAGAAATGAATGGAGCAAAGTTCTTTTTCTGACGAGTCCCCCCCGTTTTTCAGTTCATCCGGATAATAGGCGTATTTTCATCTGGAGGGACCGAGGCAGTAGGAATAATCCTGCGTTCATGCACGAAAGTGTCAGATTTGGCGGTGGGGAGTGTTGGTGTATGGTGGCATCTCCATCGACGGGCGCACAGACCTCTACATCATTCGAGATGGACCTCTGACTGCTATGCGATATCGAGATGAGATCCTCAGACCTAATGTAGTCCCTTACGTTGCCGCAATCGGATATGACTTCATTTTAATGGACAATAACTTAAGGCCACATCCTGCTAACCTGGTGGAGGATTTCATTTTCGAGGAAGGAATCGTACGAATGGAATGGCCAGCGTGTTCTCCAGACATGAATCCAATAGAGCACGTTTGGGACGCTCTAGGAAGACGAGTTGCTGGCCGCCAACCACCCCACAAACTCTCCAAGAACTGGAAAGAGCTATTCTGGAAGAGAGGGACAGAATACCCCAAACTCGTGATTAATAGCCTCATTGACTCCATGCCTCAAAGGTGTTCAACGTTGCTGGCCGTCCGTGGAAACCATACCCCCTACTGAAAATGATTTCCTTTGAAGAAAACGCCTTTTCTTATGCTTTTTTTCTCATATGCACAAATTGTGTTTTTTTCCTTTTGTATACAAATGCGCAATAAAATGCATTTTTTTCTGCCAAACATGTGTAACTTATTCTCATATAACCTACTGCGTCTGCGACCATGTATCAATCAGCTAAAAAGTTTCCCAGCCACAAGATCCACCTAAAACCGCAATATCCTTTAATAATTTTGAGCAGTGTATATATAAAGGGAGAGAGTGAACTAATAATAGGAATTGAAAAAAGAGCATGATTTGTCTGCATTGTTGTAACAATGCACACCCGGTTTGGCTAATTTGGCTGAAAAACAGGTTTTCAACACCAACTTTTGTCTTTGTTAAAACAATAGGTACGAATGTAAGGTGGCGTCAAAAACCCCAGTAGTTAATTAAATTAAATTAATTAATTAATATTTGAATAACTGTATTAACTTCCAGTGTATCCACTACAAGTTTAAAAAAATTTATTTGAACTTGATCGGATGAATAGAAAGTATTTTACTAACGATTGAAAATTTGAACAAGATAATCAAATACATAAATATATAGAGAGTGAGCTAGCTGATAGAAGGAATTGAAAACGGAAGGGTAGAGCAGAGAAATAAGACAAAATGATTTTTACTGAGAAGGGAAACAGAGGAACTGATCAGATTTCAACAAACTTCGTCATTTCACATTTCATTTCGAAAGCGTCAAGAACTACAAGTAAACAAAGACTTAAGGCAGATGAACTCGAATGGAAAACGCATCTCAACTCGTGATGTGGAAATGACGTAGGCGGAAGGAACAACTTTCGGAAAAAAACATTATCTCTTCTGCTCGGAAATATCGTCTGGACAATAATAAAATGAGACGCACTCGTTCTTTGTTTGCACATAGGACTCTGCTCCGGGATACAACGAAGATAAAAATTCAAGCAGCTTCGCGTGCGATGCGTTCGTTCTCTTTCTTCCTATTTCCCACCCCCACCTGAGTCTATAACTCGTCGTTTGAATGCAGACGGCAATTACGAGAAAAGGAAAAGAGAGGGAGAAAAAATTCGATCAATACGTTCATTGGCCCTCTGGGTCTATTTACACATTACTTCCATGTTGAGTGTGTGCGACAGCAGCAACTTTTTTTTCTTTCTTGTTATTGAGTTAGTTATTTACTGAACGTAAATTCTCTATATTTTGAAGGTAAGGGAAAAAGGAAGTAGAATATTAAGTGGAGAGAGGTGAATGTTTCATTTCGAATAACTTTTTTTGTTGTTAATTCGATTGAAATTTGGTTGAAAGTTAATGCAACACTACAAGATGCGTGTTTTTTTTAACAAACAAATTAATTTCTAATACCTATTTTTTGAAAATGTGTGACTCTATTAATTTATTTTTCTTCACTCCCTCATTCGAAATTGTTTTCAGGGTTTGATGTGATTGTTTTTTAGTCGCAATTTAAAGTAATTCGAGGGGTATTGGGGAGGGAGCTCGTCATTTTGAATCTTGGTCAAGAAACGAGGACGACACCTGAGCTGGTGCCCCCTCTCCTAACTTCCATTACACCACGCCAACGGAAGGACGTTTGAGACTCGGCACATTTAACGCGCATCGCCCCCTCTGCACGGAAGAACTCATGACTTACCAGCTAGGAGTTCGTAGCGTTGGTTACTAGGCTACCAGGGTTACAGGGATTTTGTGGAAATCGACTTCCAAGAGAGATTACAGAGGCGTTATAGATACAAGTTCCCGTTTTTGAACTATTACATTGAAAGACCTGAAATTTGGTAAGCATCTTTATCTGTTGAGTAGAGATGCGCTCAAAATGGTTGACTCCAAGGGGTGGAGAAGTTTGATTGATTGATTGAATATTAACGTCGCACTGTTCAGCTACACGAGGGCTTTTGGCGACGGACCACGTAATTTTGAACCATGGTCAAGTGACGTGGACGACACCTGAGCTGGCACCCCCCTCTCCGAACTACCACACCACACCAACGGGAGGACGTTTCAGCTCTCGACAGATTTAACGTGCATCGCTGCCCTACACGGCGGGTCTTTAGTGGTACTGGGCTCGAACCTGTGACAAAGCAAGCCACAGTCCGATACCTATACCACTCGGCTACCGCGGCCACGTGGAGAAGTTTGAGGGCGAATTAGAAAAATTTCTAGTTCGCCTCCCTCGTCCTGTCCTTTTTAAATAAAAAAATAAAGGTAAAATAAGGGGGCGGGGTTGTACAATCGAAATTTTAAGAGGCTGGCACTTAAATATCTATAACTTAAAAGCAATGTATTATCCTAAAACATAATAAAATACCAAGCGAAGTGGACTTTTAACAGCTTAAAATGAAAATTATGGAAACAGGCTCCCAAGATGAATATATGTCTGTTTATAATCAATAATAAATCGATAAATGAAATATTTGGAACCGAAATAGAAAATTAACACCTCAAAACTTTGATGTAAAAAATTGTTCAAATTAATTTTCGAGAAGGTATGTATAGAATATGTAAATTTAGAGCTGTTCCATACGCAAAAAAAAGAGAGCTTAAAAATATGTTTCTCTCTCACCGTCATAAGACTGTGTTAGTCTTAAAAGGATCACCTGAAGATTAGGGCGAGCGCAAATGTTCATCTTTCAAGAAAAAGGAAATTCGAGTTTTTAATTGTAATGAAAAAAAACTTAAGGTATCCGAACACGTTTGGAGCACTTTTTAACACAAAATAACATATTTAAACATTATAAATGCTTTTTTAGGACTCAATATCAATCAATACTACTATTTAACTATCAATATTGAAAATAAATTATCTGAATTTTAAAAAAATCACAACTATAAGTGAAATTTTAGCAATATTTTTGAAAAACTTCAAAGCAATTAGAGAAAAAAATAATAGACATATAGTTGTAAAAGTATTACTAAAACAAATTAGATGCATTTATCTAGAAAATGTACTAAAATTTTAATGTTTTATTAAAATTTAAACATTTTAGAGCTGATTGAGTAAGAAAATATATTATCATAAGCTGATTATATAAGAAATGTTACATTTTCTCTCTTTATGAGACCATTATTTAAATAACAAGCCAGAACTCAAAAAAAGTATTTATACAAGAAATATTTTAGTACATTCTCTAGAAAATAAAATAAATATCAGGTTCAAAATGTTTTATAGAAATACATTCGTAACATTTTAAGTTATCAGGCTCACCGTGATAGATTTTGAGCAATTTAAATGCCCACTTCTGGTAGATCAAAGACCTACTTCCGGTTTTTCCGGCTACTTTATAAAATTAATTGTAATTTGGCCTCTCTAGGTAGCTTAGAAACAAAACAAAAAGTATGTTTCGTAAAAAGCCAAAAGATAGCTCTATTCAATCTCTCTCTCTCTCTCTCTCTATATATATTTATGTGTCTTTTGACTAAATTTAGTCATTTTCAATGTGTTCGGATACCTTAAGCGCAAATTATACATCTCGTAAAAATAGCATTCACCCAGATTTTGATTGATTGATTGATTTAATATTAACGTCGCACTGTTCAGCTACACGAGGGCTTTTGGCGCCGGACCACGTAATTTTGAACCATGGTCATTATATCACACACACCAACGGGAGGACGTTTCAGCTCTCGACAGATTTAACGTGCATCGCTGCCCTACACGGCGGGTCTTTAAAATAGCATTCCTACCACTCGGCTAGATTTTGAAGAAATAGCCGAGAAATGATATTATTGTAAATATAAAAGTTGTGTTGTACATATATAAACGGTTGTGTTTATATATATATATATATATATATATATATATATATATATATATATATATATATATATATATATATATATATATATGAACAAAAAAAGTGAAACGATGAACAACATAAAAAAACAGCCATAAAAAAATATTGTAATTCATCTTAGTATAAAGAAATTTCATACAGCGTTTAGTTAGCCAGGTATTACAAAAACAGGATTTGAATTCACTTATTTCAAGTATTTGAAAACAAATATATTTCGACATTTCTGATTGATAGATTGAAGTGTCTTTTTAATAAATGACGTATTTGTTTTTAAATCCATACTACAAAAATTATCCGCTTTATTTTAATGAAAAATAAGTTTTTAAATTTAAATGCTAATATGAAAAAAATGCAAATTTATTAAATGAAGTTGCTTTATCGCACGTTTCTGGGTAAATATTTTGCCTTTACACAAAAGTCGGCTAACATCAGCCAATAGTATTTCTACACTGGTGTGCAAAACTTAAGCAACAATGTAAAAATTTAGCAGATAGCCGTGAAATTGCAGAAAAGGAGGTCTGGAGATCAGTACAGTGAATAAGTAAGTCAGTAGAAACGTCATGCGTATGCAAATATCAGGAACCAAACGTCAGGAGCGACGTGAGCGTACGCAAAACGCGTGATGTCGGCGCGCGCTGCACAACAGTAGAATAAAATGAAGGACGGAAACGCAATTCAACATATTCGCTGCAAGTGCAAGTGAGTCAGTTCGTGAAATATGGCTAGAAGAAATCACCTGGACGACTTCACACTTGGAAGAATGATCGGAAGGCTGGAGGAGGGGCGTACCGTCACCAGTGTAGCTGCAGATTTCGGAATCAACAAAAGTGTCGTTTCGCGCTTGGAAAGCATTCCAAACCACAGGTACATCTGTTAGAAAGGTTGGTGGTGGCCGCCCGAGGACGACAACTGCAAGGGATGACCGATATGTCATCCTGCAGGCGAAAAGCGGCCGACGGCAGTCAGCAAGCGTCATTGCTCAGCAACTCTCTACAGCAACGGGGCGACAAGTGTCGCGGTTTACTGTGACCAGACGCCTTCACAAAGGGGGCCTATTCGCCCGCCGTCCTGAACGCTGCCTCGCGTTGAAAGTTGACCACCGACGCCACCGTTTACAGTGGTGCAGAGAGCATAAAAACTGGACAACTGATCAATGGAGTCGTGTCCTCTTTACGGATGAGAGTTGGTTTAGTACCAGAAGCGATTCTCAACGCGTTTTGATTTGGAGAGAGATCGGGACACGATTTTATACCAGTAACATCAAGGAAAGACACCATTACGGTGGTCCTGGAGTTCTTGTCTGGGGAGGCATTGTGCTGAACGGGCGAACTGAGCTCCACATTTTCGATACAGGGTCTGTAATCGGAGATCGCTATTGTGAGGAGAAACTTCTTCCCCATGTGCGTCTGTTCCGAGGGGCTATTTGCCCAGACTTCATTTTTATGGATGACAAGACATTTTTATGGATGACAAGCACGGTCATATCGGACTCGTGCTGTTGAGGAGCTGCTGGAAAGTGAAGATATCACTCGAATGGATTGGCCAGCGTACTCCCCAGATTTAAATCCCATCGAACATGTGTTGGATGCTTTGGGGAGACGTATTGCAGCACGCTTACATCATCCGGAGAACACCCAACAACTCAAACAGATGCTGATTGAAGAATGGGTACTCCTACCGTAAGAAATGTTGCACCAGCTGGTTCTGAGTATGCGGAGATGGTGCGAAGTAACCATTGCAGTGAGGGGAGGGCATATACCATATTAAGGAGCATCTGCTTGTTGTTCTTCCTGTTGGATAGACCATCATGAGTCACGATACTATGCGTTCAGTAAAGCTTGTTCTTTTTGATTCCATACCGTATGCATTGTACTCCTTTTTCAGCGCCGATGCTTTCGTCATCCTGTACGTACATAATACTCTCCCTCATTTCTGAATTTCATGTCTCTCAGATGATTTTTCGTGAAGTTATGACAATAAATCCACCTGTTGCTTAAGTTTTGCACACCAGTGTAAATTCATTGCCTTCGCGTAGCTTTCAAATGCTACTCCTCCTTGTCCTTTTGCAACACAGCTAGTGGCAGCAGTAGCCTTGTGGTGAAGGTCACACGTTGTCAGCCTGTCATATGTTAGAGCTGTAGCGCCACTGAAGACCCACCGTGTAGAAGGTCAGATGCACGTTAAATCTGTCGTGGCTCGAATTCTTCCCTTGGTGGAGTGTGGAAATTCGCAGAGAATGGTGCTATCAGGGGCGTAGCTACCGTCGTATCAACCGTATCAACGATACGGGACTCCCAAGCTACAGGGGCCTTAACATGCATAACTACAGTCCCACTAACAGGGCTCCCATACCTAAAAAAAAAGGCTCCGAAGGATTTTTGATAGAGGGCCCCCAAAGAGCTAGCTACGCTATCCAAAGGCCCTGGTGCTAAAAAAATGAGCACCCTATCTTGGTTGCATTTTATCAAGTAAAAATATTCGAATATTTTAAACATACAAAGCTCTCTCTATACTATCTATGTTTACTGTCTTCTCTTTCTTGGCATTGTTTTCGCTTAAACGCGCCACTGGGGGCTTCTTTATTCTTTTTTATTCTTAATTTCTGTTTTATAATGCATGCAATACATTTTGTATGTGCTCGCGAGAACTCACTGACGTTAAAAGGAAGGAGAAACGTAATGTTACGCTACAAAACGTCGTAATGGGAATCCCTGGCTATTTATTTGGGAGGATCGAACTCACCCACCAGAGAGCTAAGAGCTATAAAATGGTCCACTGAGGAAACGATACAAAAAATAAACGTGATCAAGAAAATAAAACACAACATTATTTTAAAATTATTTTTTAAAAAAAAACCTCTGCAAAAGAGCAGATGAGACGGGGGACAAAATTACATCAGTTTATTGCAGATACAAGAAGATTACTAAATATTAAAACAGGAAACTAGCTTATTAAGGAAATATATTGTTATTAAAAAAATAGAATGTAACTAAGAAGAAATTGCCTCTTGTGTAGTTTTTTTAAAATGCCATAAGTATAGAAAGATTTTTCATGATACTTTCTAGTGACAGTTTTCATAGGAAAAAAGAAAAAAAATTGAAAATAATATAAACTTTTCAATAAGTCAAGTTCGCAACCCTAAACAAACAACGGAAAGAATTTAGAAAAATTCCCTACAAGTTCGAAATTATTTTCAACTGAATTGCTGTGATTATAGTTATGTTGTAGCCTTTTATATTTATATCTTAAATTTGGGAGAAATTATTGCAAGTTCGGTTTGCTTGGTGGTGAGGGACCCCTGAGCCTTAGAGTACCGTTGCGCGACGTTGCCTAGCCCATTGGTAGTGTGAATTTTCTCTAATTGCTAAGAAGGTACGCCGACAAACGTGAGAAAGATCCGTTCGTTTCTCTATTTGCTGGGGAAAAGTTGCGTAAATGGGTGGTCGAAAATTCTGACTCTTTCCAACGGGCAGTCCGAAAAATGAAAAAGGACGCCTTTGCAATGTGTTTTTCGGTTTCTCACGCATTTAAGACAACAGCGCTTCTGGATAAGAGAGCTCCCACTATGCGCCTAGACAGACAAAAGATCAAAGGAGTAGGCAGTAAGTGACCATGGGAAACCTGGAGGTTAAAAAGGGAGAGAGTTTAGGACGACTTTTACTAGAGAGAATCCGAAGAGGCCTCTCAGCCAGCAATACCTTATCTTGGGAGTCCGCGAATCTACGAGAACGAAAATGGACTGAGGACCAAGAAGCTTCGAGTCCAGCGACAGCACAGTAGAGATAGAGCAAGCGAGCACACGCAAACACGGTGTGGAATTACTGAATAGCGAATACTTTATGTATCGCAATCTAGTGAGCTGTGGACTCTTTAGCATATCAAATGTACGGGACATTTCTCGAAAGTATTACTTTGATTAATATGTTTATGCGAGCGGTTTAAAGACTTTATCGCGAGAGAGACCTGTGGACCCTTTTTGCAGCTAAATTGTACTGGAATAATTTTTGATGATTTTCATACTTTAATAAATAGTTTAATCCAGAGCTTTTTGAAGTCATTACAGTAGTTATGGCACTGGTGCCAGATCAGGTGTCCTCCTCGTCACTTGACAGAGGCTCAAAATTATGAGGTTCGACTCCAATGGTTGCTATATAGTGCGACGTTAATAAACTCTCCCTCACTTTCAACACATTAAAAGGAAAACTAAACTCAAGAACTGAAACCCCACTCACACAACATCCATGCCGCAGCCACAGGTGCCAAGTGGTTATGTCGTGAGCTCTTGGTCGGCGTAGTTCCAGGACTGTCTCAACTCCTCTCATTATGCAGCAGTACTAATCCACGTTATTTCTGTCGACATTAAATCTGTTTCTCACGTTGGCGTAGAGGGAAGAGGGGTATGTAAAAGATTTTATAAATTAAAACTCATATTTAGAACATTTTGTTTGTATTAAGAGAGTCCTCAATATTTATATTCTTTGTTATAACTTTATATAATCGTATTAAAAAAAAGTAGTTTATATTATTTCAATATCGTAGTGGCCTCAGTAGCCTGAGGAGTTTGAGCTCTAGTAGAGAGGTAGGTGCGTATTAAATCGGAGCTCAAGTTGGCGTGGTATTGAAGTTTGGAAAGTGGATAGTGAGGCGTCACTTAACAGAGGTTATAATTACAAAATCCGTCGTCTGAGTGACTGACTGAATATTAAAGTCACACTGTTCAGCTACGCGAGGACTTTTGGCGGTGGACCTCGCAATTTTGAACCACGGTCAAGTGACAAGGACAACACCTGAGCTGACACACCCTCTCCTAACTACCACATCACACCAACGGGAGGATGTTTGAGCTCTCGACAGATTTAACGCACATTGCTTCCCTACACGGTGGTTCTTCAATGGTACTGGGCTCGAACTCATGATACGCCAGCCACGATCCGATACCTATACCACTCGGCTACCGCGGCCCCAGAATTCGTGGTCGAAGCTTACCTTGTAATTCAAGAGTAAAAAATAAATTGTGTTGTTAAATATAATATAAAATCGTTTCTTTGAGTGGTAAAATGATCCTCTTGAACATGTGAATTACAGATGTCGTCACGGCTACTTGATTTCGCCGAAAGATTTTTTTATCTCTTCCAGATATTTCTGAGACATTATATATATATATATATATATATATATATATATATATATATATATATATATATATATATATATATACATAATCGCGTGATGTTGAGAAAGTTTGACTTTCAAATCAGGTCTTATTTCCGACTTCTCATGTGATTAAAATGTGACCTTCTTCACAGTTGGACTAACTGTACAGCTGGCAAAATTCTAAATATTTTTTTTCCGAAATGAATTTTAGACTTTTTTTTTAAATTCAGACTAAAAGGAATTTGAATAAGTAAGCTTTCGAGTTATCGAACACAGAAAATGGTTTTTTGTTCCATTGTGAACTTAATGATTAATATTTAAATTTTAAGACTCAGAAAAGTTAATGATCCTTGAAACCTCGATAAGTAATCGACACTACAGCATCTCCCGACCAATGGACAGTGGGATTCCAATTTAAGCGTAAACCACGTTGGGTGACTATATCTTAAATTAGAGACATTATTTATTCAATTTTTCACGAATCAGCAATGAACTAATTCATTTTTAATACCTCTAATACCTTATCTACACTAAATTTACGGCATCTAATTCATTATTAGTCCTATACCTCAATCACCTCTCTATATTTAAAATTGCTGTTGCGTGCCTGGTGAAGTTAAAAAAGAATAACCAACCAGAGCTGCACACAGCCCTCTGTTCCCCCTCAGGCGGAATTTATTGCTTTTGTTCCTTTCCTGTCTAATGGACTAAATCAGTGGCGCACACAAGGGGGGTGTTCTAGGGGTCCGGACACCCCCCATAGCCCTTGCTTTTATTTTCCTTTGGTTACATAATCCCATGTAAATAGTACATAAAATTTAATTATGTATTTGTTATTAATAATTAATCTTATTAATTAATACTAATTATTTATTCAATGATTAATTTTGTATTGTTTTTGTTCCTGAAAATCGACAAAATCAAAATAATATGCTGGGCGGCGTATTGGAGCATGATACTAAAATTATGGACTTTCAACCTTGGACCCTTCCCTTGAAAAAATTTTGTGTGCGCTACTGGACTAAATTCATGTGACGTCACGATCACGTGATTCCTTCTGCACGTGAATATGCGTCATTTGTTTATCACTATTGCTTACGATTATTTTGTTCTTAAACTTTTACATTTTACTTTCTGAATTGTCTTATTTTTCTGAAATGGTTGCTCGATCAGTAAAAGAAAAGATGATTGTAGAGGAAAAATCATTTTTTGATATCCCGGTAAAAAATCTAAGTGTTTTGAAACCATGATGAAGTGTGAGGATTACATACCATCTTCTCACTGTTTATTATGTGTTTTTGACCACTCTGAATAATATTTTCAATACCGTAAGACAAATGAAACCTCTTCAAAAAGGCTTTTGGATAGATGTAGACAAGAATGCAAATACTTCAAAGTAAAATTTTTTTTTTTTATTTTAAGTAAAATTATATAGAGAACGTACAAAAAAATAGTAAAATATGTTAACATAAAACAAATATTTGTTTATTTTAAATTAACTTATATTGAGAACGTATAATGTTTAGTTAACGAAAATTTTACTTATTTTACACATCTTCAGAGTAGTTAACAGAGGTGCTTTAGCATTTAATTATCTAAAATTAGAACACAAGAATCTGATATGTAACCATACATATATCAAAAATAAGTATATATATTTATAAAATTTATTTTACTTAATAATTTTGCAATATTACAGGGGAAAAGAAAATTTTTTAAGAAGCATTCACTACAGAAATGGAAAAATATCTTAATTTGCTACAGCTCTATTAATTAATGTTTATACTAGATGATGAATCAAGTACAACTTTAAACATTAGAAATCAAAATTATCATTTACCATTTGTAAAATTACACGTAAAAAATTGTGCAACATTTTAAGTCTTTATTCACTGCACTATTTTAGGTAAAAGATATGATTTATCGAGAATTGAATTCCAAATATGGTAATAAATTAAGGCATTAAAATTTTAAAATTAGAATGTGTGTGTATAATAGAATATAAATTTTTGTGTCCATATATTGAATATATATAAGTCCTGCTCACTCCTACATGATCAAAATAAAAAAAAGTCGTTTTTGAATTCCGAATTCTTTTACAGAAAAATAAAAAAATTGTAATATCTATATCTAATAACACATGTTTTTCAGAGTTTTACTGTGTGGTATAAACCTATCATACAGATATACAATTTTTTTTTACTTTGTATAACAAATATGCATTTATTGGTATTTGCACAATTTGTAGAATTTATCATTATAGATTAGATTAATTTTATATCGTTAGATTTATTTTTGCATAAATATAAGTCCTGAATAAAATTGTTGCATTGAGTTAGTATCAAATATTGACCCCAAAAGAGTACTTAGATCAATTTTATATTTATCGAAGAGAAATTACAAAGAATCTTTTTTAAAATTATTGTTAAGGGGTTAATTGGCCAATATCACTGATATTTTTGTGGGACATATGTTTCGAAGACAAATTTTGGGCACTTGTGTATTGTGGTCAATTTTTTCTAATCAAAAGACGTCGCCAAATGTTGCGATAGACAGCCATTAGCGGAAGCTATTCTTGAAAGCAGTAATAATGCTATAATTTTTTTTTTTTTTTTTGAGTTCTTGATGTCATTTTGCTTGGCGAAATTATTTAGCAGTTTAATACTGATGGGAGGCCAGAATTGTCCCATTTTAGAATTCGCAGAATTATCCTATTTTAGAATTTGCCCCTGAGACGGCTTGGAATTTGTATGCGAGTCCCCGGACCGGATGTGGTGAAATTCCTTTTGGTGGGGTGCGTCAAGAAAGTTCCCGCGTTAAAAAGTTCACTAAACCCATAAGTTGTGAGGTGGTGTAACACTGCGTCGGCCTCGGGACCAATCAGAGAAATAATACCGGACAAGACAAAGAGTCCGCCCTTGGATCTTGGTGTGAAAAGTCGCCGAATAAAAACGGGACGCACCCCGATTTTAGACACAGAGAGCCGATCCCAGAGCTGCAGATAATCTAAAAAAAACCCCGGAGATTCTGGGCATCAACCATGTCCATTCCCCAGCTCCCTCCCTATCTCAAGCTAAGTTAATTTTTGATCTTGTAGGAAAGTAAATTTCCATATACTTGTGCTTAAAATAAATTTAATAATGTTTTAAAACTATACGATCAGTGTTTGATTTAGTGTGAGATGAGTGTTTTAAATTTAGAATTAGTTAACTTGTAGTCATGATGCGATGTGAAATTAAGAAACTGGGTTCAAAGTTTTAGAAATTAAATAAGTTTAAAATAGCGTCGCATCAATACATAATTTCCAAATTTTTTTTTAAAGTATAAATATTATTATATATAAAAGGATACTTTAGATATATATTAGTGAAAACAAAATAACACACCAATACATTTCTCTAAGTAAGTTTTAAGTTTGCATGAAATGGAACTGGAGAGTTTAACATTAAACATAAATACCTAGTCAAGAGACATAACCAGTAGAGATTTGAATGAAAGTTATATGCAACTATTTATTTACATATATATTGTATTGAATTTTTCTATATTATTTGCAATTCATTGTGTTGTAAAAATAAGATTCATTTTCATCAAAGGATAAATATTTATTATTAATCAAGAACTTTCATATTAACTCTATCTAATATGAGATAAACAATAGAGCTTAAAGAAGTATGTAATTCAATAAGAAGAAAAATATATTTAAAATTAAGGATAATTAAATTGAATTTGTGAAAATTATAGCACTTTTTCTGATGAAACATTCCCTTAATGTCATATAATGATTTTAAATATTCAACATGTTATAGGCACTTTATACAAAGACAGTTAAAAAAGTATTGAGTTTGTAAAGTAAATTTTTAATTTGGCATCACTTTCTTCGAGCTTTCACATCACGCCAGCGGAAGGATTTTGGGCTTCGATAGATTTAACGTAGATCAGCCCCTTCACACCGCGGGTTTTCTTTGGAGGTAAGACTCGTACTAATGATACGCTGGCCGCAAGCTCGTGACCATAACAGAAACAAGGAGAAATATGTGCTTAAAATCAATGAAAATAACTACATGAAACGTGGCTGGGCCAGGTCATCACTTGCCAAGAGTTTCACGTGAAAAACTTCACGGTTATTGCGGCAAAGATATCAATTTATCGAACGTTTTCCACCTATCTTAATCTGCCCCACAGAATATTCGATAATCTCACTTCAGTTTTCCAACCCCCTTGTTTTCCCACTTTGACTTTTCCCCAATCACGAGGCGTTGCAAACTTTGGAGGGTTCGAGGAAAGTACTGGAAGGTCAAAGATCAAGAACAAGGTCTTGGAAAGTAAACGTGTTGGTTATTTATTCTGTGTGAATCGGAGGACCTAACAACACATCCAAGGGACGTTTTTATATCTGGTAAACATTTTGAATTTTCTTATTAAGTTTTGTGAAATTCATGTAAATTCATTATAATGCATACTTCTTTAAAACTGGTTCATACAACAAACGTTTTGCAAATTTGTCAGACATGAACATATAAAAAAATCATGGTTTTATAATTTTTCATTTTTACTAAGAGTATTCAAAACATTGTTTCACAAGCGTTACTTTTTGAATAACCATTAATTTAAAGAAGCGAGGAAAATAATTTTATTTATTTTTGTTTTGTTTTTTTATATTGAATTTACTTGATTCGAATATTTATATTTTATTGTTATTTTCTTAAATTTTTTTCAGTAATTGTAGTTTAGGATTTGGTCACGTGCTATCGTTTATCGTAAGCAAGCTCATTTTGTATTACTCTTTTATGTTAGTGTTGCTAAACTATTTTACTTTAATTTTATTTTTTTGACACATGAAAAATACTTGTTATAATTGCATAGTATCAGTAGCGCGCACAGAACCCTTTTTTTTTTGGGGGGTACCTGTTTGTCCGGGGTCTAGATTCTAAGAAACATGTAAGCGAAAGCTTTGAGGTATGTAATCTTAATGTCAAAAATTAAAAAATCGCTTGGTGTATGGAAAGGGGTTGAACCGCCAAAACTCAACTGGCTTGTACGTCATTGTAGTAGGGGCCGCGGTAGCCCAGAGGTCAAGATATCGGATCATTGCAGGCATGTCATGAATTCGAACCCAGTACCACAATAGACCCGTCGTGTAGGGGAGCGATGCACGCTAAATATGTCGAGAGCTCAAACGTCCTCCAAAGGTGTGGTGTGGTAGTTAGGAAAGGGGGTGCCAGCTCAGGTGTCATCCTCGTCAGTTGATCATGGTTCAAAATTAATAAAATATTTATTACTAATAATTAATTTAATTAATTAACGCTAATTACTTATTCAATAATTAATTTTTTACTGTTTTTGTTCCCGAAAATCGACAAATTCAAAAGGATATTTTGGGCTGCATATTGGAGCATGATACGAGAATGGTGGACTTTCGACACTCTACCTCCCCCCTTCCCCTAAATAAAAAATTCCTTTATGCACCTGACTCACAATCTCAAAAACCCTAGGCGCAAACCGGTTGGACCGACGGCCGCATTTCAACTAAATGAGTTGAACGATTGTTTATGGCATTAGGCCTAGGCCTAGACATGGACAACTGTCATTACATAATAATACAGTCTTACCACTTTTGAAAGTTGACATGCAGTTTGAAATTCGCTGATTTTCGGAGAATATGTACGGGAATATTTAACCATTAAAATTATTTAAATCATAATCTTATTAAGACAGAGTCGAGAACGAAACGAGGCCCCAACCGAGGGTGAGGCGCTGGGCCCAGGCCCAGTTGGCCAATACCATAAAATGTTCATGGTGGTATGTGTTTGGCAGATATCAACTTCCTTCATTTTTGCCCATTCTTTCCAAGCTTGAATTCTTCTTCCTCTCTGCCGGGGGGTTTTAGTTGGCCAAGGTAGCCGAGTTATTATGGTCATGAGCTCGTGACCAGCGTGTCACGGGTTCGAGTCCTGGTGACACCAAAAATCTGCTGTGTAGAGACAGCTGATGCACTTTGAATCTGTCAAAATTTCCCCGTTGGTTTGGTGTGGCAGCTTAGAGAGGGATTGCCAGCTTGGGTGTCATCCTCTTCACTTCATCGAGGCTCAGAATTATGAGGTCCGTCGCCAATAGCCCTCGTGTTGCTTTGTAGGGCGACGTTAATATACAGTCGGACATCTATATAACGAAGTCGCTAAATCCCGAAAAAAAAGTTTGTTATATAGAGGTTAATCTCTCAATATACTTTATAAATCACAGAAAACGAATTTTAAATTCATAAACATTCTGGGGGGTCCGGGGTTGAAAGTTCACCATTCTTGTATCATGCTCCTTTTGGTTTTGTCGATTTTCGGGAACAAAACACAGCAAAAAACTAATTGATAAATAATTAGCATTAATTAATAAAATTAATCATTAATAACAAATACTTAATTAAATTTTACGTACTATATACTTAGAATTATAATCAATCGGAAAAAAATCAAGGGTTTTGGGGGGGGTCCGGACCCCCTCCTTGTGTGCGCCACTGTAAATTTATATCTATCTAACCCATAAAAAAAAAAAAAACTGCAAGGAAAACAAGAAAAAAGAATGTCGATGAATAATACAATGCATTTTCAACGTTAAGAAAATAATTTTGTATTAAAATTAATAAATTTTAAAGACATTTTCTAATTTAAAGCCAACAAGTAATTTTAAGCATATAACATAACTCCACTGAGGGTGAAAGACGATATCGAAGATGTTTCGAGCGAACTGCACGATGGGGGTTAAAGGTTGTATTTCTTGTATGAAACTTCCAGAATTTCATTACTCTTTGTGAATTAGGCACCTAATAAAACCAGTTCAAGATTTATGACCACCATAAAATGAGTTAAAAGAGAACAACTTGAAATGTCCAGAAATTCTTCAAAAATAGGGAGGAAAAAAATTGAATTGCAAGAGAAAAAGTTCGTTCTATAGAAAATGCAATTCGCTATACAGAGGTTATGTAACAAAGAAAATCGTGAAATGTTCAAGGTTCCAGGAAAAAGTTCGCTTTATAGAAAAATTCACAATATAGAGGTTCGTAAAATATGGAGATTCGACTGTAATTCTCTCTCTATTAATCCAGCCGGTAAATGTGTATATATTAATAAAACTCTAAAGCAAATTTAGAACAACGATAGAATATGTAGATGTTAAAAAGTGAAAAGATATCTATAATTAATTATAAATATTTAATTTTTATAAGTTAATCTTTTCATTATTTTTGAATGCTAAAATTTTTATACCCGGCCTTTTAACGTGCTTGTGTAAATTTCGTGTCCCAAAAGTGTGCGCAAGGCCGACTCCAGTAGTTTTGCCGCTCCGGACAAAAATGGAAAATCCCGCCCCTTTTTTAAAGCAAAAAATTATAATTAAAAAAGATGAATTGCTCGCACACAGAACACACATACAAAATAATTTTTGCGAACGAAAACGGAGCATAACAATTACATTATCGCCTTATCTGGCGTATAACGCGCACTTTCAACACCAAACATAAGATCGAAATTTCAGGGGGTGCGTTGTACGCTGGGTGTAAAAACATTAGTTTTAAAAATAAAAAAAAAGAGATAAGAAAAAAAAATGAGGCTTCTACTTCTATCGAAATGCAGTTTATTTAAAAGAAATGACATTCTTTATAAACTTAAAGGGCTGTAGTTCTAGAAGTATACTATGTCTTCAAAATCTTGAGATAATACCTCGAATACATTACTTCATAAGGAAAAAGTAATGCTAGGTTTCTTTGTAAAAGAGGGGATTCGCGTTATACGGCGAATATATCTTAAACTTATAAAATTCAGCTTGAAAGTATAGGTGCACGTTATACGCCGGATTTTACGGTATTATTTTAAGTCTTAAAAATACAAAATCGAAATTAAGAACATAATTATCTGTTATTACTTGAAATGAGTAAAATGCAAGAGCATTTCATCAGGCCAATTTCTTCTAAAAAAGAGTCAGTCTATTGATAGTGGGGATCACAAGCATTTATTTTAACATAGAAACTACACTCGAGACTCAAACTCTGTCCCCTTTTGGAAAGCTGAAATCGGACATCGTATGGGTAACAAGAATGTCCGTTGTGACACCACTCGGGGCTGGGGAGAAAGTTACTTGTGAAAGATGTGTAAATATATCAAATTTCATGATTTAACATATACTCCTGCCTCGATCCCTTTAAGTTTCAACAGAAACTGGCATTAAACGCAGTGCCGATTTAAGCTCATTTAGAGCCCTGGGCGCAGAAGATCTACGGGCCCCTTTCACACTGGTGGATCGAAATTTTATACCAGAAAACCTGGTTAAGTCCAGCTTATCCGGGCCCCAGAGCACCCGCCCCTATGGATAAACCGGCACTGATTAAACGTACAGAGTACAAAATATAAGGAAATAAGATACTTAAATAAAATACCGAATTCTCACCCAATAATATTTCAGGAAATATATAAAATTTTTTGTAAAAAAAATATTTCTCAAGTTCGATTCGATTGCCGCCCCGGGCAGGGGTTCGGTTTGTCCGGCCCTAGAGCCACCCCTGTTGCGCGTTATACGGTAGACCACGATATTATCGTACTTATTAAACTTCAAGGGAAGTACGGGACACCACCTTAGCAACACCATCGATAGCAAATGTCACAATAACAAAGCGTGCATCTTGAGAAACAGGTTCTTTAAACCCACTAAGTCATATAACATTTTTACAGTAATGACACCCCTGAGGCTGCGAAGTAGCAGGACCCATCTCCGCAAGTTAACACAGTGGCCGAGAGGTTCGCTGTCCTCCGGTGCAGGGGTGTATGATCTGGTGATCCCCTTGAACCGGCGCCTGGAAAGAGACTTGTCTGACAGAGGTCGGTCCGCTTCTCATCGGGGAGAAGGGGATTTAATGGGCCGGTGATTATACATCTTTCTTTGTCCCCAACCGCCAGAGGACGACCATATTTCTCGTGGAAGAGGGGGGAAAGTAGAATTTCCAGGAAATTTAGTTTGAATTATTTATAGGGTGTGGACGGGATAGAGAAGTCTTGTTTGGTGTTTGATTTTTAAAAAAAATAAATCAAGCGGAACCTGTTCCATTCTCGGAGCAGGCCCGTCTCTAGAAGTTTTGCCACCTCGGACAAAAATAGAAAATGCTGCCTCTCTCCTTCTCAATATGTTAGTTTAAGATTTGAATAATTCGAAATTAAGGACATGCCATAAAATGCGGCGTATAACGCGCACTTTTAACACCCAAAATAAGATCGAAGTGTACAAGTGCGCGTTATGCACCGGGTATAAATAGGAGAGCGTTAAAAATAAAAGAGATGATCATAAAGAAAATTATACAACTACATGTTTCGAAATACAGTTTATTTAAAAGAAATGACATTCTTTTTGAACTTAAAGAGCTGTAGTTCTAAAAGTATACCATTTTTGCAAAAGCTTGAGAAAATAACTCGAATAAATGGCTTCAAAACAACAGCATTACATACGCACATTTCAGTTTTCTTCGTAAAAATGGGGGAGCGTTATACGGTGAATATACCTAAAAATTAAAAATTGCGGCTTGTGAAAGTGTACGTTATACGCCGGTGTGAAATGAATGAAAAAATGAAGGTGTACATTGGTACAGCGAAAAAAGTGATTATTTTCCACAATAAAGGTAAAATTACAACATTTTGCACCTATTTTACTTTTTTTCAAGCACGTTTCCCGCATGTGATGATTTTTAATATTCGTAGCGTCCGGATTCGTATACTGTATGGATAGCATTCGGTTTTCGGTTGTCCCAACGGTGTCTGGTGCCAATTGATTAGGATAAACGACGTTCTACTGTACTATCATGCCGCAAAGGCACTATACGTTCACAGACATCCAAGTCTTCTCCGTGATTTGAACCCAGACCCTACGTGTCAGTAGTCAGCGTCACTAGCCACTCTAACGGATGGTTGGCGCTCATTTAAGTAAAACACAGAATTATTTCGTAACGAAAAAAAAATAATAATAATAAAATCGAAAAAGTACAATGCATTTCATAAATTTTAAAATTAAATAGTTCCCAAATCCACATCCTTTTTCTCGTGGGATTTTCCAACAAAATGAAATTATTTTTATCTTTTGTTTGAGAATATGATTAAGATAACAAATGAATTCGTCATTCGGGACAACACCTTCGGAACACATTTCGAGCAAGCGAAATCTTTTACGCCTCGATAACACCCATAACACACCAGTCTAAAGACTATGCAAAGGACTAGAAATTTCTTACCTGGAAATGAAGGAACTTTTTTTTTAATGGTTACTTAATGCGTCATTTTATTATTCAATAAATTTGTCCTTGAGTCCCCTATGTCGAGTTTAATAACGCAGATCTAATCTCGTCGTTTTTATTACTTCGTGAGTGTATATAGACACAGGTCCGGCTCTAGCAGTTTTGCGCCCCGGACAAAAACCCCGATTTTCAAAGCAAAATATTATAATTAAAAAAGATAAATTGTTCATGCAGATACACACTATAAAACGTGAATAGTTCTTGCGAACAAAAAGGCAGTATAATAATATTGCATATTAAGTCAAATACAAAACAATTCGAAATTAAGGACATAATTACCTGTTATTATTTCAAACGAGTAAAGAGTGTAAGGGAAGGAATCGTACGCGCGCGCGTTTCAACATGCCAATTCCATCTGAAAAGAGTCTGCTGATGATGTGGCAATCACAAACGTTTATTTTAACTTATAGTAACTGCCATCAAGACTAAAGTAAAACATTTCCTGTGACTCTTTATCTACAAAAAACTGTTATTGCTCTTGTCCCCTTTTGGGCAGCTAACACTAGACGTCGCATGGGTGAAGGGAATATCCGTCGAGACCATAATCCGGGATGGGGAGAAAGTTACAAGTGAAAAATGTGTAAACTTATCAAATTTCATAATTGACCATATACTCCTGCCTCGAACTCTTTAAGTTTTAACATAAGAGAAAACTGACATTAAATATACTGAGTACAAAATAAGGAAGTAAGAATTTTTAAATGAAATGCCATATTTACACCCAATAATATTTCAGAAAATATATGAAATTTTTTTGTAATAAAAAATTGTTTACTTTGATCCAAATGCCAGAGGACATTGAGCTCCGACAGATTTAATGTGCATCAACGAGGCGGGTCTTCAGTGGCACTGGGCTCGAACTCATGACACGCCGACCACGAGTCTCACTATAACCACACCCACAAGAAAATCACCTAACTTTTTTTCAGAAATATTATTTTTTGGCAAAATTCTATGTTTAGTTACGTGTTAGTACCAATATGTCACATTTTTTTTTTTTCATTTTTTTTTTTTTTAAATTTGTACAAATTTACTGAAGCGAAATGCCCCTGAAATATTTCGAAAAATACTGCTTCCCCTATTGTGATATACACTAGCACACATGCTGAATTTTATGCACACAATTGACTCTTTTACTAAACATTAAAGCGTAGAACATATTTTTATGGCACATACAATTTTTCCCCCTCTAAAGGATCAGAAAACGTTCGATGGTAAAAGCTCTGATTTATGAAACCACTCGAGAGCTCAAAGCACATTTCTCATTTTTCAGCCCCCGCTCTTTGTAGAATCGAATATTCTAGGTACTATATCAATTCGATTTTGCTTTTTCCCACTAACCATAAGTCCTTATACTCGAAAATACCTTTCTGTTGTAGTGAATTCTTCTGGGGAACTTAAATGTAATTTTGTATCACTGTCACGTGAATGACCAGGAACGTTTCAAGGCATGGGCCACTTCGGCCCAGGGTACAGCATCATTCCTCGTCATTTGATCTTGACTCAAAATTACGAGGTCCATTGTAAAAACCCTCGTATAGCTTTATAGTTTGACGTTCATTTTCATTTATTTGAACAGTGAAAGCCCGCATTGTTTCGCGATGGAAATAACTTCTGAAGGGTGAACCATATAAAGAAATTATCGTATTAATTTCGAAAGCTGTCGGCAAAGGTCACACCTGCTGCGAACATGCTATCGCATTTTCGCAACGGTGAGTGACTGCTGAGTCTGTGTTGGCGGTATCTTCACTTTCGGTTCAAGAGGCTCCGAGATATCTATATTTCCGCGTATCCCCATTTCTTATCTTGTGTGCCAATGATAAATAATGCTAAACAAAACGCTGATATATTTGTCAGTTTCAAAATTGTTCTGTCCCTTGTACGTTAGTTTCGCAGCGTGAGAGCAGATAAATTGAAAATATCAATAAGTTTATATTATTATATACTGAAAGCCATATAAAGTTCATAGTTCCCTTTCTTTGAAACAATTTTCAATTGAAATTTTTTATCCAATTCATATTATTATATAATCCATTCATATGTAGATTATATGCATTCAGCAGATAAAGAAATTCAGATTTCTCATGTAATTTTTAAAATTAATTTTATCTATCATCTTCTAAATTTTCCAAGTTTAGTCAAAACTTTTATTCTGATGGGGAATAGTATATCATAGTCTTTTATTAGAAGACATGGGGGTCTTCAGTTAGGTCAGATTTTTCAAACTCGCGACTATCCAAACGCGGAATCGAAATTTTGCCATTAAGTTAAAAATATAAGACATCACTGAATAAGTCCCGCGCGGGCCTAACTAATAAAACAACAACTTTTAGGTGAAATTGAACTTTATTTATCTCCACTTCAAGAATGATGCATTCAGCCCGACACTCATCTAATTTTTCTTAAAACAATTTGTCTTGGCTCTCAAAATAGGCCTCAACTCCGGCAATCATTTCTTTATTTGAGCCAAAACTCTCCCTGTAGCATTCTTTTTTTAAGGTCTGAAAAATGCCAGTAGTCACTGAGGGCAAGATCTGAACTGTACGGTGGGCGGGGAAGTAATTAAAAGCGCATTGTTTTCCCCCATCAAAAAGCAATGTTGACACACGAAATTCATTTTCATCCATCGTTTCTAAGCAAACAAAGGTTGAGAGATTCACTAACATATCTGCCACTTTTCAACTAAACAGGATATAATCACGAAATTTTGACACGTGCCATTTGAAAGTTAGTACTACTAGGTTAGACTAAAGAAAGTTAGAACGTAGAGCCTTCTATATGTTAGGCCCGGGACTTATGTGTGTGTATTTATACGCAAGTCCCGGGCCTAACATATAGATGGCTCTACGTTCTTTGTCTAACTGTGAGCCTTAGGTCACGGGTGTACTTCTACCAAAGATCGTTGTACAATGGGTCTAATGTAGGTTAAATTTGAGGAACCGCGAAACTGCAGTGGTCAGGGTTACGCGCTCTTGACTGGTTTGTCATGAGTTTGTGGCGGTATCTAAATAAGCCATAGCAGTCTCCGGACAGGAGTAATCACTTTTGTCTAGAGGCATGTTACGTGCTTACGAATCTCCGACATTGGTGACCTTGGCTGAAAAGAAAAACGCAAACCTTCTGATCTGTCGTGGCACCATCTACACGCAAGAGTAACCAAAAGTCGTCAGACTCACTTGACACAACAACTCACACGCTCGCCATAACTATTATCTCATTCGTTCGCCTATCAACCGACTCACTGGTGGAGGGTACTGTGGCGGTATCTAAATAAGCCAGTAGCAGCCTCCGGACAGGAGTGATCACTTTTTCTAGTGGTATGTTACGTGCTTAGGGATCAGAGGGTACCGAGTTCGATTGATTGATTGATTGATTGAATATTAACGTCGCACTGTTCAGCTACACGAGGGCTTTTGGCGACGGACCACGTAATTTTGAACCATGGTCAAGTGACGTGGACGACACCTGAGCTGGCACCCCCTCTCCTAACTACCACACCACACCAACGGGAGGACGTTTCAGCTCTCGACAGATTTAACGTGCATCGCTGCCCTACACGGCGGGTCTTTAGTGGTACTGGGCTCGAACCTGTGACAAAGCAAGCCACAGTCCGATACCTATACCACTCGGCTACCGCGGCCACGGTACCGAGTTCGAATATCTCTGACAAGTTTAAGTCCTTCTGTCACTGAAGATCCGCCGTGTAGAGGGGCTGATGCACGTCAAACCTTTGGTGGCTCAAAGTCCTTCCCGTTTGAGTGGTGTGGTAGTTTGGTGAGAGGGTTTGTATGATGTCCTCGTCACAAAATCATGAGATCTGTCGCCGATAGTCTTCGTGTTACTTTATAGTGCGATGTTAATAAAAACTTAAATAGGTTAAATTTTTCGTGGCTCAGTCTTCATGTTGATTTAAGTGTGGTGACAGCTACAGTGTCGACCTCGTCTTGATGGCTCAAAATTATGAAGTATGTTGGTTTTAGTTAACTGGTTTTTGTGTTGGGTGAAACTGATAGTCTTTGTTGATTACAGGGAAATAGCCTGTGTTGCTCTATATCCCCTTCAACTAAACAATTAATCAACTACTTAATTAGCATTGCTTTTTGTAGCAACTTGAGTGTATTAAAGAAGGACCTCTTCGTTTTGAGCCACAGTCGAGGAATTTCTGAGCTGGAACTTCTCACCCAATTTCCATACCACCCATTCCAACATAAATGCTCTGAAACTCAAAAAAATGAAACGAGCGATCCTTAGGGGGATCCAGCTTCACCATCCACTCAGTAGGCTGCGTGTTTTATAAACGTTGTACTCAGTGGCGCCCACAGGAATTTTTCAAGGTCGAAAGGTCACCCTTCTTGTATCGTGCTCCTTTGGATTTTGTCGATTTTCGGGAACAAAGCACAGTAAAAAACTAGTTTTTGACTAAATAATTAGCATTAATTAATAAAATGAATCATAAATAGCAAGCAATTAATTAAATTTTACCTACTATATACTTAGAATTATAATCAATCGGAAAAAAAAATCAAGGGCTTTGGGGGAACCGGACCCTCAGGACACCCTTGTGTGCGCCACTGGTTGTACTATATAAATCAAAATTAGGGCTATCGGTGATGGATCTCGTAATTTTGATCTTCGGCCAAGTGCCGAGGATGAGAACCCTTCGCAAAATGCTACACCACGCTAACGGGATGACTTTGAGCCTCGACAGATTTAACGTGCATCGCCTCCGTACACGGTGAGTCTTCAGTGGTACTGGGCTCGAACTAATGACACGCCAACCATGAGTCCGTTACCTTGACCACTAGGCCTATGTCTTCCCGTTGGCGTGGTAGCTAGGACAGAGATGCCAGCATGACATAATGTACACTCCCTCCCCGCATTGGACTGCATCCCAATTCTAGGGGTTCCAAAACCTGCCTGATGCCGAATACGTATTTTTCCAATTTATAAAATATTAAAGGCAGATCCTGACATTGGTAGGGGCTTTAATATTCTTCGTTGCGCCACTGGTTGACAGGTCAATCCTCGTCACTTGACAGAGGTTCAAAATGACCAGATCCTTCGCTAATAACCACTGGATTAAGCTCTGAGTGGGCCCTGTATCAAAATTTCTTCGGGGCTTTTCTTTAGATATGAGAGTCCTGTTAGTGGGACTGTAGTTATGTTGGGGCCCCTGTAGCTTGGGGGTCCCGTATCATTATACGCCCCTTCTAATAACCATCGTGTTGCTATACAGTGCGACGTTTAATATAACTCTCACTCACTTTATGAACTCAAAAGTATTATACTGTGTTATGTTTTTTCCTTCTATATTTACAATTTCATTAGTTTTACCATTTATTAGTATATACAATTCATTAGTTTCTTAATTAGTTTTAAATTAAGATATCTCGGCTTTTGTTTTTGATTCAACTTGAGTGCGGAAATGTCAGCAGGATTATTTTACACCACAAGCATACATCAAGCGTATCAACAAACATGCTGTATTCAACAATCTCGAACTTTCAAAATGATAAAACAGAAGTGTGATTGGATATTTTAAAAATAATGGCAGTGAAGTGAGTGAGTGTGTGTTGAGAAACAGTCGGTTGAATTTGATATCGGATAAAAAGGGAATTTGTCTGAAGGTCTTTTCAATATTTGCTAGGGTATTTTACAATGTCAGGTTGAAAAAATACAAGAATAAAGCGGAAAGACTCCATCACTAAAATGTTGGTTAAAATTTTTGAATCTTAATGTTATTTACAAATACTTAATGTAAAAAAATATATTATTCTGATGCAGTAAAATAAAACGGGTTTCAGATGGGCATAAGTTGATATATTATATAAATGATTTCTTATAATAAAATTTGTAACACACACACACATAATCTAAAGTAGGTGGGGAAAAACCCCGTTTTTATGAAATTGCGAAGAATATAATTAGAGAAGAATTTGGTTGTTCAGTTAGAATTTTTCAGTTGAAAATAAGCACCCTAAGATAATACAGTGTATTTAAACGGGGATGGATAGTTTATATTTTTAAAATCATTAATTGAAAGGATCGAAATCTAATCAGTGTTAAAGGATTTTAATTTATATACACTTTTAATTTTTCTTTCTCGTCATCTGAAACTTTTCCCAATTCAAAATAAATAGTTCCAAATCCAATATTTGCTGAATAATAAAGAAAAATACGAAATACATTAATCGGAAAAGAATTTTTCACATTTATCGATTTGACCTTTTTGATAACTCTCAAATAAAATCGCATTTTGCTTAAAAAGATTACAAAATTTCGCTTAGATAAGATTACAAAAGGAAATCCTTATATTAATATTTATAATTGTTTAAGAAACGAAAAATAAATGTATTTCAGAAGTTTAGTACCACCTTTTTAAAACTATTTTTCTTTTACGCATTGTTGAAGCACCTAATACATCATCATCACTATTTCTTGCTAACATTAATCGACTACTCGTAATTTTTTGTTCAATATCAAAGGATTAATATCTCTTTTGTGAATCAGTTTTAATCACTTAACTAAAACAATTATGATTCCAAAATAGTTTATTATTTATAATTTATTGCTTTGTAATAAATAATCTTTGTACATCTATACACAGATTTATTATTTCTGCCTGATTGGAAAATCATGAAATTTATGTAATTTTATTGTGTTCTACGGATTTCTTAACCGTGGGTAATTATTTCGAAATTCTTACTTTTCTAATTTCTTCTTTCTAAGTCATCAATTACCTTGCGAACATTTTCAATTCATATATCCCCCCTGCCCCTAAAATATTTAAAAATATACACACTTTAAGATTTTACTTATGCAAAGATTCTTTCAGCTGATAGTTTCTCAAAGCACTTACGCAACATGTTAAAAATAGAACATGGAGAATTTAACATGAAATATTTTGTGCACAGAACTCTCAATGCAAAAAAATATAATTACGTTGCCACAAAACAAAAATAAAGTAAAGATATAAAATGAAAGACTTATTAAGAAAAATGAATGCATTCTGATATTGAAAACAGAAAGAAGCATTGTGTTCAATTCAAAAACCCATGCCCCCCCCCCCCAAATCCCAGAAAACTTCGACTCGGGAAAAAGCGCTTAGCAACGACACATCTGTATCCAAGGGCTTGTTGTTGAGAGCCTTTTTAAGTTAACTTCAGATTCGTCTTTCTGGGAATGAACGGTACTCAATCACATGCAAATTTTCTGAAATCAGGAAGCGATTACTGAGCAGGAGATCGACCAGAAATTTTAAACAGGGTCCGTTTCTTATGTAGAGTCGGAAAGGACTGGAAAACCTGTCACATGGTTCCTTTGTTTGGCCGTGATCCAGCTGTTTTCTGTTGCGAGGCCAATGTCCTTGAAAGACACGAGGATAAACCCAGAAAATATTGGACGAGTGCGCATGCTTCAGAGCTCTTTTAAAATCCTTTCTAAAGTGACACTTCTCGGTCATTTTTAAGGTTTGGCTTTTCATTTAGTGCAAAAGTTACCATTTGATGAATTTCTTTTTTAGCTCAATAGTTTCTCTGAATTTCTAATATCTCTCAAATCAAAATTAACTGCATTAGAAAAATCGATGCATGTTTGTTGTGTTTGAGCCACGCACAGGATAGTTCTTTACGTGAAGAACATTTCTCCTCGCTCATTACAAATGAAAACAATGTTTAGAGTTGAATACGTAAAAAAGAAAAAACGCCTGCACAAAGCGAATCTACGGACATGCGCAGTTGTCCAACCTTTACTGACCTAATCTGTTCGTGAAAAGGCTCTCCTGGTGTGACGTCACGAGGCGCCCTCTCCCATCATTGGTCCGCCGCAGGCTGAGGGTTTCGGCACCAACCAGCTGCGCAGAGGCCCGAAATCAGAATGTTATGTTTTGCTTATGGATAAGCAGCTGTTTGAAACACACCAACCGCTAGGCTACCTACCGAGTAAATCTGAACAAAGGACTCTGCGGAATATATACTGATAACTCCCCATAGTCTGCTGTCACATTGTCAAATGTGCAAGAGCTGTGTGCACTAAACTCCAGTGTCCAACAACGCGTTTTTTTTATTGTTCAGACTAGTGTTGTGAATATCACTTTGTTGACGCATTGCATCTGTTCCTCTCACCCGTAGATGACTTCAGCTTATTTGTGAACTGAATACTCCTTTATTTCTGGAATATTTCGCTGTGGTATGATAACAGCTAGATTTAAGCACTTCATCTATCGTAAGTTTCAATTTTATTTTAGCATTGATACCGTACCTTTTTAGATATGTGTTCAGATATTTCATGTAAACAAACCGAGCAGCCATTGATTTTTCCCAAGTGCGCTACTGTGAAAAACGTGATTTAAAATTGTAGCTACAAATCTTACGCTTATTTCACTTGGTAGTTAAGTGTTTTGAGATTTCAGCCTCGGTGCTTTATTTACTTTTGGAATCTAGTGCGTTTTGCAGGTTGAGTAATCTTCGTTTTTGATAAACAAAAACAGAATGTGCCGTGAAACCGAATTTTTGCTTTTTTTCTGCGCAATGCTGATGTTATTAACTGATTCTTTCGTTACTGTTTTTGTAGGATATTTTCTTGCATGTTGAGTACGTTATGAATTTTGGAGTGTTATTTTAAATTCATTTTGATATTTAGTTGTGTTCTAATTATTTGACCTAATGCATTATGTCATGACGTAGTTCATTTCTGGTTTAGTGGAAAAAGCACCAGAATGCGCATAAATTTTACTGAACTATTAAAGACTAGTAATAAATGAATAAATACGAATTATTTCCTTAAAATTTTAATCGTTTGAATCGTTATACGTTAACTTGATCGTGAAAAGAGAAGTATTTGCAAAGATCTTAGGAAAATGAAATTTTTTTCCAGTAATAATTTTAACCAGTTTTTAAAAATCCGTCCATGAATTTTTGAAAGTATATTTTAAAATATTGACGTTTTTTATTTACATCGTGTACTTACATCTACTGAATCTAATATTGCGAGTTGTTTTTATTAGATAAAATTTGCTAATTAAAACAATTGTAAAATTTTATCTGTGCAAGTAATTGTATAGAAGTAATCTTTTGTTCAATATCGATTTAAACTCTTAATAATTCATAAATGTCAGGAATTCATAATGGGTGAAAGATAAAACTATTAACATTCCATCATGCCTAAAAGGGTAAGTGCAAGAAAAAACAATTTAAAATTTTTGAATAAAACTGTCACAGATAAATCTTCAATAATTTTAATTTGTGAGCTTTTCAATTCCCGTGCGATTTCTAATTTAATGTAGTTAGACTAATTTTGTGTAGTTATATTTATGTATGCATTGGTTTCATCCACATGAATTCTTGTGTATTTTTTACTAAATTGGATGATTTATCATTTTTCGCATTATATATAAAAGTATGTATCAACTTCTAGTATCTCCTAACTTTTGAGCTATTTCAAGCTTCACCGGCTCTTTCTATTTTAAGTAAAAATTTAAAAAATGAAATTAAAGTATTTTTTAGACTTGAGACTTTTTTCAAGCTCAATAGGTAATATTATATTAAGTATAATATTACCTATTATTATAATAAGGAAGGATTTATTTATTGATTTTGTAAGAACAAAATTATTTTTGAAATCCTCCTGGAATATAAGAATTTTTTTAAATCACTTTATTTTTGAGGATTTATTTGTAGTTTATAAATGTATCGGTTTTTATATTAATTATTATGCTTTATTTTATGACAATTAAATATATTAAGTTTCTGTTATGCACTGATACATACATATTGAAATTATTGATGTTAGTAATCAATGAACATAATTTTGTTTAGAGAATACATTATATTAAACCATAATTTGTTCTTTCATTTACAATTGTCAAGTCTAAATTTAAATTCTTTTCTTATCTTTTGTTAGTATATTTTATTGCATTGTCTACTTCTATGTTTTTTCTTCACATATAAAGCTTAATAAAATTTCTGTCAATTAAAACATGTATTTTGTAAGATTTTATTGAAATGGAAACTTAATTATTCTGCAAGAACTGAATATTTATACTGTTGTATTAAATTATTATGAATATTTTAATCAAACATTTCATAATGTAGAAAAAAATGTATAACTTTTCTATAAAAATGAAAGTATTTTAAATTTCCTCATTTTTTAAATTTAAAAAGTATTTAAGTTTAAGAAAAATTACATATTAATATTTTAAAAACAAAGTGTTAACTTTACAATAAGTAAATGGCAACATCTAGTATTTTTACAAAATTCTGAAGAATTGAATCATGTTAGTAAATATTTTGTTTTCATTAAACTGCTGGATTCAGAACTCAAAATTTTTAAAAACATGCATGATGTACATTTTCTTGATTTGTGATAAAATATTACTTTTGCATTACATGAATAAATTTATCTTTTTTTTTTTCCAAATTCTTATAACTTTTTTTTACATGAAGATTTTTAATTTTTATGCAATAGATATTTCCAGTTCATACGTAGGTTAGATAGTACTATAATTCTAATATTTATTTACTATCAATGTAGTGAAATAAATTTATTATGATCTCTTAAAAATATCCAATAAATAAACTTTTTTCCATTATCATTTTTAAAAGTTCAGGTGGGATTTTACTTTTTATTTCTGTGTTGCTTTTCTTGAGTTATACTTTGTCATATCATAAAATACATAAGAAAGGAAATTTTAGAATTTATTTAATCATATTAGTTTTGTTTGATTGTTAGATTGAAATTTTTGATTAAGTTAAAATAGTAATAAAAAGTAGGAGCATTGATAAGTCATTGTATTGAACATGTTAGTAAAATCAAATAAGAAATAAAGGTACTTGCATATTATCGCAACAATCACCAACTCTATTAATAAACTCGCCAGGTTGGCACCCCCGATTTCACATGTCATATGTGCTGAACTGGCAACCATTTGCTTTGTTTCATATAATGTCCACAAATGGTAAGTACTAAAATGAGAATTTCTAATAAGATTAGATGACAAATTTTTAGTTGTATAAAATTTTCCTGCTCTGAATTCAGTTGTGGATGATAATGAAAATTATGTTCCATTAATATATTGGAATTAGATAGAAATTAGTTTAATATTTTTGTGTATTTTGTCCTGGTAAATTTAATTACTATTTCATCCAAAAAATTACCATTACCTTATTTTATTCAGTGGATATTATGTGGAATTATTCCTTTATATATGAAAAAATGTTTTGAATGTTTAATTTCATATTTTCGAGTACATATTTATATTTTCAGACCAAAATATGTATTTAAATGTTAGCATAAATTTTTCATTGATACTTAATACATGTAATAAAAATCATGTAGTCTTTATGTATTAAAAAGTCTTAAAATAATTCCTTGCAAAAAAAAATTATTCTTTATTTTTGCCTTAATTTCTTAAATTTAAGAAAGTATATTCAATTTCAAAATTTCTCAGATTAAAGAAATTTCTACCTTTTTGATGAAACATTTATTGGTAAATTTGTGATGTGTTTATCTCTATATTAATCTGCTCAAGCTTTATTAACTGTCAATTTTTAGAATTAAGGATACTTTAATTTTATGATAATCATTGTTTAAGAAATTGAAAATTTTTTTTTCTCTTACTAAAATTTGCAGACATCTTTTGAAAATGATAGATTACAGATTTGTTGTTTATGGCATGTGTTAATGAAATATTTTAAGGTTGTATATTCATTTTTGTTTATTATTTAGTTGGAGTTAAATTTCATTTATAAATCTAATTATAAATTTTTTCATATGGATTATATTCAAATGAGTGATACATCTGTTTCTCTTTATTTTATAAGAATTTTGAAGCTTCTGATTTGTTTTTTCCTTGTTCTTAAAATAGGAATGAACAACCTTGCATGTTTCTCTGATTGAATTTGTAAGGATGTCAAAATTGTGCATCTAATAAATCATTTCTTGTAATTGAGTTATGCATTTGTTATTGAGTTTATTTTGAATTCAGTAAAGTGTAAAACTGTATACACAATATTTTAATTTTTAATTTTTTAAAAATTTCTTTCATCCTTTTTCAATTACAGTATTTCATGATTCCTACCTTAAGATTATAACAATAAATAGCTTCTCTACTCTTTTGAAACATTGTTATTTGATGGCATTTTTAATAAAATGATGTACATATGTGCTTTTGAATTAACATTCTTCCAGTTTCCTCTTACAGTTAATATGGCACTGTTCTGCCTTTCAAATTCTGCAGCACATTTTTCAATTAAATATCTTGTACCAGAGAGTCTACAAAAGAATGCATATATTTAGCAAGAACATTTCTTTGCTTTATTATTTATTAATGATGGAACATACACCTCGAGTTTTCTCAATTGGTAATTCTTTTATGTAATTCTAATTGAAAACTTAGATTAATTTAAAATTCATTACTTTTTAATGATTTCGATTATGTTATATAGCCTTAATACATAAAATCTATTAAAAAATAAATTTAACTTAAAATTTTTAATTAAAATAGATTGTCATTCTTTCTTTAAAAATTGTGCATCTTTAGGAAAGTTTGGATTGGGGTATATTTTTTATTAACTTTAAATTTAGAATAAGAAATTTTGAAATTGATCAAGTCATTCAAAAATGTTCAGATATAGTAAACTGTTGTTTTTTTTTTTTTAATTAGTATATTTTTGGAGATTTTCATGTTTAGGTTTCTAACTTTTTGAATTGTATTTATATATTTAAAAAAGGTTGTAGTAGTTTTCAAGTATCACATTCTTTAAAAAATACTTGCAAAACTGTGTATAAATTTATCTAACCTTAGAATAGGAAACTTTATATTTTTTTATGCTACTTTCGTTTTCTATTTCTCAAATATTTGAAAGTCTTTTGTAAAATTCTTGAAAATTCTTATGAAAATTTCTCACAAGAAGAAATTTTTTAAAATCAGATTTTTTTTTATGGGATTTGTGTATTAATATTAATAGTGTAAAATAGTGTTAGTGATACTATATGCATTTTTTTTTTTACATTTTGTACTTTTAATCCTTGTATAGGTTTAAGATTGAATTAATTAGTTGAATAATTTTGTTCAAAAAGAGATTTATTAAAATGTGCTGTAGCAGTAGCGCACACAGGAATTTTTCAAGGGAGGGGGTCCTGGGTCGAAAGCCTTTTGATTTTGTCGATTTTCGGGAACAAAACACAGTAAAAAACTAATTATTGAATAAATAATTAGCGTTAATTAATAAAATTAATCATTAATAACAAATACTTAATTAAATTTCATGTACTATATTCTTAGAATTATAATCAATCGGGAAAAAAATCAACGGACCCCCCTCCCCCATGTGTGCTGGAGTAACTTACCTGATTTGATCAATATAGTTGCTAATTGGTAATCTGTTTTGATAATTTTAGCAGTGTGTGCTAATATTATTTGGTTACAGTTTTCTTTTTGAACTAGTACAAAGTCCACTCTTTAAGCACATATGTATTGGATAAATTTTGTTTTAATGAAATCTTAGTACTTAATTAGTTATCAGAACCATGAAGCCAAGTATAGCAACATACAGAAAATGTATCAGATTCTGTTATGTCATGTTTGTAGTGACTTAAACTAATTAGTAATATCAAATGTTTTATACAAATCAGAAAAATATGCTTCGATCTCTATAACCTATAAGTACAGTGTTATTTGTAACAAGTTCATTATGAAATGAAACTCTTATTTTTTAAAATTTTTATATTATATTGATAAACAAAATTCTTATATTTTGAGCACTTTTCTTTCTTTAACTAATTTTTCTATTTTTTTTTTTTTTCAGGGGTTTCCAGTATTTAATGTAATTGAATGACAATTTCAAAGCAATGTAGTTGTTACTTCTCCAAATTGTTATGAAAATTAATATTTCTGAGATGAGCAATTTACTTGATATAAAGACATTTTCTTTTAATGTAAGTATGATTATCAAATTATGAAAAATCGATTGTTCAATCGGATGTTATTCATTGAGTCCTTTATCAATTTGTTTATTGTATCAAGATATATAAAATATTGAATGTGAGATTTCAGTAACTTATGAATTGTTTCATGTAAATCTTTACGCTTTTCTGGGATAATTTTTATAAAGCTTGACTATCAGTTATAAGGACTATAAAACTATATATATAGACAATATGTAAAAAAGCATGCCAAAAAAAATTGTGATCCTTCATTGTGTTTGTAGTAAACACAATTGTGAATTGGATTATATTGCAAAAGTTTGTGTGGGCAATAACTCTTGGAACGGGTTACCATCCTGTAGCTTATATGAGTAATAAAAACTTTATTTCATTTAAATAAGTAAATTTGCATATTTATTCAAGTGTTTTTATATAGTGAGATTCTGATTCTACCTTAAAATATGCTGAAATCTGATTTGTCTTGCTTAATTTGCTCTTCTTTCTTCTCATTATTTTTTAAACATAAAAAAAATTGATTTTTAATGCATATTTAATAAAACTGATATTCTACTAAATATATATGTTTTTAATTTGTTAGTTGAGGTATATTTTAGTATCAGATTAAATATTTAGAAAAATATTTTTCCTGTGTGAGAAGATGTGTATTCAACAATCCTTATTTATGAAAATTTTCTTTTGTCTTAGAATCATTAACAGGCATTCTAGTTTTTTTTAAATAATATTTTGTCTTATTACATTCTGAAAACTGCATTTATATAAATTTTATGCAGTCTTACAAATAAGTATATATTATTGAATTAAGCTTTTCATTGTACGCATTTTTGAATTTCCTTGGTTAAATTTTAAAATTTTTGAAGTTTTCTTTACTAAATGGAATTGAATTGAGGGTAGATCTGACATATTATGAAAATAAGACACATATAACTCAGTAAGTAGGTTTACTTTAGATGAGGATTATATTTTTAGCTTTTTCTGCAAAAAAAATAAGATGAGATGTGATAATTACTGTAAAGTATTAAGAGAAAAATTGAGTAATACTGAGACTATGAAGAAGGTTAATTTGATTAAATTATTTATTGTAACATCTACAGCTCTGTTCTTCAAAATTTTTATATTAAACTACTATTAACAAATTAAATACTACAAGAAAACTGACAGAAAAAGGCAAGTATATGCCTGCTTTCTCTGACGGATAAGTTGAGTTTCCTCAAGAACTTGTCCTCTCTTGTCAAAATTTTCTTTAACTTCTCAGATATTCCACTTGAAGTTTAGCTTCAATGTGCAGTTTTATAACTATTGGGCTGTTAGAATAGCACCAGATAAAAAAAATTTCCAAAGGTAGGGCTTTGGCTATTTATGATTTTTATCATGTCAAGAAGAATTTCTGCATTTTTTCTTTCTTCGCAATGAAATCATGTGGCGATATAAAAGTAATTTTATCTGCCTAAAGAGCCATTATATAATGTTGAGTTGGGGGTTGAAAACACATTGTTGTGCACACATACATGAATATATTTCTTTCATAATCTACATTTTTTCTCTTTACAAACAGTATTGGATTGTTATAGCTTTTAATTACATTTTTTCTTAAAATTTCTTGTAAAAATAAACTTTAATGAATTTTTTAAAAACTTATTTAAAATTGAATATTTCTTTTGGAAAGTAGAAATTAATAATGTGAAGTTAATTTATTGAAAGTTTCTAATAATAAAATAATATGAAGATTTAAGTGAATATTATCTATTTGTAGTGTGACATGATTCTTCAATTTTTTTTTAGATTTTGGACACTTTGTAATGTAGCAGATGTGTTTGCTTTTTGTTATCTGGAACCTGATCTGTGTCAGGTAACCCCTGGTGCACTGTGATAAGGAACTTTTTTTTAATCCTTTTGTTTTCTATTGTTATATACACTTCATTTCAAAGCTGGAGGGGATCACTTTAAGATTCCGCACTAGTAACACTAGTAACCACAAAACTGGAGGCCTCTACAGTATCGAGATGGTGAAGACTTTCCAAGCCTACTTACCTAACTGCCATCGGACTTACAGCTGTATACATTGCCGGGCACATCTGGCTAACCATGATGAACTAATATCAAAGGTATAAATTCTACTGATGTATACAATATCCTATTTTACTTATTATGTATCATAGGTTTCATCACCTTCCACTCTTCATACGGATACTGCTGAGGAAGTTTTAGGTCAAATTCATGTTTTTGTTGATAAAGGTTCCCCCCCCCCTTTAACTGTTAAGTGGAATTTGCATCATTATGCAAGTTTTACTTCTTATTTTTTGAGAGTGATATATTTAATATTTTGATATATTTAATATTTGTGGGCTTGATGGTAAAATATTTTGATGTTGAACAATATTGTTTTGTAATTATATAAGAAAATATGCTGTATATATTTTAACTTAAGAAACTGAATGGTCTTTATTTATAACTATTTGTGATATATTTATGAATATTGTGAAGTCATTTACATTTAGTTGTAGGTTGTATAGAAATGTTGGTAATTTCTTAATTATGTTTCGTATTGAAACTTGTTGTAATGTAAATAGCTGTATATACACATGGGACTAAAATAGTTTGTAATGATGTTATTCCGTTGTGTTTCTACTTTGGCTGCAAAAACTGAGTATTTGTGGTCATGAACTCATGGTTGATGATATTTCTGTAGAATTTGTGGTTTGAGTCCTGGTACCCTTAAAGAAAAGTAAAGTCACTAGAATATAAAAAGTGTGAAATGTGTTGAATCTATTTTGGCTCAAGGTTCTCATGGTGTGCTGCTGAAATTAAGAGAGCTTGGCTGTTGTCCTTGTCATTTGGCTAATTTCAAAATTATAAAGCCCACATCCAGTAGCCCTATTATTTTTTTCAAAATGTGACATTAATTAATAATCGATCAATGTTGTATTGGGTATGAAAAACTGTTCTTTGTTTTTAGCTTGATATGAATACTTACTGGGTGTTTGTTAACTGTTATATCCTTTCTTATAAAAAACATCAAAGTTTCAAATGATTTAGAAATTCTTTATTTCAAGAATTTGTTCATAAGTTATCTTCATTTACATTGAATGAACATAACATCTATATGTGTGTGTTCTATTATTCCAAAATAGAACACATATAGAGGTTAGTGAAGTATTTTTAGTTATTTATGAAATAGTAAGATTTTTTATATGTAATAAATAATTAGGGCCTATAATTTATATTGAGTTTTTTTTTTTAAAAAAAAAAATTCAATCATAATATTCAGTTTGTTTCAGGAAATTCATTATATTAGCTATCTTTAATGTGAAATTCTTTGTCTTTATTCCAAGAATGTTTTTGAATAAATAATTCTATTTTTGTTATATTTTGTGGTTCATTTGATAATTTAAGGGAAAAAAATTTCATATTTATTTTATATTTTTAGTTAGAAAGATTTTTAATTTTGACATGCTTCAGAGTTTTAGAATTTTAAAATCGGAGTAAAATGACAATAGTTAAATCATGTTTTAATTTTTTTTTTCAATTTATTGTTCTGAAATTATTAACATTTATTGATGTTTTTCCAGTTATTCAATTCAAGTACTTATGGATAATTTGGATACTTGGATGTAATTAATTTCCAGAATATATATATATATATATATGATTTCTGGCATACAGTCAATGGTTTTGATCAGAATTATTGCTCTAAAATTTTTTTATTGTTACTTAATTTGAAATGTTTGTGCTAGGTATTTCTTATACATTCCAAGTTTTATATTTTCTCTCTCTCTCTCGTTCATTTTTTAAAATTTGTATCATGTTAGCATTATTTTATGGTTTTGTAGATCATATATTTATTTTACCCTTGCTGCTAATTACCTGTTCTCCTTAACCCTTGGTATTATGAAATGAAAAGGAGCTAATTGCTTTTAAAATAAAGCTTTTTGATTTTAATGAGTGCTTAAAAATTGAATGTAGATGCTTTTAATTTGTCTAAGGGGTTGAATGCTGCTATTTTTTTTAATGGTATTGACTTCCTGTATTTTTGTTTAAAGTAGATATTTTTCTTATACTGTTTCATGAAACTGCACAGAAAGAATTTTCTTGAAATTGTTTTAGAATTTTTTTTCATAGAATTACTTCAGAAAAAAATAGCATTTATGTTGATTTCAAATTTACTATTCAACTTTATTTAATGTTCACTCTGTTAAAATCCACTTGCTGTGGGAAGGGTAAAATATCTTTAACATAAACTTCCTAAATTACTTGCTTTCTCTCTTAATTATGATTCATTAGTTATCTCATTAGCAATAATGACATGCATTGCCAGTTATGTTAAAAAAATTCTAAAGCATTGTGAATTTCAAGTACAACTCAGAATTATTTCTGAATATAAAACAGGGGGAAAGTATGTTGCTTTTTTTAGTTTTCTTCATAAGGAAAATGTAATGATTTTATTGAATTATCATATATATATATATATATATTGCTTTCAGATTAATATGATTTTCTGACATACTATAGCATAAAATATGTAAATAAAATAAAGATAGAAAATAAAGTTGCTATATTATAATTTAAAAAGTATGAAATTGTATTAAAAAGTTTATAATAAAATATTCTACAAGTCTTGAGTGTAAACGTTGATTTTAATTCTTAAGATTTATGAAAAGAATATAACTTCAGCCAATTTTTTCATTGATTATTTGAAATCCCTAATTAGTGTTTTGAATAGGGACACTTAATGTATTGTACAAAATTTTTCAGCCAGTATTTTCTTTCATGTAATTAATACCTCTCATCAAGGAGAAAGCATAAGTCCCAGAAATAAGGAATTTGTGGTTTTTAAATGATTTATTTTATTATATCAAGTATTATAATATTCCAGTGGAAAATTTTTAACTATGCTGTTTTGTTTGTAGAAAACTTATTTTCTGCTACTCCATTTTGTAACCTGTCATATACAATATTTAGTTTATTATTCATGTAATTTCTTTTTAGCATATATATATATTTGTAATATTGGGCGGTGAAATTACTATAAATTTGAATTTTGAGAAAAGTATCTTCAGTAGTACAATGGTCATTGTAACAAACTTGTTGATGGTATTTCTGTTTTTTCTGGTGTCTCTGAAAGCCCTCTGCAGAAGGGCTAATGCATGTTGAGTCTGTCGAGACTATGTAACCTCATGTTGGTAGTCTGTAGAGTGTAGTGCCAAGCCAAGTTTCTCCTTTGGATTTGACTATGATTTTAAATTATTCTCATCACCAGTGGCCAGAATATGATGCTAACTAATAATTTCTTTATTCTAAAAATCACCAAATGCAACCAATAATTTATTAAAGTGACACAATGCTTGAGGACCTGTGTGAATGTCAATAATATTGTATGAATTAAAAGAAATAAGAATGTAGGGGCAAAAGAAAATTTTGATAATATTGATTAAATAAAATTTTTCTGATCTTTTATATATACTTGTTGCTTTTCTTGGTTTGTGTTAGTAAAAATGCTCGTTTTTGTTAATTTTAATTGCTGCAGCGAATTTTAAAATATTCATTTTGTGTTTTAGTCATTCCAAGGGAGTCAAGGACGTGCATACCTTTTCAATTCTGTGTAAGTTTTAGCTCTTATGTTTCTTTATTTTATCAATTTTACAATGCATGTTTCAAAAATGGGTAGTTGTATATCTGTGAATTAACACGCTCTTTAGTTAATGGCTAAGAATAGAACAAAATTTCGGAACATGTTTTTAAACTTAATGCCTCAGTTTTAGTTTAAATTCATAATATTTTAACACAAATGCAAGTTTCTAAACCTACACTGTAAAGAAATTTTTTTAAAAATCCATAAATATTCTTTTTTTTGTATGTAAAACTTAAGGCTTTCCTTCTCAAACTTGAATTTGGAAACAGATTTTCTAAAAGAAAAAAAAGTTTATATCTATATAAAAACTCATAGAAATATAATTATCTTAAACTTTTGAAATTATTCATTTCTTTGTATAACATTTTTTGCAATTTAAGAAAATTCAATAACCAAGCAATTTTCCCCTTTAATATTTAAAATGACCGGTTATTTAATATTACTATAGAGATGAAATATGAAGCTCATTTTTCATATAAGAAAAAAATGGATTACCTTGGATAAAAATGAGTTGTATTGATAGTATATTCAACTCTGTATTCTGTCAACTCTCAAAATATAATATTCAAGCTAAAAAAAGTCTTCTAATTTTTTTTTTCTTTGCCCTATTGTTCAGCATTTTTCTTAGACAGTTATAAGCACATTTTGCATAAAAAAAAAAGTAGATTCATTCAGTTAGAAATAAAATTTATAATAAAAGTTGTGGCTCTCTATAGCAGTGGTATACAAACCATGGGTCACGAGAAAAATTTAACCATATTCAAAGAAATTTACTAAACAAAAAATATAAGACTTTTCATCAAATATCATGTGCTGGTACAATAAAGGTAATATTATTTAAAATAGGGAAATTGCATTTTTTAAATAAAAACAATTACTGCTGATTTTTAATTTTTATTGATTTTTGAAGCTGAAGATTTCAAAAGTTTACAGTTTGTGTAGGAGAGGTTATGTGGCAATTTTACTCATGAAATAAGTGTTTGTGGAAAGGGAAACAGTGATAGTGAATTCAGAATGTAATATGTTGGCACTTTTTCAAATATAAAGTGTTCTAAATAAATCTTTATTTTTGACATATCTTCCCTTTCCCCTTTTAATGGGTTGCATAGCGTCAGTCTAATTATCTGCGTAACTCCATCTGGGATGCTAATTTGATACAGTAGGGCTAGGCACCAAGTTGTTCTTTATGTTCGCCAAGATAGGCGATAATATTACAATATGGTTTACTTTGGTATTTTTATCCTGCGATAATGTGGTTGCCATGGGGATAACGTATATTAGTGTTAGTTTTTTGTTTTGGTTTTTTTCCACAGGATCTCTGCTCAGCAAAAGTAACACATTGTTACAAATTTTGTATAATGAACACTTAAAATAGTGTAAATAATTTATATCTGGAAGTGTAATATATTAATATTACTTTCTGTTTTATTTATTTTATGTTAAAATCTTGCTACCTCCTCTCCCTTCAAAATCTAGTTTTATTATGAAATAAAATTAGTGATTACACTGATTGAGGAATAAATTAAAAGCGGAGCATGCACTGAGGCATGGCGTAGACAAAACAAAAGGATTAAGGAATCGCGCCAAAAAGCGCTTGGTGCGTTGCACTCCTACATCAAATCAGTAACACTGGTGGAGTTACGCAGTCTGATAAATAGGCCGACGATAAACATGCTTAAACATTTAAATGCTGAAGAATTTTTTTATATATATGCTATAAGTGCCAAAGGAAATGCGTAGTTATTTTTTGGATAATAATAAAAATGGCTATATATATAATCATAACTCAATTATTATGTAACAAATAATTTTGATGAACAAAAATATTCTTAATTCAAAAAAATTCTTGTTTATTACAATAATGTTTTACTGCACAAATTCCATGAATATAGCACAAATTAAGTTGGATTGTTTAATTCCATTGTCATTTTTTTTACTGCATACCTAACACTATCGCAAGTTTTGCCCAAGCAATTTTTCTAAAGAAAACTTTTCATGTATTGGTATTCTTTCTGTGGTATTTTTACTTGCTAACCTTTCATCCTCACTATCAATAATGTTCAAAGTAAATTGCAGTGAAGTTAATTTTTACCCTGATAATTTTCTGTTTCTATTTTATGATTGTTTAGCATAATTCTGACAAAAATGTTAGAAACTTTCTTCCAATATTTGAGAGTTTGCTTTCTTTGTGATATGTATATAACATTTTGTTGGATGTAAAAATAATCTCTTGTCTTTATAAATCTGATAATGATTTTTACAAAAATTTGAAGTCGAGATCTCTTATCTGTCTTTTTTTTTACATTGCCTCAGTTTTCTACCATACCACAACCCACCGCTCTACTGCGTTACTGTTTATCACTGTTTTATTTTAATTGTAATGATTTAAAACCACAATTGAATGAAATTAATAAAAACCACAATTGATATGAATACAATTGCTCTTAATTGATGTAAAAATTATACTAACCAACAGTAGTGTGACCGTGCTTCTTCGTTTTTTGGTACAAAACAAGAGAAGCACTATCGCGCTTCGCCACACTCAAATGGTTAATAAAAGACGAATAAATTCAGATGTAATTTTTAAAAGATACTCTACTTTTTGAAAGTTATAAATGACATTGTAAGATTGGAATATCTATAAGAAAAATATCTGATTATGCTTATTTTTGAAAACTTATAAATGACATTGTAAGATTGGAATATCTATAAGAAAAATATCTGATTATGCTTATTTTTGAAAACTTAATCTTAAATTGGATAGTTTTCTAGAAAATCTCTTAGATACATAGCTATGAGATTTATAATCCACTTGAATTGACATTAAACATATTTATTTTTCTAATTATTAGTATTTTATTTTTAAGAGTAAGTTCAAGTATTTTTTTATGCCTAATTGTCATTTAGTTGTCATTTTGGTTTTCTGAACAATCAAATTAAAATAAAATTTTTATTTGGCCTTTTACTAAAAAATATCTAGATTAGCTTAACTCAATTTAAATGCTTACAAGAGAAGTTTTAGCTCAGAATTGAATATTTTGCATTGAAAGAAAATCGCAAATCTGACATCCCCCGTGCATATGCATATGTCGTAAATTTCTAACAAATTTTGTAGTTATTCCATCGGAAAATAACAAAGTTAACTTTGTTCTTTGTTTAAATTGTGTGATTATTGAAAGATTGTGTGAAGAAATATTATTACTGTAAGATTATTATATCTAAAATCACAAATTATTAGTATAAAATTAAAATTGGAATATTAGGAATATTGAGAAATTAAAAAAAGGGATATATAAGGAAGCTTTTTTAATTTTTTATTATTTTTTTACACAAATTTGGCTTATGTACATAATTGTCTATCTTCTATTTTTGATGCATTTTAAAATTGTCAATTTGAAAGCTTATAATTATCAAATTGGTTCTTAAATTTCTCAATTTTTTGGCCTAATGTGCCTGTCTCACTCAGTTTTGTGTTATAAATATATGAATATGCATTTCTTGAATTTGTTTTATTTTCTAATTGTATCCTTAAATGCGCAAGATATATTTAAAAATATAAATATGTAATTCAATCGTGGAAATGTAATTTTGAGGTTTTGAAGTTAATACAGTAGAGTTTCGAAAACTTGGCACTTGATAAAGGATAACTCAACCACACCTTGTAGGTCGAATATCCAGAATGATACCAAGCAAAACCTGAAATGTAGAAATTATTGCTGCTGTTACAGTTAAGGAAAAAAATGCCGGAAAATTATGAAGATGTTAACGCTGACGACACTGTACAAACTCCTAAAATAACATAGTAAGGGACTAAAGGCTTTTAAAACCTTCCTTCAGTATTTTGAACAAATTATGTGCGGTACCAAAGACAATAGTACATTCCGTATTTCTTTAAAAAAAATGTAGCAAGTTTTTGCACTGTCAGTTTATAGACAGCTTTTATGCCTTCATAAAGTATTTTTATGAGGTGTGTCTGATCAGAAATGCTATGTATAGTTATATATTCACAAATTTTTAACTAAATGCTTTGTTCCTTCATAAAGTACGTACTTTTCCTTTGTTTGAGGGTATTTGTCAGTTAATTTTTTGTTGTATTCTCAAGCAAACAATACATATAAGTGTATTACAATATTTTTGGAGGAAACACTTGTACTTATTCTTTTTAATCCCATTCTCGATAACCCGGCATTTTCACGAGCTTGGCCATCCTTTGGTCCACATTAGCTGAGTTTTCGGGACTCTACTGTATTTTAAAAATGTTGGATTCTAATTCTTTGGTGTTTTCTCTAAACTGACAGTAAGTGTTTGGATAGTTATATTCATTTTGAATATCTTTCTTTTATAGAGTAAATGTGGGTTGTGGACCAGCTGAAGAAAGAGTGCTCTTGACTGGACTTCATGCAGTTGCTGATATTTATTGTGAATGCTGCAAAACAACTCTTGGGTGGAAATATGTAAGCATTGCAATTTTAAAATATTTTCCAATTCATTCATTGTAGCTTGTCTTCTAAATTTTATAGCACAAATCTTCTTTGTAATGTCTCCTTTCTTAGTACTGTTTCATATTACTGGTATGAGTTATTCCTATTAATTGTTAAAAATGATTAGTTGATATTGGGAAGTTTCTTTTCACATTATAAGTTAAGCAAAATTTTTGTTTAAAGTTTTTTTTAACTAAATTAATTTAAATTTTAAAATAAAACTGGACAATTAAGAATAGCAAGCATGAGATTTTAAAGTTGATGATTAATGTAATGAATCCCTAAATAAGTCTAAAAAAACTGTCATAGATAAGGATGGATCAGTAGAGGGAGAAAGATGGAAAAGCCAAAAACTTGCACACATATAGTTAACTAAAAATTTGAATCTAATTTATAATTTTAATCCTTTTTTAAAATGATTAATTGCCAAATGATTATTTTGTATACCTTAGAATATTCATTGCTTGGCCTTTGATGGAATAATTTAAAAATAAAAGATCAGAATAAGTGCTTTTTAGCATTGTTTTCAAAAACTAGCAAAGCAGTTTAAGACATCTGAAGCAAAATCAGTCTTAAATAAAGAAAAAATTTGGAATTGCTCAGTTGGTGGAAGAATCATAATCTTTCAATGTTTTGTTTCAAGAGTTTGGTTAAGCTGCAAAGTGCTCCAAAAATTGTTTAAGTTGAATTTAAAAAAAAAATCTAGAAGGAATTTTGAAAAAAATTGATTTTTTTGAATGTACATTATCTATTTAGGTTTTTCGATTAATGTTACATTACTCATTCAGATAAACTCTTCCTTTTATTAATTGTTTGCATACCAGAAAGTTTTGAAAAAACATGATCAAAAAGCTACTTGATGTGGCAATGTAAGGATAATAATCATCTGTATTGGCCTTTTTCAACATTAAATTCAAAGAGCACAAAAGGGGATCATGGTACGCAAATAATTAAAATAATTGTTTATAAAAACTTTCTACATTAATGATCCATGATTGTTTGAAATTCCTAAATACATATTCTTGCACTGATATTTAAAAATGTTTTTTACAGGAACATGCCTTTGAAACCAGCCAAAAATACAAAGAGGGCAAGTTTATCATTGAACTGGCCCACATGATAAAGGAGAATGGTTGGGATTAGGGTACAGAGGGTGCTCACTGCCCGAACTGTGCAGGCGCCGTTTCCGCAGTGAGCAGAACCATTCATCCCTCATCGCAGTCAAGCTAGCGGGAAGCCTACCTGTTTGGACATGACCACTCCCACTATCCACTGCGGCTCATACTTTCTTTCACATAACATTGCATTAATGCCATGTCAGATTGTGGGGTGTCTACCATTTACAAAAATATCCATTTGATTCGCAAACTGAAATGGTTATTTTTGTTTGTGACTCGAAATGCTCGTAAAGATTCGATATTTGTTACGAATGATCTGGAGTCTTACTTTGTTAAATAAAATCTAAATCAATTTTAAGCTTGTTTTAAAAGAAATTTCTTGTTTATCAGAATTAACACCAATTCATTTGCATCAGTCCAAATTTCTCTTAAAAGATTAAATTGTAAGTTCTTAATAAACTTTGTTATGCTCATAGTAAATTTAAAAACCAAATATTTTATTTTTGTAATTAGGTAGACACCCTGTATTATACTTACCTTTTGAATATAGAAGTAATCTATGAGAAAAATTAATTTAGATACATTTTGAAAAATTGCCTTTTCAATTGTTTCCAAATTGTGTTACCATCTTCAGAAAATTGATATTTTAATCTGCTCTAGTAATGCTTTGGTGTTGGCTTGTGAATTCAGGTTATTGCAGTGTTAGTGTTTCATCCGTTTGTTCCATTGTATTGTAAAACGGAGGTCGTCTTGTGGGTAATTGTTTGTGCTATGAGGTCTCCCATGCTGGAGATCTTTCTTGTTTTTAGAAGACTTGCGTTACAGGTAGGAATAAGAATAGCTTGGCACTTCTACATGCTGTACAAATCATCACTTGACTGCACTTCACCACCATTTGTTCATAATTTGTACATAAGGACTTTTTTAATGTTTATTTTTTTTCCTGTCATGTCACCATAATTATCTTTTCCCCCCTTGTAGCATTTGTGTTGGCTGCTCTCCTGAGTTGTATAAAACATTTGAAACTATTGACTTGCATTATGTTTTTTAAAATGAAAATTGTTATCAATGCTTTTTTTCCCCTTAAACAATTGCTGTAAAAACAAAACTGCATCAACATTTCATTTACATATGCTATGAATATAGCTGATCTTTGGTTTACAAGAGAAAAAATGTGCATAGTTTTGTAGGAAAAGGAAATTGAAAGAGATAAAAATTTTATTTTTTATTCTGACATATTGAACTGATATTGACTGTTGTTGAGACAACTTTTAATAGTTGTTGAAGGCCATATTATGGATAAAGGTGCTATGGAAGAAGTATAAATAATTGAAGTAAAAGACTATTATATTTGGATAATGTATATGACAAAAAAATGTTCAGTGTAAACTCACTTATGTTCAGTCTGTATAATATTAAAGCATAACACCTTCATCTACTAATAACCTTCATTAATTTAAGACATATTAAAAAGCCATTGAAGATGTGGTGCAATAACTAGTCCAGTTCCAAGTCTTTATTGAAAAGTTTGTTATATATATACTGATATTTTTGATTATATATACTGAAAATTTTCTTTAATTATAAAAGCTCTTTAGAACTGTTAATTTTTTTCATTTCTTTGACTGACTCTTGGTGTCTGTTTGGAGTTGCAAACATTTTAGTTTTAGTATGAAAAACATTTTAAGTCATTGAATACTTTGTTATAAATTAATTCAAAATATTCTTTAAGAATCAACTTTTGATTTAAATGTTTTGATTCCTTTTCAATAAAAAGTATCCATTTGTATTCCATTTTCTCAGATTATTCCTATACAGTTTTGAAATTTTGTTTCTTTAAAAAAGACTCTCATCAATACAGTTTTGAAAACTGATTTAAATACTGCTGTCATGAGAGAATTTTCTTCAAAGTAATTAGATTTTTCATTAGGCATTTCTTCCTTTCCTCTTTTACTTTTATTGATGAGGATTGAAAAGATGTCATTTTCTTTAATATTCTTCATAGATTAGCTGATATGCTCACCAAATGGGTCTTAACTACATAACTATTAATTTTACTTGGTACTTCTCGTACTTATTAATAGTTATTAGCAACATAACCATTAATAGTAATGAATAGTAACAAGTAAAATTCATACACACATTTGTAATATACATATATCTGTGATACTTGACTTAATTATGTTAATAAAAATGTGGGAGTTAAATGTGATCTAAAACATAAAGAATGAGAATTTACAGCCAAATGAATCATTTTAATGAAAAGTTAAATTTTTTTAATGTTTCCTGTCTGGAGAATTTTGAGGAAAACTACATTTTGATATCTAGTGGTTCAGCAGTTTTTTTCTTTTGTTTTGGTAACAGTTTTTTATGTGTACGTACTTAATGTCTTAAAAATTTAGCTCAGTGTATATCTTTTAAGTGAAATAAAACTGATTTATTGAAATGTTTTTTAAAATAATACTTCTGCTAAGATTTTTTTTAATCCTATCTTCTGATTAAACTTATTTTATATTCAAGATATACTATTTCAAGATTATAATTGTTATAAAAAATTTCTCGATACAAATCTTTTTTAATTGGTTTATTAAAAATAAAATTGGTACACACATAAATGCTATTAAGTTTTTTTATGTGCGATATTTCAATGGCAACAGCTGGTTTGTGCCAAATGATGAACATCTGTTTGAGGTCATACGAAGGACTTTTGAAAACAAATTTAACAAATAAGTCTATTCTCTGCAGCAGAAAATTATTTAAGTTATTGCACCACTGTCTTCTTTCAATGTAAAAAAAAAAAAAAAAAATGCAAAAGAGGAAAAAATAGTTTGGGAAAAAAAATGTAATTATCTTGTACAGAATACAGTCTACCTTTTATCCAAACAAACTAGTGGGGTCCCTTCAACAGAAAAAGTGAGAATGTGTATATACAATTAATCACTATATATATGTATAAAATCTATTAACTCTACATATACATATATAAATATTAACGAATAACTAAATGTTATCCAGTGATACATGTTGAGGGGAAATTTTCTTTTTTAATTGTTATAAAGGAAGCCACTTATTTATTAGTTCCTGACAAAAGTGACGACCACTTCTGTATAGTCCGTTTTTTTGCAAAATACAGTAGGACACGCCTCGTCCTCTGGGTGAATCTATTTTTGGTATCAACTCTTGGTTTAGTCCCAAAGCCAATCCGTGATAGCACTTCTTTCGGTCATGTGTGTCCTGACTGAAATCATTGTTCTTGTTTTTATTTATTACCCTTAGGTGTGTGAACTTGCTTACTCATGGACAAGTGTTGTCTGTCTTCCTTTATTTAAACAAATAAAAGCCATTTTGCTTTCATTCTCATGTGTCTTTCTCATTGGATTCCTAAGTATACACATAAGCATGGTACAGGGTAACTTACACAATTACTGTCCTCGAAGGTCAAGGGGAGGCCATCATTATCCAGTCATGTGTTCGAGACCTAGTGCCACTGAAAGCTAATGTTGACGTACCTGGTACACGTGATTTGAATTGGGTTGAAAATATTATGAGGTCCTCTTGTTGCTTTGAGGTGCAATGTTAATAATTAATCAATAGGACATTAGTATTTATTAATGGATTTCAAATAGGATTTTATCAAAAATATCAATATTGAGTTTACATAAAGTTCTGATGCAATGGGGGGGAATGGTAGCCATTTTCGAAACCTGCTCACGAAATTACATAAAAAAAATCACCAAAAACTTATGTATTTTTCAAAACTTTGATTTCGCTGGTCTTTGTAATAAGTACATCTGAGACATTCCGCTCACCATTTTTTTCTCTCAAATGTAACGATTAATTAATCTTATATACAGTGGTGGCCAAAATTGTTATCTTTTTTAAGTTTGTATGCTCATAGAAAATTTTCTGTTGCACAAGATGCAAAGTATTTTATTTTAAAGACAATTTAATACTAAATTCGATAGAACATTCAAATATTGGCAATGCGAAAAAAATTATGCTGCAATAATTATGGATATACATTAAAAACTGATGTTGGCAGTGAATCATCAGTGCTTAGTGGGGTAGCCGTTATTTTTAATTACAGCTTCACATCAATGTTTTATTGAGCCAAAAAATAGTTTTAAACTCTTCATTCATTATTACATGATGCCAGGAGACGATTATATCCTCAATTGGTTCCATTTTGTTTCATGGGTATCTCATTCTTACTAGAGTTTTCAAATGGTTCATAGGATTGAGGTCAGGACTATGAAGAGCTTGAAATTTCTTTTGAACCCCCAAGACGAATCAGGAGGAAGCATATATTTGGCAACTGAAGTAAAGGTTTTTAGTTGTACGAAGATTACTTAAGGTGAACAATGTTTCCTTCAATAAGCAAAGTAACTGCTGAAATTCGAGAAAGATTCCAACAGTTGCATCATAAGGCGTAAAAATATGCTTTTTTTAAGACCTGAAGTGATATTGAGCATGGATGAACTTGGATCGAGCTCCTCAAGACATTAACAAAGAAAAATTCCAACTTAAGCACATACGTCTATAAGCTTTCGTAGCTATAAAAAAGAACTCATTAGGTCCGGCTCTCTGGGTGTATTAAAATATATTGAGTCCAAACTTGAAGATGGTTTACCAAACATTGTCATAATGTTGAGAATTTTTTTTAACATCTGCCATCAGTAATGCCAGTTGCGGAGAAGCTTCTCTAAGCTAAAATTATTCAAAAATTATCTCTGATACTATGTCCACGTTAAGGCTAACCAATTTAGCTATTCTGGACATTGAACATGATATACATATTGATATTGACAATTGTATAAAAGATATTGCTGTGAAAAACACGAAAAGTGCATTTTTATTCAATTAAAAAATTTAAAGCTGCTTTTTTTTTTTACTTCTGCTAATTTTCTTGACTAATAATTAAAATAGAGAGGCGACAAATTTCCGGTCGGCCCGAGGCGGTGGAAGCCCACACTACGCCCCTGGGTACAATTATTGAGTCTGAAGATGCAATAAAAAGCTTTTTCCATTTTTAACTCACAAGTAGCTACGTATAGAGAGGGTTGCTTCCACAACATCCTTTTCGATGTCAACTAGGGAAGAACACGCTCTCCCCCAAGATCTTGATGGAGAAATAAGCACGGAAAGTCGTGTGAAGAGACCCATGCGATTTTTATTCAAAACTAGCTCCCGAATGTCTGCCTCTTCTCTTATATGTGGCGCAAGTTGACTTGTGAAAGGGCTCTAATGCGAATCAAATTCAAAATTCCATATAATATATTCAAATAGTGAATAATAGAAACAAAAAATGTTGCTTATGCAGCCATTGAATTTTAAATGGGTCATATCTACATTTAATAATTTAGAAGTCACTAAAAATCACTTAATGTACTTTTGGACTAAAGATGGGTCGAACAAAAGTCTATTAAATATCAAAGGCATTAAAATATGTCGGATTACTATTTTTATTACAAAAACAACACAAAATTGCCATGTTGAATGCTTGAACAACTACGAGATGGACTAGTGGAGTGTAGACGTATTCAATGCAGTGAGCAAAAAACATACGTGAACCGATGAATCTGAAACAGATGTATGTGCTTAATTTATTCGCTGCCGAGTCCCACGCCGTCGCGAGGTATGGCATCAACACGAGAACCCAATCCCGTGGAAGCACAGGGTGTGGAATGATAAGGATGTAGGCTGTAAATGTGAGATCAATAGCTAATCTCTTGCTTTCACGGGAAGAATCGATCCTCGACATTTATTCTGCCCTTCAGTCAGCGCGTGTTAAGCTTCATCGCACTCTTCCAATGAAGGTACATATATCGACTAAATATTAATCGAATCAATTGCTTATGTAAACAGGCAAATTCTCCAGTCTAGCTGGCGTCGGGGCTCTATAAATATGTTTTAGTATGCGTGTCTTAGATCTTAGTAAAGGCGGTCACCCCAAAATGTTTTGGTGGTCCACCTGTCGATCGATATAGGATCGTTTTTAAACGATGAAGAACTGTAGCAGGACTTAAGAGTAGCTGGGTCTTATGGCAACCAATTCAAGCCAAGATGTGGGCAGGGACGGCTTGGGTCGCATTGAAATTAGGACAAAGAGGGAATACTTTAAGACCCACCACATGCCGTTGAGCTGCGAAGTGTAGCAAGAATCGTTTTATCTCACCTACTGCTTGTCCCAATCAAAGCAGCACCAGGACGGTTTTCCTTCATACCATTCGTAAGGGTGAAAGGAATGTCCGTTTTGACCTCACTCCGGGATGGGGAGAAATTTACAAGTGAAAGATATGTAAACATATTAAATTTCATGCTTTAACATATACTTCCGCCTCTAACCCTTCAAGTTTAAACACAAAAGAAAACTCTTAATTTCTGGGTGCGCGAAAGGTTTAATAGGAATTTTCTTTTTTAAAAAAGTTAAAATAAATTACAGATGTTTTTTACCTCTTAAAAATACTTTAGCTTAAAAAAAAATTTAGAATAAAATTTTTTTAAATAGATACATAAAGTACACAAGAAATGACAAGTGTCGCACGGTGAAAGTCAGGCCGATTGCGGATGAGGCCGTCTATGGAGGTTAAAATAAAAATGGGATATCTCCTCGCTACATGAAATAACCTCTATAAAATTCGGCAGATAAAAGAGTCGTACAGCAATTAAAAGTTTTGTTTTGTGCACGATCCCCATATGTGAAGTGAAAATGGAGCACATTTTTATTAGTTTTAAAAAGAAAGCAGGATTATATTATTTGCAGGGCCCCCTCTGCATCCTCCTGCAACGGCACTGATTGTACCTAGGAGTCTGTGAGTTTTGTACCCGCGCGTGGAAGGAATTCTTCGCACTAGAGGAGTGTTGACAGAAAATGAGGCGCTCAATTGCCTCGTGTAAAACCAGCCTCAGAGAATCAAATCCATTTGCGCACATCTGCACGAGAGCTTTTGGCAATCTCATTTATAATCTTCAACCACGATCAAGAGACGAGGACGAACTCCTTCTCCAAACTTCCACATCTCAATGTGCCATGACTTTGAATTTCGATAATATTCGACAAGGAACAACCTTCATCCTTAGAAGAATTCTCCGACGTACACCTCAGATTTAAATTGAAATGTAGTTTTATTTGTGTGTACTATTAAGAAAATGTTTACATGGATGACCCAGAACCAAAATGAGTCAGTTAACAGCATCATACTGTCAGGGCTTCCAAGATCTACATTTGTGGAATTAAAAACTCCAAAATATTAGGGGTGAATTGCCTATTTGCACAGTTCAATATGAGTCATGTAGCAAAATTAATGATCTTAAAACAGTCTGATACTGAACCAAGTTATAACTGTGAGCCATGCTTCAAAAAACTAGATGCACGTAGGATTCGTGTAGCCCAACGAAAGCATCTTCAGATCCCCCCAGAAGGGCAAAATTAATAAACATAATAATAAAAAAAGAAAATTAGAAGAATCTTTTGTAAGAGCAGAGAGTAAAAAAAAAAGGCTACATATGCATCTGGAAAGTGTTAAAAAAGGTAAACCATCAAAACATTATAAACTTTTATTTTAAAGCCTGTTTTCTCAACATGTGATATTTTTTACTTTATGTACCTTTTTCTCAGAAACTACGTATTATATAATCCTCAAATTTTCAGTGAGCAGACTTTTAATATGTTTACACACTTTAACGGATGGAATTAACTCGCAAACTTTTTTAGATATGACTTTTTTAAACTAAATTTTAGGGGGGGGGGAATTGAACAATTTTTAAAGAATTCATAATTAATTTAATTTTTAACAAAAATACAAAACCCTTCGTTAAAGTGTTGTTGAAAGTACACATAACCTATTAGAAAAATTTTATTTGTGAGAAGTTTCTGAGAAAAGGGTTCATAAACTTACGCAATTTAACATGGGCTACTATAGAAGTGCCCAACGAAACCGTTAAGTACACTCATGGACAAAAAAATTAGCGCACCAGGAAGGAGTCATCCAAATGAAACGAAATTTTACATACGTAATGACTACTTTGATGTAAGTAAATGATTAGAAAATCAAAGAAAAAGGATAATTTATTTCAGAGAAACAGGCAAAAGAACGGAGATTTTAATACCCTTTTGAACCCCCTCTAGCTCGAATGCACGATGCGATACAATTGGGCATACGAGTTCTGTATGATGTCTTAAGATATTTCGTTCCATATTTGCTGTAACCTTGCCTCTAGTTCGTTCAAAACTCGTGGGATGTCCAAGTCACCGCCCCAAATGATCCCAGATGTGCTCGATTGGAGACAAATCTGGGGATCAGGCAGGCCAAGGAAGTGTAGTAACAGTATGGATACAGTCTTGTGACACCCTTGCCGTGTAAGGCCATGCATTGCCTTGTTGAAAAACGGCTCTTGGGAGCCGTTGCATGAGTGGCAACATATGTGATTGCAGGATGCCATGGACATACCGCTGGGCTATCATGGTGCCACGGATCAATACTAGAGGTGACCATGTATTGTAGGCAATGGCATCTTATACCATCCACCAGCTGCGGGAGCGGTGTGTCGCTGTAAAGCAAAGGCAGGATTGAGGCGTTTACCACGGGGTCTCCACACACGAACACGATTGTCATCACTGCTGAGATTGAATGTGGATTTGTCGTTAAAGACGACCTGGTTCCATTCCACTGCAGTCCCGTTTCCTCGTGTGTGGCACCACTCCAAACGTTGGCGTCGATGGGTTGGCGTCGTCAAGGGCAGTACAACTAATGGGCGCCGCGATCCCAAATGTCCTTCAGCCAGGTGACTTCGTATGGTTCGAGAAGACACAGGGCCTCTAGTGAAGGCGCTACATGTGACTGGATGGCGACCGATGAAGCAGTTGGCTGTACGCGTGCATTTCTTATGATGTGGCGGTCTTCTCGTCGACTGGTCTGTCGAGGGCGTCCTGCGCCTGGTCTTCGTGTAAATGACATCTCTGGGATCCACTGGTCCCAACACCTCCTCACAACACAAGCAGAGCGGTCTAATTGATGAGCTGCTCGCCTAGTGGACCACCCAGCTTCCATCATGTCGATGATTCTCCCCCTCTCAAACTGCGACAGCTGCTCATATTGTCGTCGAAAACGACGTAATGCCATGTCTACATCAGTTCTTCCTTTGTAAACAATTCAGCACACTCAAACAAGCTTTGGTTACCTGTTTTATACTCCACGGAGAACGACGTTAAACGCCCTCGACCGGCAATACGTAGTGCACAATCACGCTGCATTTCGAATCATTTGCATATCTCCCCGACATGTACCTTCATGCCAAGTTTCGTTACGATCCCGCAATTATTTCTTGGTGCGCTAATTTTTTTGTCCAAGAGTGTATTAAACTTCTGGGTTTGTGTTGTAAATTTCTCTACTCACAATATTGATCAGAAATTAACCATTTTAATAATTTTGAAAATAACTAACAGGAGAGATAATAAAAGCTCTAAATTTATTTATTCAAAAACAGATTTTACTTTCGATAATGACGTTTTGGATTAAGTTGCTGCCAAAGCATGTGAATTGTGTCGTTCCTCCCATGGACTCGTTCCAGTTGTTCCGCTAAAGAACATTCCTTCTGTTCAGCCACTTTTCCTTGAAAATGATCGATTGTGATAAATACCGTTTAATGTTCCATTGCAAAATAACTTGGAATTGTACAAAGGATAACAAAAAAAGACAAATTATTGTTTTTATATTTTAGAACGAAAAAATTGACTTAAAGATATTTTTGCCATTATATTTATATAAAAATACATATAAAAAAATGACATATCGTCTAAATCCGTGCTCTCTCTCATCAATTTACAATTTTGAAACTAAACTTCATTAAAAAAGAAATGAAGAATGAGATTCGATTTTTCATTAGGATGTCTTGTGAACTTTTTTGTATCGGATCTTTTAAAGTATTATATATATACAGTCGAACCTCTATGTTACGAATTTTTCTATAAAGCGAACTTTCCTGGAACTTTGAACATTTCACGATTTTCTTCGTAAAATAACATCTATATAGCGAAGTGTATTTTCTATGTAACGAACTTTTTCTTTTGTGATTCAATTTTTGTGTTCTCCCTTTTTTAAAAATATTTCTGAAAAAATTTCGGGTTATTCTCTGTTTAACACATTTTATGGTGCTCATAAACCTTGAACTGGTTTTATTAAATCCTAATTCACCAAGAGCAATAGAGTTCTGGACGTTTCATCCAAGAAGTGCAACCTTTAATCCCCATTGCCCAGTTCACTAGAAACATCTTCGATATCCTCTTTCACCCTCAGTGGAGTTGTCCCGTGTTCTAATTATAAAATAATGTATGCTTAATATTACTTGTATGCTTTAAATTATAAAATGGCGTTCAAACTCCTTAACTATATTATAAAATTGTTTTCTTAATGTTGTGTGTGTGTGTGTGTGTGAAAATACAGTAAATACTTCGACATTCTTTTTTCTTGTTTTCTTTGCAGTTTTCTTTCTTTCTTTTTTTTATGGGTAAGATATGTAACATATAAACATATATTAATTTTAAAAAAGGTGTGAATAATTACTTTTTTTAAAAAAATGTAGCGTTTATGAATTTAAATTTTGTTTTATGTGGTTTATAATGTGTATTAGAAGATGAACCTCTATATAACGAATTTTCCGTATAACGAACTTTGTCCCAGGATTTAGGGACTTCTTTATATAGAGGTCTGACATTTATATATATATATATATATATATATATATAAACGTAGTACATTTTGGAAAAGAATAAATAAATAAAACAATAAAAAAAAGTTTATATAAAGTTAAAGAAGTATTCCTTAGCCTTTCCTAGTATTTTACACTGACCTTCTACTGCTAAACGTTCACGACTGAAGCTTTATATTATAAAAACATATCATCAATAGTTACTTTATAAGATGTATAATGGAGTTTTAAAATATTCATAACTTTAATTAGTGATTTTTAATATAATTTGCCCTTCTTCCCTTTGAAATGATGAATTCAAAAATTTAATCCCTTTTCGGATGGGAACTATTTGGTTTTGTATTTTACCAATGTATTATCTAAGGCAGGGCCGGCTCAAGCAGTTTTGCCGCCCTGGAGAAAAATGGAAAATGCCACCTCTCTCTCTCTCTCTAATGGTTCATTATATAAACAATACTAAGGACTGCCACAAGGAGGCCCAGCAAGCAATAGTTTGGCTAATTTATATTTACACTTTTATGAATATAATTATATTATTAATAATGACTATTACTTTTTTAGATATATTTATGATTTAATTATTTTTGGTAAAAATGATAATTTAAATCCGAATATTAATTTTTATCCGGCTTACCTAAACTTAGTTAAAATTAATAATAATCCAATTAAAACAAATTACTTAGATGTAACATTGTATATTAAGGATTTGAAATTACATAGTAATATTTATGATAAAAGAGATGCCTTTAATTTTAACATTCTTAAAGTGCCTTACTGGAATTCAAATTTATCAATATCTATATATAGAAATATTATTTTTAACTACCTGGTGGGCAAAAAGTCCGTAAAAACTTTAAAAATTCATAAAATCCGGAGAAATGAACGAAAAAAAAACTGTTTGCAGGATCAGCATTAGTATGTCACGGTATTTTTTTTAAGCTAAAAAAGAAAATAATTCGAAAATCATCCGGTAGGTGGCGCTGTTACAAGCGTCTGTGGGGGAAATATGCAAATTAGACGGCTATGAAAACCTTTGCTCTCAATGTATACACATTCATTTCACCATTACAAACAGTGAATTTGAACAAGGATGCTCAGTGCGCCAGATAAAGCTTTGTTGGTGAAGTTATTTTACATGAACGAGGAATCAGCGACCATTACCTTGCGTAAATTCCGAGTTCAGAAAAATGTGAAGAATGGAAAAGGCCCTTTAACACCTGCAGGTCTCTTAAAGCTTGTTAAACGTTTTGAGGAAACTGGAAAGTTGGAGGATCGAGCACGAGCCGGACGACCATGCTTGAAAGAAGCACATGCACCCTGCATTGCTGTCGAAATGGAAGCGATTGCGTCCGAAGCAGCTTCAGGGACCAGCAGGGCTCGTGAAGGTGCCAGACGATTGGGCTTACCACCATCATCTGTCCGCAATATTCTTCATCGAATCCTCCAGCTGTACCCATACAAATTGCAATCGTGCCATGAACTTTTACCAGCAGATACCACACAGAGGGAAGCATTTGCGAAGTGGGCCTTCTCTAAAATGGAACAGGATCCCACCTGGGTTTTTAACATCTTGTGGACAAATGAAGCTCATTTCTCGCTTCATGGTGACGTTAACAACCATAACTGTTGCATTTGGGCAACCTCTAATCCACGTGAGTACACACAGAAGCCATTGCATTCCCCAAAAGTGACAGCATGGTGTGGTTTCACGGGTTCATTTATCATAGGACCCTTCTTCTTTGAAACGCAGTGCCCAGTAAATGGATAGATAACGGAAACGGTAAATGCTCAGCGTTATCTAACACTTCTGAGGGAGACTGTCGTGCCATGTTTAATTCAACGTGGTCAGATTTCGAATGTCACGTTCATGCAGGATGGAGCAACCAGTCACACTGCTAACCCGGTTAAGGCATTCCTGATACAGACGTTCGGGGAAGACAGAATCGTTAGCAGGCGCTGCAGGTACTCATGGCCTCCAGATTTAACACCGGCAGACTTCTGGTCGTGGGGATATTTGAAATCTCGCGTGTATCTATCCGGTCCATAAAGTCTATCGGAACTGAAAGATGCGATCCGTAGAGAAGTATCCTCCATACATCCGGACATGTTGCACTCTGCCGTTGCTGAATTTGTCACTCGTCTGGAATGTCTTCTCCCCTGTGGTGGTGGTCATGTGGAACATATTCTGGTGTAATAAAGTTGTGAAAGTTTTCTGTACATTATTTATGCATTGTTTCTTTGATTTGCGTACATCAGCGCCACCTACCGGATGATTTTCGAATTATTTGTTCTCTAGCTTAAAAAAAATCCCGTGACATCCTGCAAACAGTTTTTTTTTTCGTTCATTTCTCCGGATTTTATGAATTTTTAAAATTTTTACGGACTTTTTGCCCACCCGGTATATTTATCGTAATAATGTTTTAGTTAGTGATAAAGCTAATATTTATTTAAACATTAATAACTTTATCAAACAATGTATAGGACATGGATATCCTGCTAACTTTCTTTACAATTATATTTCTAATAGTTCTTAATGTTATACAATTTGTATTAATAACTTATTGCCATTATGGTTTTTTTAAAACTAATTATACAATTATTAAATAGATGGCGCCACATGTTTAATAATTCAATAATATTTAAATATTTCTAGGATTCATTTATATTTTACACTAATATTTATATCAATATATATTTATGATTTTTTAAAAGTACATATATATATATATAAACTTTATATTAATCTATCATAATTTAACTTTATGCGGAACTGCTTTCCCTCTCTTGTATTTGGCGGGAAACATAACCAGTTGATACACACTCGAAGTAAGTCTTACTATCTACGTTTTGCATCGAATTTAAATGTATAATGTGAATACTAGTAGGCTACAATTTTATAATTATATTTTATTAGTTTAGTGATTTTATTATAATGTTTAAATTCCTCCAAATGTTATTCTTTCCTTTCCTCTTGGTACATAGTATGACAAACTACAGATGAAGGTTGGCTAGCCCTAAAACTTGTTTAAACCTGCAATCTTGGTTCCTAAGGCCAGGAGTTTGTTATTGTACTATTGTGCCTATTTCTTCCTATTTAGTATATTTATCTTAGGTTCTAACTATCTGTGTATTTTTATGTTTTGGATTATATATATATACTAGCTGCAAGTACCCGGCTTTGCCCGGGTTTAAAATAAGGTTTTCTGTAGAAGCTTACAAAGCTGTTTATTTGCATGCAATAAAAGGGTACATTTATCTTAAAGCAATGTGATAGACAACATTTTTGGCAGTTCCATCTGGAGTGTGTACAAAAAGATTTTCCTCTCTGCCCACTCTAGAGCAGGCCACATACAACTGCCCATGAGAAAAGCATGGTGTCTGCAAGTCTATACTCTCCCCCTTGCCGCGTTGCGTGGTTAGACATTCTTCACTACAACACGGTTGAATGAAATAACAATAATTTTTTTTTTAACTTTAAAGATAAAAGATTAAATGAGCAATTAAAAGGTAAGCTTCCAAAAACTTCAACACATGGTAAATCAGGCACGCTACAAGAATAACAGATCAATTCAGTTCAGTTTTGGAGTCGTTTTGTTGAGCTGTAAGGTCGCTTCATACTCCCCTTCCAGTGTCAACGATACCTAGTTGGAAGATGAACTTTGCGACCAGAACGTGTAGATGGCTGGGTAGGCGTTGAAGCTGTTGGATCATGTTCCACTGTAGCAGGTGTTGGAGCTGTTGCATTAGGTTCCACAGTAACAGTTGTTTCATTCTTGGTTTGAGGTAGTTGCAAGTCCTCAGTGTTAAGAAAGAAGGCAGGTTTGCACCTATCAATAGATACAGATATCCGTTTACCATTGATGTCAAGGAAAAACACTTTATCCTTCCTTTGTAAGACTTTGAAAGGACCATCATAGGGTTGTTGAAGTGGACGACGTAACATGTCTCGACGAAGAAAAACATATGTTGCTTCCAACAGTCCTGGATGGATAAAAACTGGACGTTTGCCATGGTGTTTTGGTGGTTAAGGGTGAAGTGATTGCACGTGAGACTTAAGTTTCGAAACAAAATTCACAACATCATCATCTGGCTTGGAAGTGTCAAACATCTCCCCTGGCAGTCGAATAGTGGTCCCAAAAACTAATTCAACTGGGGTACACAGAATATCTTCTTTAAGAGAAGCTCGTAGACCAAGTAAGATGATAGGGAGTACTTCTGTCCAACGCTCAGTAGCATGGCACTTGATTGCACTTTTCAATGGGCGGTGCAATTCTTCGATCATCCCATTAGCTTGATGGTGGTATCCAGTTGTACGACACTTCTGAACACCAAGTAGTTTGCTAAGAGCTTTGAAGAGCGAGGACTCAAACTGCCTGCCCCTGTCGGTTGTGAGAATTGCAGGAGTTCCAAAGCGAGACACCCAAGAGGAAAAGAAGGCCTCAGCCACAGTCTCAGCAGTTATGTCTTTGAGAGGTTGGGCCTCTGGCCATTTCGAAAAACGGTCAATAATTGTCAGGCAATAGGTGTAGCCATTTGATGGAGGTAGAGGTCCAATGAGATCCAGATGAACATGATCAAAACGTTGGGAAGGTTCTTGAAATGATGAAAGAGGTGATCTAGTATGACGATGAATTTTGGATTTTTGGCAAGCTAGGCAGTGTCTTGCCCACTTAGCTACATCTGCTGAGATTGATGGCCAAACAAAACGCTGCTTCATCAAATGCACTGATCGACGTATGCCAGGATGGGATAAATTATGCATAGCAGAGAAAACATCTTGGCGATGCTGTTTTGGGATGTAGGGTCTGGCTGTGCCCGTTGATAGATCACACATAATTTCAGTAGACGAATTGGGAAAAGTTACCTTTTTTAGTTCCAAGGAAGTTCCAGAGGCTATTAGTGTGTGAAGTTCCTGGTCAGTCTGTTGTGTCTCAGCAATACAGTCATAGTCAATTTGACTTGGGAAGGTGATTGCAGAAACACGAGAGAGAACATCAGAAGCAATATTGTCAGATCCTGGAATGTGTACAATATTTGTGGTGAACTGAGAGATGAAATCCAGCTGACGGATCTGCCGTGGAGAACACTTGTCACTTTTTTGCCTAAAAGCATAAGTGAGGGGCTTGTGGTCAGTAAACACTGTGAAATCTCTAGCTTCCAGCATATACCGAAAGTGTCGGATAGCAAGGAGTTCACGGTCGTAGGCACTGTAAGACTTTTCAGATGAAGTAAGTTTTCTGGAAAAGAAAGCCAATGGCTGTAGCTCAGAGTCGTCCACAACTTGGTGAAGTGCACCTCCTATGGCATAATCAGAGGCGTCCACATGAAGAGCAAGCGAGGTAGAAGGTGAAGGATGAGCAAGAAGTGCAGCATCAGCAAGAGCTTGTTTACACCACTGAAATGCTGTAATTGCCTCAGAAGACCAGTTTAAAGGCTTTGAGTCCTTCTTACCTTTAGAACCTTTTAAAAATTCACTTAAAAGATACTGTTGTTCAGCTGCTTTGGGCAAGAAACGTCTATAAAAATTTAACAGTCCTAAAAATTTTCTCAGAGAGCCAACAGTCTCTGGTTGTTTGTAATCAAGAACTGCTTGAACTTTGTCAGGCAATGGCTTAATGCCATCAGGAGTGATAAGGTGGCAAGGAAAATGAGTTCAGTCATACCAAATACACATTTAGAGATATTTAGTTTTAAACCATATGAGCTCAGTCTTTGGAATATAGTTCTTAAGTGAGAACGATGCTCCTCAGCATTTTCTGAGTAACACAAAATATCATCCAAGTAGACAAAACAAAAAGGAAGTCCTCTTAGTACTTCATGCATGAATCGCATAAAGGTTTGTGGTGCATTCACAAGGCCAAAACACAAATGGGTATATTCGTAAAGACCCCATGGAGTTGTTACAGCTGTCTTAGGAATATCACACTCAGCTATAGGGATTTGGTGGAATGCCTTAAAAATGTCTATTTTGGAAAATATCTTCTTGCCATGTAGTGCATGAGCAAAGTCATTCAAATAAGGCATGGGGTAGCTGTCGAACTCAGTAACAGAATTCAGCTGCCTGTAATCCCCAACAGGTCTAACTGTAGAGTCAGATTTGGGCACAACATGAAGAGGAGAACTCCAGGGACTTTTGGAAGGTCTAATAATGCCTTGAGCAAGAAGAAATTCAAATTCTACCTTCACTGCATCATACAGTTTAGGGTGTAGCCTTCTAGGCCTGGCAGTGACTGGTGGGCCAGTAGTAATAATATGGTGGACTGTGCCATGTGATGCTGATTTGGAAATTAAAGAAGGGTTGCTGAGGTCAGGATATTCCGATAAGATGTTTTTAAAACTAATGTTTGCATCTACAGTGAGGATTGTGAGGGCTGTACAATATTTGAAAAAACACAAGGAGTGAAAAGAGAAGTTTCCACATCCATCAACCTTTTTTTCTTAAGGTCAAATAAAAGGTTGAAGTGCTTTAGAAAATCAGCACCAATTATAGGAGATGATACATCAGCAATTATGAAAGTCCAGATAAAAGGTCGCCTCAGATCCAGGTTCAGTTCTTTACGGACCATACCATAGGCTGGAATTTTGGTATTATTAGCAGCAAATAAGGAGAAGTTAGACTGTAAAGAACAATTTCAATTCTAAAATTCTGCGAGCTGCATCTACCCGATGCTCGGCGTTGGAGGAAGAAATTCAGTCTCGAGCCAGTCAATTAAAGTAACTTAGTTTATTCAGAACTACCGAGTGAGAGTGAGCACGTGATTGCTTCACCCTTTTTATATACAGAACATAATGACGTCACACAATCTCTTCACAGTTACAAAAACGTGGCGCCATGCAGCCACTCATTCACACAAATCATCTTCATTCACAACATACTCCCCCCTTTGAGACTTGGGGAGAATCTCAAACCTATAACAGTTATAATTCAAAAGATCAAGTCTCTTCGGTTCTTTAACCAATCTTCCAGAAGAAGTATATTTTTTTTTACAATTGCATCATTAGTATTCAAGACCTTTTCAGGTTTAGTACTTTTAACAGAAATTGATTCCTCTTTCAACTCCTTATCGCTATTAGCAATCGCTTGTACTTCCAAAGGGAAGATATGTTGCACAGGGCGTATTACTGTTCCATGTTGAGTTTTTAGCCGAACTGTTCGAATTTCCCCATCTCGACCAGGGATTAACTCTATGATCTTAGCTATAGTCCAAGACAAACGTTTTTTATTGTCGTTTCCAATTAAGACCATTTCCCCAATTCGGGGTTCCCGCACCCGATTATCATTCTGTTTTTGTATTAGCTCACTTAGATATTCTTTCCTGAAACGTTGTCTTAAATCACTTAAAAGTTTAATTCTATATTTCATTCTTTTTCTTAAGTCTCTCGAATTCAATTCGTCAATATCGGTAGTATCGGAACAGCGATTCTCTATTAAAAACATTGCTGGAGTAAGAGGGATCAATTCCTGTGGATTTTCAGATATATAAGTTAAAGGTCTACTATTGATTAAAAATTCGCATTCACAAATCACTGTAGACAATTCTTCATAGGACAATATTGATTTTCCAAGAGAACGTCTCAATAGTTCCTTGATAATGCGAACCAACCTTTCCCACCAGCCTCCCCACCATGCGGCGGTGGGTGGTATAAATTTCCAAACTATTTTTTGAGTTGATGTTTCTCTCGATATTTTATGCCAATCCAATTTCGCAAGGTCATTGAAAGCACCTCGGAAATTAGTACCGTTATCACAGTAAATTATCCTGGGCCTCCCGCGCCTGGCAATGAAACGCCTAAGGGCTAGCAAAAAGGCATCAGAAGATAAAGCGTTTACTAATTCAAGATGTAGTGCGCGATAGACGGCGCAAGTAAATAATGTAATCCATACCTTTTCGCCAGTTTTTAAAAACAGAGGTCCAGCTAAGTCTCTCAATTCCTACAACTTCAAATATCGCGCAATCATTCACACGGTCTGGTGGTAAAGGTGATGGTCCGCTTGACAATGATTTCACTTTAAAACGAGCACAAATAAAACATTCATTCAAAATACTCTTAATAGGTTTTCTAGCTCTGATAATCCAGAACCTTTCTCTAATTAATGATTGCATTATTTGGATTCCTGCATGACAGTTCTTTTTGTGTATAGATCTAATCAAAAGTTTTGTAAATTCACATTTATCAGGTAACAATATATGGGAAAATGACTACAACCTAAGGATGATAAATGATTTATTTAACAAGATGAAATATCTAGATTATATATATATATATACTGAACAGCAAAGGAGAACGTCTTTCTCCTACGTCTAAAGCTTAGCGTCCCTAACGTCCGTCTACATATTTTCCCGTGTGTCCTTTTATTCGGACATTCCTGACGGGGTGTGACGTCAGTGTGGACTGCTACACCCTAAGTACAGGGGGAGAGGTTGTCCATTGCACATATCCAACCCTACATCGGCCATCATGACCGGGAAGGCGACCTCGCCTGATTACATACAATGAGGAAATGTACAGATACATAGTAATGAAATATTAAAAATGTACACAGTTACACAGTAGATGAAAGAACTATACACAACACAAAATATCATCAAAGAAAAAGTACAAAAATACTGAAAAATGAACAAAGTTAAAGTAATATTTCATAAATAGAAAAAATTTCATACATTACCACTGGGGTAAAACAAATTATGTTAACGATACAAATAAGGTCAAGGCTAAAATAAGAATCTGGAATAAGGAACAGGAACATATTGAAGCAAGATGCTCCTACTTCTAAACACTTAAATTTGTACTAAAATGAAATAAGAAAATGTTAGAGTCATTCAATAAAAATGGAATCAAAAATAAATAAATAGATAAAAAGTCTGTTGTTGATGTCCATAACGAAAGTCTTTTACAGGAAGAAAAATTGTGAACAGTTTTTAATGGAGAAATCAAGTAGAGTTAGTTTGGTTTGGCCAGAGTTTCATGAATTCTGCACAAGTAGACGTTTTTGATGGTCCGTCGACAAAATCACACTTTTCTGCGTCATAAGTGTCATTGTGCTTGACTTTTGTAACTTTGTATGGTCCGAGGTATTTTTGCTTAAGTTTCAAGCCTGGACCAAACTGAGTGCGTTTAATTGCTACTAGGTCATGTAGTTGATATTTATGAGCTTGTCTGCGTCGGAGATTGTACGTGCGGCGATTCTCATCTTGAACTTTGTAGATTTGCTTTTTGGCATCTTGACGGAGAGAATCACGTTGTTCTTGGAATTGAGCTGTAATCTCATCGTTAAGAAGTTCGACAATCTCAATGTCCTGGCAAGACTTCATCTTGGTGCCGAAAAGGAGCTCAAATGGAGTCATCTTGATGCTTCTTTGAAAAGTTGAGTTCAGGATTTCTTGCAGGTGGGGTACGTGAGAGTACCATTTCTCGGGATCGTCGACAGAAAGTTTTGACAGCACAGAAATGATGGTGGAATTTTGTTTTTCAATTTGGCCATTAGATCTTGGGAGACCAGTTGTAATGGAGATATGAAGGATGTTTTGCTTTTTACAGTAATTTTGAAATGCGGAGGAAGTAAATGCGGATCCTTTATCAGTGATAATCCTAGCGGGGTTTCCGAAGACATGTCTTTAGTTTTTTAATCGATTTATGACTTCTGCAGCGTCCGTAGATCTAGTGGGATACAGCCATGTAAATTTACTGAATGCGTCAATCACTGCAAAAACATGCTTATATTTCTTAGAAGTTGTCGCTAGGGGACCCAAATGATCTAGATGAAATGTATGGAGAGGTAAATCGTTTTTTTCTATAGGGTTAAGCGTGCCATCTTGTTTACCACGTTTCCGGTTTGTGAGAATGCATGTAACACAGTTTTGAATGCATTTTTCAACTTTGTCTTTAAGTCGTGGGATGTAAAAGTCTTTGCTAACTAAATCTTGCGTGCGTAGAACAGCAAAATGTCCAAGTTCATGTGCAGTTTTAATGATGTTAGTCTGCATTTCGTCAGGTACCACTAGTAAATCGGTGCCATTGACTGTTTTGTAAAGAAGTTTGTTTTTTACGATATAGTTGTCATGCGGCGTTGTTTCTAGAAGCGTCTTTATTGTTGTTATTTGGTCATCAGCCTGTTGTGCTTTGAGAAATTGAAGATGAACACTATTTTGGAATAGCATACAATGTGGAGGTCGACTGAGAGCATCCACATGAGCCATCATTGAGCCTGTACGGTGTTCTATTGTATAATTAAATTCTTGGAGATAAAGTGCCCATCTGGCTATCCTGGGATTAAGCTCTTTTTTACTTAGTGTTTTGACGAGGGCGTCACAGTCAGTAATAATTTTGAATGATGTTCCTAGTACATAGATGCGAAACTTTTTAAGTGCTTCGACCACTGCAAGGACTTCTAGTTCAAAACTAGTGTACTTTCTTTCATGGTCTGATGTCTTTTTTGACATGTAGAATACAGGGTGAAACTGGTTGTCATGTATGGATTTTTGGAGTAGGACTGCACCCAAACCATCGATTGACGCGTCAGTGTGAATCTCAGTGGGAGAATTTTGGTTAAAAATACTTAAAACGGGTTGTTGGGAAAGTAAGTATTTTAATTTTTGAAATGCTGTCTGTTGTTCAGCATAAAATTGGAAAAGGGAGTCTTTACGAAGGAGGTCACTCAAAGGTTTTGCTACGGTCGAATATGAGGGTAAAAACTTTCTAAAATAGCCAGTAAGACCTAGAAATCGGTGAACGTCTTTAATATTTTTAAGATCAGGATAATTAATAACAGCTTTAGTTTTTGAAGGGGAAGGAAACAATCTACCGTTTTCTATAATATGGCCAAGAAACTCAATTTTATTATGTAAAAATTGACATTTTTTAAAATTTATTTCAAGTCCGTAATCACAAGCTAGCTGTAGAACAATTTTTAGATATTCAAGGGCTTGTGGGACTCATTAGCAGCGGGAATAACGATATCATCCATATATGGGAGAACAATACTTTTCGAAATCAGATGTCGGAAAATGGCATTTATGTACCGCATAAAGTTGGAAGGACAAGTACTCAGTCCAAAAGGCATTCGTCTAAATTGATACTGACCATTGTGAGTAACAAAACTAGTAAATTTACGGCTCCTTTCATTTACCGCGACATGGAAAAATCCATTTTTTAGATCTAGAGTAGTAAATATTTTAGAATTTTGGAGACAATCTAAAATATCGTCAATTAAAGGAAGAGGATAGTTATCTTTAATAAGTTTGCGATTTAAGCGTCTATAATCAATGCAAACTCTTGATTTCCCGTCTTTTTTCTTTACTACCACAACTTGACTAGCGTAAGGGGATGAACACGGCTCAACAATTCCATTTTTAACCCATTCATCAACTTGAGCGTCCACTATATCTCGTTCAGCAAATGGCAAACGTCGGGGCTTATGAAATATCGGTTCGTCGTCGGTGAGAGCGATATCAAGCTCAATGTTTACAGTTTTTGTTTTTTTAGGCGTGTATGTCGATAGCAGTTGTTCGACTTCAGCTCGATTATGTTGAGAAACATTTGGACCGATATCAAATGTGGGTGAACCGTCAGAAATCGTCATAATAAAATTTTCATTTTCATTATCAGATGGCCTTAAAATTTGTGCAAATTTTACGCCTGTAGGCGATATATTTAGATGTGTTTGTTTAATTACGTCACAGCCGATTATAAGGTCACAATTTGTACAATAATTTGGTACAACAGAAATAGTAACAGGAAAAATTTGATCATCGATAGTAATTTCAGAATCAAAAGTTCCTATCAAATTAATTCGCGAAAAACCAAAACCTGTTAATAATGTGTTGGTTTGTTTCAGTGGCGGTGCATCTATATTTATGTAAGTAGAATTTTTTAATAGTGTTAAATTGTTGCCTGTGTCTACTAACCCGTTAAGTTTACGCCCAAAAATTGTTACGTCTTTACACATATTAATAGGAGAAGGCAATTCATGCACAGCATTTACACCAGAAGGTGGTGTAGAAGTGCTATTTAAATTAGCTCGTCGGCATTCAAATGATTTGTGACCATAAAGATTACATGAGAGGCATCTGGGGCCACGTGAATGATTAGGACAAGATTTTGATAGATGACCTATATCATTACAATTAAAACAACGTTGGGGATTTTTAGCTGCGTCGGAAGCGTTAAATTTTGTGGGTTTTCTTTGGAAGCTTTGTTGTTTAAAATCGCGTCCTCGGCTTTCATATGAATGACGAAAATTCGGTGAATTAGAGTTATGTATTCCCATGTTTTTAATGACTGTTTCATAGGTACGTAATTTCTGCTTAAATTCGGAAAATGAGGTTGCACCATAGAGGATTATTTTATCTGAACGAGGCCCATCAATTCCATTAATGACGTACTGGATAATTGAGGCTTCGTCAATTTTTGAATCACATCTATTTACTAATTCACGCATGGAATTAAAATATTGCATTAAAGTCTCGGTTTTATACATTTTTCTTTTTTCTAATTCACGGTGGATTTCTATTGAAGTGACTGAATCCGAAAATTCTTCAATTAAAGCTTTTTTGAATGACTCGTATGTATTCAAATTTCTTTGTGAAAAAAGAAATGATTTAGCAGTTCCACATACTAGACGTTTCGCGAAAATTAATTTTTGAGAAGAACTGATAGCTGGGAATAATTCAAAATTTTCTTCAACATCGCGAAAGAAACTATTTACAGAATAAAAATCTTCCCCGGTAAATTTTCTACTAGTCGCCGAAATATCCCGCAATAAAGTCCAAAACTGGGTATTCATCTCTGTAAGGGAAGCTTGGTTTGAATAGGGAGGAAAAGTATTTTGTGTACAAAGAGATGAAACGTTTTGATGTGCCGGCATGAAAGAATAACCTTGAACGCTGGGCAGGGGAGAATTACTGACCGGATGCGGAAAAGGGGAGTGTTGGTCTTTCCTTTCCGAGGAAAAATTCCTGTCTAACGTGATTCGTTTTTGAAACGTGGTTTTTGAAACTACGTTTTCGCCTTCAGAAAAGGATGCCTCCGAATTATTTAATGTTAGTTGGAATTCATCTAAGTTCGTCAAAGCTTTAAATATACTATTGCATAAATTTTGCTCATTTATTTCTACGTCTAAATGCAATAAATTAGCGACTGAGATAAAATCAGGCAATGAGAATTCGGTTAAAATTTTTTCTTTGTGTTCTTTAACTCTAAACTCTTTAGAGAATGTAGAAAAATTTCTTATTTTATTTCGCGAAGAACGGTCAAATTCGGTGAATCCTAATATAGAATTTAATGTTTTTACAGCACGAGTTGTACCACATTTCAACGAATTAGCAATTATAGGAATATCGCCTAATTTAATATTTTTACAGGACATCTTAATATACAAAATTAATCACTTTGAAAATTTATAGACGGTGCAAGGTTGTAATCAAGATTTCCTATCACACTCTGAGTTAAAACTACTAAATACAGTAATTTTAAAGCCAAAATAAACAAAAAAAAATACGTTTAATTAAATTTTGCCTACCTGGGGTTGGGGAGTAGTCCGTACAATAAATCCAAAACCAGTTGAAGCACTGAATGAATCCAAGAAAAAGAAATTCCAACAGCAACACGTTTTTACGCTTTTTGCAATGTAGAGTCCACTGAAGAAAAATATTAAGGTATCCGACTACGTTCGGAGACTTTTTTAAGTTTTCAAAAAATCCCTAATATTTTTACATTATCAGTTTCACTTTTATACACAATAATAAAAAGTACAGTTAAAAATAATATATGTACATAAAAATTTGCAAAAATTAAAATTTTTAAAGAAATTTTAATCAAATTTTGGAATTTTTTCAAACACTCTATTTTTTAAAATATTTTATATTTTCCATAAAATATTGCTGCAATACATTTTTAAAACACATTTCTAGAGAATGACCTACAAGTGTTAAATTACTTCTTTTGAATCAAAAGTTATGGCCAGTCGAGCTTGCGAACTAGGAAATTCAATCAAATTATCGTAACTTTCAGAAAGAAATACAACAATAAAATAACTAAAAATTGTTCAATTTCTTAGCTTGTAGGTCATTCTCTAGATAATACCAATAATAACATTTGTGTAAAATTTCATACAAGTATCTCTAATAGTCTTTTAGATATCATGTTTGAAATATCATGAAATTTACAAAAAATGGTTTTGAGAAAAATGCATTTAAACTTTATAAAATCAATTTCAAAACAAAATATGACAAGTATACTACTAAAACTCTCCTGATTTATAAGTAACACTCCCACTCTTTGGAAGTTTGTTAAATTTTTTTCTTTCTTTGGGCCTCCTTTTTTTTTTTCTGGTTGATTTTATAAAAGGCAAAATGTTGTTTCGAGTCACCGACTCGAAAGATGTCAACAAATCTCTCATCACGCAGTATATAATTCCCTGCATTTATGCCAAATGCTTTCAAAATACCTAACACATCAATGAAAGCTTTTTAAAAATAATGACGGTAATATATGGGTACCCAAAGAAAATGGTTTTAGCTCGATAAAAGTTTCTTTCAAAATGATTTGCCACAAACAGGCGTTAAATGATACATTTTTATTTGTGTCTTACCGTGGAGGCAATTTTATAATAACTGCTTATCACTCTGCTTTGTGTACACAGGTTTAACAATATTTTAAAGTTTCACAGAAATACATACAATTTTTCTGTTTATTGTTTTCTGGTGTCGTTTCCTCGTTGATAGTCACACCAGTTCTCAGCTCAAATCGGGCACGGCCCATATATGGGTTTCTCCCTGTTGGAGCAACAGTGAAAAAATACTGCTATTGTAGCACTTAGCATAGCTTTGGCGTGATTGGTGTTAGTGCTAAAACAGTGTAGAATTTTATTAAACATAACATTGATAAGTTTTTCCTTCTCACCGAGGTTTTTCTCGCCTTTTTTAAAAATTTTCTTTTCCGACTACTCAATCTTTCTTAGAAGTATCTTATGCACTCATATGATGACATTGTTGACACCATACACATCTTTAACAGAAAGGTATCCTTGGAATCACCATCACAAAAGAAATACATATTTTTAAGATTTCGTAGTGCAAAAACATACAAAGATTTTGTACGCACTATGTTTGAAGTAAATCCCAGATGATTGCAGGAACACGCATGTATGACTGGACTTATAGAATTCTAAAAACTTTGATAACATTTCTAAATCTAGAATTTCCCAGTGTCAATGTATAAAGTTTCTATAGAAATCACATTTAGCGATGAATGTCCATGTGTCTCTGCCGTCAACGGATATTCCACATTCTTCAACTGACATTTTGAAACATTTTATAATGCTTTTTCGCTTAAAAAGCAGTGTCGTTCATGGCATCTTTAGCCGTTGGTGTAGCAGCACAGACAAGACTTTCTTTCACAATGTCTAAATGCTCCTTTTGTCATACAAGGCCAGTTCAGCTTAGCACATAGCTTTTCACAGGTAAATATCATCTTTCAATCACTCACCTTCTAAAAATAGGTTGCAAATTAATAACACTTTGCTTTTTTAGCTTTTCAGTAGCTGAAAAAGGACGATAAAACTTTAATCGGAGCATTTTTCAAGTCACATTAGAAGTCAGTTCAAACATGTAATCTTCATGCAGGTACAGATTGTTCTCAAAACAATTGGAGAAACACAAACTTGAAAACACACTTCCCAATTTAAATAAAATATTCTATTACCTCTTAATGTTCCACTAAAACATTCTTTGTTCTGTAAAAATACCTTTACTTATCCCAGTTTTCGTTCATCACAAATTTGAGCACTTCAAGTCAAGAACATTACAAGTCAACACTTCCACTGTTTTTGTAAATGTCTCACCAGCATAGTTGCGTTTTCAAGAGGTTAATTTGATTCAATTTTGATAATATCAAAAGCAGAATGTTCAGAAACAATTAACAATTAAAAATTGTGCAATTAAAGCAAAAAAAAAAAAATCAGGTTTTTGAAGAAATTTGCGAGCAACATTCGAAAGATTCAAATCAAAACAAAAACATATGAGGTCAGAAGAAACAGATGTTGCCAATCGCAAAAGTCCAATTAAAAGATTGAAATTGTTGCCTATCAATAAAATAGTTTAAAAAAATGCCAGAAATTGTTTTTAAAATTATAATGGGTTGAAATTGCAAAAATTATGGGTAAAAAGCATGTGAAGCAGTCAACTTCCGGTTTCAATTTCACCGCTGTAATAATATTTTAAACACCTGTAACTTTTTTTCTAATTATCGCACAGACAAAACAAAGGCAGATTTAGAAAGATAATTGTTTGAATTTTAAAAATATCAAATAAAAAGAAAATGTGATTTTTGACCGAAAATGACGTTTTCAACGTAGTCGGATACCTTAACGCGTCTTAAAAATTTTCTCTTGTCTAGAGGAGATTTTCCTTAATATGCAAGAGAAAGGTCGAGCCCCCAAAATATGGGAAAATGACTACAACCTAAGGATGATAAATGATTTATTTAACAAGATGAAATATCTAGATTATATATATATATATATATATATATATATATATATATATATATATATATATTATACTGAACAGCAAAGGAGAACGTCTTTCTCCTACGTCTAGAGTTTAGCGTCCCTAACGTCCGTCTACATATTTTCCCGTGTGTCCTTTTATTCGGACATTCCTGACGGGGTGTGACGTCAGTGTGGACTGCTCCACCCTAAGTACAGGGGGAGAGGTTGTCCATTGCACATATCCAACCCTACAAATATAGGATACAAAAAAGAACTTTCATCATTTTGTTCAGTTATTTTAGATTTTACTCTTAAAATATTATCATTATCAATAAAAGTAACAAATTTTAAAGATTCAACATCAGGTAAATAATATGTCTGAGTTAAACGAATCAATTGTTTCTCAGAATTTTCAATTTCAGCAACAGAAAGTTCATGTTCCTTGCATTTGTTATAGTCTTTGCGACAATTATTTACAAATCTTAAAATCCATGCAAATACTCTTATCATTTTATCATAATCAGACACATTACATATAAGCAAGGGGGTGCATCGTTTGCTAGATCAACATTCGCATTTTTAGTTTTCTTTCTCTCTACGTTAACTTCTTGAGGCTCGCAACTGATTTCACCATCTGGCCAAAATTCCGAATTTTGTTTCAACCAGGAAGGCCCCTCCCACCATCTAGAATTAAGCATTTGTCGTGGAGAACAACCACGAGATAGTAAATCCGCGATATTCATGTTTCCTGGAACATACTTCCATGACTGAATTTGAGTTAATTGTCTAATTTCCTTTACCCTATTAGCTACAAAAACCGACCAATTTCCATATTCTTTAATCCACCAAAGTGCTGTTGTGGAATCGGACCAAAGAGTAACTTTCAAGTCCGGCATATTAAGTGCTTTCAAAATAGAATTTAAAAGTCGAGCACCTACACAACAAGCCATTAGTTCTAGACGCGGTATACTCAAAAGTTTGAGAGGAGCTACTCTAGACTTCGCTCTAACGAGAATTACGCTAACTCTAGAATCAACTATTGATCGAGCAAAGACGCATCCCGCACATGACCCCTTGCTTGCATCAACAAATACATGTAATTCAGTAAAAATATCAATTTTCATACAACGTGGTACATTTACATCTTTCAAAATTTGAATTTTATTAAACCATTTCATAAATTTGTTTACAATATTCTGAGGTAGTTTCTGATCCCATGCCTTTTTCATTTTCCATATTTCCTGCAATAGTAATTTTGGGAGCAATGTAGACGGCGCCAACATTCCAATGGGATCGAAAACTTTTTGCATAGTAGACAAAACTAATCGTTTCGTTATTTTCACTTCGCACGTTAATGAGTCGAAATTCGTGCAACATTTCAAAACATCATTATCCAAGTCCCAGATGATACCCAAAATAAAAGTTTCGCCTGAGTGTTTATCAACACTTTTACTCGCCACATTGCTCTCAAAAATACGTAAATTAAAACATCCTTCCGACATAATTAATTTAGTCTTCTCAATAAATATCTCTATTTCATCAGCACTGAAAACACCAGTTACACAATTATCAACATAAAAGGAAGATTTTAACTTTAGTACAACTTCCTTACATTCGGAATTACAGTTTTCCAAAAGATGCATAATAGATGCATTCAATAAGTAAGGGCTTGAAGACACCCCAAACACAACTCGACAATGCCTGTACACTAATTGTTTTCATTGCATGGGAAAAAAATCTGAGATAATCTCTATCTTTCGGTGCAACAGATAGCATCAAAAACTCCTTTTCAATATCGGCTACAATTCCGACTGGATAAATTCTAAAACGATCTAAAATGTCAGGTATCAGTTCAATAAGGTTTACGCCTTTATATAAACAGTCGTTCAAAGATGGTTTCCCTTTTCACGGGCCGAAGCATCAAATACGGGTCGGATTTTGTAGTCGCACTATCTAATTTAATCACGCGTCTATGCGGTAAATAATGGTATTCATTGTTCAATTCTACTTCCGGCACACGTTCAATGATATTTAAATCTTCCCATTGCCCCTAAACACACTTTTATAATCCTCAAAAAATTTACCGTTTCTTAATTTATTCATCATCCGTAGATGTCTTTTCCATGTTAGTTCTTTGTTACTGGGCAAATTTTCAGAGTTACATTTCCATGGGAGTTTAACTTCATATCTTCCATCGCGAAGAATTTTCATTTTATTCTTAAAATCGGTTAATTCAAAATTTTCTTTCGTATTCTCATTAAGTAAGGGATCCGTTATTTCTAAAACATCAAGTTCCCATAATTCTTTAACGCTAACATTCCGAACATGCAAAGACGATGTCGTTAACATAACGTTTTTATCGTTCGAACATACTTTTCCAATTACCGTCCATCCTAGTTTAGTTTCAATAGCTGTTAAACCCGAATCAAATTCAATTAAATTCCCAGTCAATAATTTTCCTATATTATCAGCCCCAATCAAAAGCACAATTTCCGTTTCTTTACAATTTAAATCCGATAAAATAATTTCTTTATTTTTTAACTCATTTAAAATATGCTTATCCTCAATCTTAGAAATAAATCCACATATTTTCTTTTCGGATAGCACTTCAAAACAACATGTATAAGAGCGTATCATATCACTGACCTCAATAGAATATACGCTGTGATGTTTCGGTTTAGTTTCGTTGCCCCCGAATAGAGAATGAATTATAGTTTCCTCTCTAAAAGTGGAGTGGCCTTCAAAATACTAGTAACACTTTCACTAATGTAGCTATTTTCACAAGCGGTATCAATCAGAACTCTAACTTTCCTTTCCTGATCTTGAATGCGAATGAAAACGCAGAGAGTTTGAAAGTAAATACTTTGGTTTCTGTTGCAGTTACTTGATAGAGAGTTCTCAGTTTTTATGGAACACAATTTTTGATCATAATTCTTATTTAATTTTGGACACATAATTTCAAAATGAGAATAATTACATTTAGAACAATAAATATCATTTTTAATATCACAATTTTTACTCAAATGTCCAGATCTATTTAAACAAATAAAACAAGCACCTTTTCTTAATAACAATTGTCTCTTAGCATTTAAAGACATTTTTCTAGCATTAAAGCAATTTTCACTGGGATGATATTTCTCACAAAATACACAGTTATTGATTTTCTTACCTGAGGACTTTTCGGAACTCGCCAGAGCTGATGCAGTCATTAATTCAGTCGGCTTAACCCTTTCAGTTGGGGAATCTTTTTTTCGGATAAGAGTTCCAAAACCGGATTTTGCCAGCTGCACCATCTCTTCCCCTTGGACTTCCAGGCGAAGGAAAGTCATTAAGTGTTCTAGAGTTCGCGATCCTTTAGCGTCTGTTTCAGTATTCCGTTTTCTTTCCCAGGCCATCAGGATTTCCTCGGGTAAGCAGGACTCTACCAATGGTGCAAGGAAATCTCCATATTTTTCTTGTGTTCGTCCAAGGCTCTCCAACGACCGTAATTTCCCTTCAAGTTTATCGTACAAGGCCGACAAATCAGTTTTCGTTCTTCCAGAAACAGCGTTCTTCATTACTAAACTTAAAAGTTCACGTACGTAAATTTGTACTAACAAATCTTCACGACCGAATCTCTCTTTTAATTGACCAATGGCTTTAGGATAATTTTCCGCCGTTGCAGGGAAACTCAACACTAATCGTTCTCCATTCGATTTCGGTTCCACGGATTGCAATAAATATTGCATTTTGTCTTCTTCCACAATGCTTTTAACATTGTGAATTTTCTGAAACTGACTCCAGAAGGCCAAAAAGTCTTTAGCTTCACCGCTAAATTTCTTCAGTTCGATTTTCGGTAATTTAAAGCTTCTTTTTTCAGTTTCGGTAGGAACAACGGTTTCTCGTATTTTCAAATCTACTCGAGTACACATTTCGATGTAGCGGTCACGGTAGTTTTCTGCGTCTTCCATATCATCTAAATATTCTTGCACGGCATCTTCTGTATCCAAGAGTTGTTCAGAAATTTGACTCTGACAAGTGTCGAGTCTCTGAAATTTATCGATAAATTGAGTTTTCAGAATCGAAAGTTGATTCATATCGATGTTTTCTTTTATGAGTTCGGTTTCAATCTTTTTCAGACTGAGAGAAAATGCTGTTCTCAGGCCTTTTCTTGCCGCTTTCAAAGCATTCACTTCCATTTTATAGTTCAAAAAGTTAAGTTCAAAGTTCAATAATTTAAATTCGGTTTCAGTTTCGCTTCCAACCAACAACCGTCCCGCCGAGGGTACCAAAAACTTATGTAAAGAACAATTTCAATTCTAAAATTCTGCGAGCTGCATCTACCCGATGCTCGGCGTTGGAGGAAGAAATTCAGTCTCGAGCCAGTCAATTAAAGTAACTTAGTTTATTCAGAACTACCGAGTGAGAGTGAGCACGTGATTGCTTCACCCTTTTTATATACAGAACATAATGACGTCACACAATCTCTTCACAGTTACAAAAACGTGGCGCCATGCAGCCACTCATTCACACAAATCATCTTCATTCACAACATAGACTGAGGTGATTTATTCATAGTTGGAGAGGGTGGGATGACACAGATTTCACTTCCAGAGTCTATGAGGAATTTCTGGCCAGACTTGCGGTCTAATAAAAATAACCGGCTGGTATGTTGCGAGGGCTCTGCCATTCCAGCTATGACAGAGCTTACTCGTTTTTTTGCACAAATGCACAAGGTGAAACACACTTGCGGGTTTGCTCTTTATAACGGCGATGATAGTAGCAGATGCCACTTCTTCTATTGACACTCCTAGAGCGTGGATGTGATCTCCGGTGGTCAGAACTATATCGTTGATGGCGAGAAGAATTGCGCTCTCTTGTCAGTTCAGCAACTTGTAGAGACAGCTCTTGGATCTGCCTGACGAGAGAGTCCATGGTTGGCTGAACACTGCATGAAGATGACTGGGATGGTGGAGGAACAGTTGTGGCAGCACAGATAGTCGAGGACGCACCAACAACCTCAGAAACCTTATCAGCGATGATAGCCAGTTTATCCAAAGGCTCTGAGGATGCAGACAAAACAGTCTGGATATGTGGTGGCATTCTTTGAAGCTACAAACTTTGCAGAAAGTCATCCTGGAGTTGGCCATTAGACAGCTCTTTCATTTTTCGCAACAGGTGGCTGGGCTTCTCATCTCCTAGCTGAAGGTCAGTAAGCAGTTTCTTAATTTTTCGAGTCTCCGAGTCGCTAAATTGGGTGATGAGCCGCTGCGAGAGAGTGTGATATTTGTCACTGTTCGGAGGGCTTAACACAATGTCCGACACGTAGGAGAGAGTTTCAGCATCCAGGTTCGCAACCAAAGCAGAATACTTAGTATCATCACTGGAGATACCACTGAATGTGAATGCATGGTCGCATTGCGCAATCCATAGACGAACGTTCGATTTCCAAAACGGTGGCAGCCGCAACGCAATACGAGCGACTTCAACGGTTTCACTAGTCATATTGTTGAATAAGCACTAAGCGAAACGAATCTCCGAGCAGATGCTTCAAGTGGCCTTGAGGAGAAGGAAAAAAAAATCTTTCGCTACGTACTGATCATCCGTAGTAGAAGAATTTGTATTGCATTCGCCAGTAGAACAGAATAGCTTACGTGTTTTTAAGTCCAAAAGGGGTCACCACTGCCGCGTTGCGTGGTTAGACATTCTTCACTACAACACGGTTGAATGAAATAACAATAAATTTTTTATTAACTTTAAAGATAAAAGATTAAATGAGCAATTAAGAGGTAAGCTTCCAAAAACTACAACACATGGTAAAAACAGGCACGCTACAAGAATAACAGATCAATTCAGTTCAGTTTTGGAGTCGTTTTGTTGAGCTGTAAGGTCGCTGCACCCTTTTTCTCAGAGGCATGACTGTAGCAAAAAATGACAATGCATTCCTATGAATGAAGGAATGGAATGGAATGTAGTAAGTAATGTGATATTTGTTGCAGTATTTGCTTGCAGTAAAGTAAATATAACAAAGAAGTATTGCAAATTACTTACCGCTTTTGTTTAGTAAAGTTTTCTCTAAAATGAACCCATGGCTCAGAACATGCACATGGATCACTCTTTTTGGCTGGAGGAGGCCAGAGTGAGGTTCGGATAGAACGAAATCTGTTTAAGAACCTTCCCCATGTAATTTTGTGAATGTGTACCAAATTTCACGTTATTTGGTTGTATGGATCTTGAGTTATAAGAAACAGACATGCAAACAAATGCGTCATGTGTATATATAGATATACATTTGTTTGAATTCTTGTGTATTACTTTTGTAAGCTTCATGGCATATTTTATGGTGTACCAGTCTTTTAAAGCTGACTGAGCCACAGCAACATTTAGCTAGGTATAGCTAGTTATAACATAAAATTAAATCTTAAAAAGACATCAAAAATAAAAGAAGGCTTAATATTTTGATTAAATCAGTATAAACATTTTCGTACAAACATAATATATATAATGTAAAATATTTAGTTTGCTATTTGCCTTTCAGACAGACATCAAACAAAATTTTAAAAATTGTCAAAAACAGATAAAAAACATAGTGAAGGAAAATAGCACTGATTAATTTTGCCAAAGACATCGCAATGTGTAAAAAAATATTTGCAGTACATAATCGCCAAAAAAAATGTCAGTACTAAAATATAAAAAAAACAAAAATTATATATTGAATTAATTAAGGATTAGTGGAGGGAAAGATAAAACAGGCTAAGATAATACTCATAAATGCAATTTGTTCTTCAATTTCTTCTAAAAGTATATTGGTAGGCTACTCATTTTTGGCATGATTTTAAAATCACGCCAAATTGGTGTTGTGGCCAGCCTTATGTTATAGTAATGTACAGAATTAAAGGTACTTATGTATTATCGCAACCTATTGGTGACATTATACAAAATGAAGCACATCATTGCCAATTCAACGCATACAAAGTTGGGATTGCCAAAGTGGCGAGTTGTCTTGAACGTTGGCGATTATGCAATAATAAGTAAGTACTAAATAAAAAAATTATCCAAAGTATACATATGCCGAGCATAAAAATAAATTGAAAAATGAAGTACAATACTAACATTAACTGACATAAAAAGAACTGAACTAACTCTATAAATGCAAAAGCATAATTTGAAAAAATAAGGTACTTACATATAAACGCAACCAATTTGCGACATTATATGAAACGAAGCACATGGCTCACAATTCAGCATATATATGACATGCGAAATCGGGGTTGCCAACTTGGCAAGTTATTTTGAACGTTGGAGTTTGCTAGGATAGTACATAAGCAACAAAAATAATTTATCTTACGAATACCTGCTTCCTCAACATACTCATTTTTGGCATGATTTTTAAATCACGCCAAATTGGTATGTTGCGGCCAGTCTGTTATAGTAATGTACAGAATTAGAGGTACTTATGTATTATCGCAACCTATTGGTGACATTATACAAAATGAAGCACATGATTGCCAATTCAACGCATACAAAGTTGGGATTGCCAAAATGGCGAGTTGTCTTGAACGTTGGCGAGTATGCAATAATAAGTAAGTATTAAATAAAAAAATTATCCAAAGTATATATATTCCGAGCATAAAAATAAATTGAAAAATGAAGTACAATACTAACATTAACTGACATAAAAAAACTGAACTAACTCTATCAATGCAAAAGCATAATTTGAAAAAATAAGGTACTTACATATAACCGCATCCTATTGGCGGCATTATATGAAACGAAGCACATGACTCACAATTCAGCATATCAAGAAAGAAATAAACGTTAGCCAGGCACATATGACATGCGAAATCGGGGTTCCAACTTCCCAAGTTATTTTGAACGTTGGCGATTGTTAGGATAGAACATATAAGTACCAAAAATAATTTATCTTACGACTACCTGCTTCAGGCCTGCTACCTGCAACAGGTATTTAAGCCATTTGTCTGTTTTGCTCATTCTCTGATGCCTATTCCAGTTTGATATGTAATTACTACCAACACTGCATTCTCTTGGGCAGTATAATTACCCAAGTGTGATTTTCTGCAAGGCAATTTTATACACTGAAGCCAATAGTATACCCTTCAAGGTTAAAATAAAGACACATAAAATTGCAAAATATTATTAATTTCCTACTATCTAAAACAGATAACGAAAACGGAAATACTATACTTACGATAATCACAGTAATAAGAACTGAAATACCCCATTATCAATAAGAAGGTTTAGTTTGTCAAAATTAAAACCTTCGCATTCTAAAGAAATAAACAAATTCTTCGAAAAAATACTGAAATTGTAAGTTGTAATTTTTAAGCAAAATCACACACATAAACATCCCGCGATAATACCTAAATGTTGCCAAAACAACAAAACAAAATTTAGTTGTTAAAAGAAAAATCCTTAAAAAAATGATTTATTCGAAAAATAATCCTAATTAAATATCAAAGAATAGAAAAACTGAATAAATATTCCAACCAATTAACATAGCTACAGTAAAAATATGTAATAATCTTGAAAAACTGCATGTAAAGTATAAATTGTCCACTTAGTGAGAAACGTGACATGATATGACGTCATAACACTGGAAAATCACTTAAAAATTAAATTTTAAAAAATTTGGAAAGAATTATGAACGCCAAACCTATTTAAGAACCTTCCTCGTGTAATTTTGTGCACGTGTACCAAATTTCTCGTTATTTGGTTGTCTGGATCCTGAGTTATATGAAGGAACAGACAACAAATGCGTCTTATATATATATATATATATATATATATATATATATATATATATATATATATATATATATATACATATATTATTTGTAATTATTTTTGAATTATTTTTAATTTTCTATTAAAAATAATTCGAAATTAAGGACATATTTACCTGTTATTATTTCAAACGAGTGAAATGTAAGAGAAGGAATCGTCCATTTAAGCAGGTCAATTTCTTTGAAAAATAGTTTACTGATGGTGGGGATTACAAACGTTTGTTTTAACTCATAGTAACTACACTCAAGACAGGGGCGTAGCGTGGAAGGGGGTGCCGAGGGGGCCATGGCGGCATACTAAAACTAAAAGGGGCGGCAGCAAGCAATGCGATATTTAAATTGAAAAAATATTTCAAACTCCAAATCGCGCCCGCGCGACGAAACCGACGGGAACGAGTGAAAGCTTTAATACACACACAGATGCAGGAAGTTTATTAGTCGCAGTCGTTTCAATATTACTTAGGCTTCTGTGTGCAGTCAATGAGACTCAGAATTATTTGTAAGCAGAGCGACTATATATCCTCAAAAAATACGAGCTTTACAGACCGTATTAGAAGCAAAACGAGAGGAATTCGCGGATGACGCTTTAATATATGCTAAAAGTTTATGTAAGAGCTTGAAATTTCTTTTCAGCCCCCAAGACGAATCAGGAGGAAGCACATATTTGGCGACGGAAGTAAATATGTTTAGTTATCTTACGAAGATGACTTGAAGCGAGCAATGTTTTCTTCAGTATATAGAGTAACTGCTGAAAATCGAGAGAGATTCCAACAGTTGCAGAATCTAGCTGAAAAATATGCTTTTTTAAGGCTTGAAGTGATATTGAGCATGAACGAACTTAGATCAAGCTCCTCAAGACGTTAATAAAGAAGAATTCCAACTTGAGCGCGTACGTCTACAAGCTTTCGTAGTTGCAACAGACCGAGGCTATAAAAAAGAATTCATTAGGTCCGGCTCTCTCTGGGTTTATTAAAATATATTATTAAGTTCAAACTTGAAGATGGCTTAATAAACATTATTATAATGTTGAGAATTTTTTTAACGTTTGTCGTCAGTAATGCCAATTACGAGAGAAGCTTCTCTAAGCTAAAATTAATCAAAAATTATCTTAGATCGACTATTACCTTAGCATGACATATATATTGATATTGACAATTGTATAAAATTCTTGCTATGAAAAAAACACGAAAAGTGTATTTTTAATCAATAAATAACATAAAGCTGCTCCTTTGGACTTTTACTAATTTTCTTGAATAATAATTAAAATAGAGGGGTGGCAAATTTCCGGTCGGCCCCAGGCGGCGAAAGCCCACGCTACGCCCCTGCTCAAGACTAAATAAAACATCTCCTGTGGCTCTCTATCTACCAAAAACCTCTTATTACCTTTGTCCCCTTTTGGATAGCTGACACTGGACAGCATAAGGTTAAATGGATTGTCCGTTGTAACTACAATCCAGGATGGGAAGAAATTTACAAGTGAAAGATATGTAAACATATTAAATTTCATGCTTTGACATATACTCCCGTCTCGAAGTCTTCAAGTTTCGACATAAAATAAAACTGTCATTAAATATACAGAGTACAAAATAAAAAAATAAGATACGTTATAAAGAAAATACCAAATTCCCACCGAATAATATTTCAGAAAATATATCAAATTTTTTGCGACAAAAAAAAAATATTTTTCAAATTCGATCCAAATGCCCCCTCCCCCTTAAATTTGCCGCCTCAGGCAGGGGTCCGGCCCAGTCTAAGGGAATTCACTGAAATCGCTTCATAGTTTTTAAATGGCGTGAGAATATCATATAAACAATAGAAGAAAGAAAGTTCTTTTCTAAGGCAAAAGCGTAACGTACTAGTTGCAAATTCGATCACAAACTGTAAAGCAAAATGTAGTACAATATTTCAAAGCGTTTTTACAGGATCATTAAAAAAAAAACGTTTACTAAATGACATGGGTAATCAGGTGTGGACAAATACATTATTGGTATTTCTCGGCAGCTGATTATTTTCAGCTCTTTTTCTCATTCTATGGTGACGGAAGCATCCAAATAACCATTTCCAGACTTCGCATTGGTCATACCCTTCTTGCTTCGATAGACAAATTAGACGTCATTTCCATTAAATTCCTGAACCGTCAGACAATGCAGAGTATATTCTTGATGGTTTGGACTTTTCAACACAAGATCTTTACTGTGATACCTTTGTTGTGTAGGATTTTAGAATGCTACTTTTTGGATTCTGTCTCACAGCGGAAGATCAGCAAAGACAATGCTTTTTATTTTAGCAAGTGGATAATTGAAAAGAACAACAGTCATTTTTAACTGTACACAAAAAGAATGTGAATACTGTACTTTTTCTTTTCAGCTTTGCTTTGCTCTAAATTAAAAAAAAAATTTCCAGCATTGCAAAATTTTCGATTCATTCTTCAGTATTGTTTAAAGATGAAAAATAAAATGGGATATATTTAAGTTCACTCATCTCCCTAAGAAAGTACCATGAGAATGGAGAATCCCTAAGAAAGTTAAAAGAGCTCCGTATCTGAAAGTTCTTTTAACTTTACATTTCTTATACAGTGTTTATTTTACTACAGACAGTCTATGTTTGCAATAAAGGAAACTATACAGGGAATAGCAATATAGTAAAATAATAGAATGAAATACACTTAAATAACTTTTATATAGATAATGCAAAGCAAGAAATAAGACAATGTTAACAGATATAAATCAACGTAAGAAAAAACACTTATCAAAACAATGCATCAATTCAGCATTGGAGATGGACCTCGTGATTTGGAAACAATGTAGCGTGGGAAATAGTCGTTCCGAAGATTCCCTTTTATTTCTGTGAAGTTTGCTTTACAACAGACGATTAAAGTTTGCTGTAAAACTAACGAACGAACGAATATTAACTTTGCACTGTTCAGTTACACGAGGGCTTTTGGCGACGGGCCTTAGAATTTTGAACCACGATCAAGTGCCGAGGACGACACCTGAGCTGGCACCTCCCTCTCCTAACAACCCCCCCCCAACGGGAGGACGTTCGAGTTCTCGACAGATTTAACGTGCATAGCTCCCTCATACGGCGGGCCTTTCGTGGTACTGGACTCGAACTTGTGACCTGCCAGCCACGATCCGACACCTTGACCACTAGGCTACCGCGGCCACACTAACTATGCAAGGAAATGAAAACACTTTCACAAAAAGGAAACCAAAACTTTAACACATAGTGTGGGGGAAAACTTTTACAGGATAAAGCATAGTGAGAAGCAATCGACCTCAAAGATAGTAAAACAAGTTTTATACCGATTCTTATTGCTTACATGAAGTTTTGATCAAGAGATTCTTGCGCATTACATTATAAGAAATCAGCTGCATGAAAAATCTCCTCTTTCATTCCCTTTTTAAATTTAACTTCCCTTTTATAATTTCCGCAGTGATTCCGCATGAGTGATTTTCCCCTTTAATTGAAAATAAAAATTAAATAAAACTGAAGTGTACCAAATAAATTCTTTTCCTAAGAAATGAATATACTATATATATAACACAGTTAATTTATTTTAATCATATTTCAGTACTTAAAACTATTTTTCATATTTTTTCCCCAATTAAATGAGAGATGAATGTATAAAATTTAAGATACTTTTTAGTGAATAAGCGTTCAATTGTGAAAAAAAAATTCAGTTTTGTTACATCTTTTCTTCAACTGCACGGATAAAAAATTGCTGCTAATATGTAGAAAGATGCTAAGCCATTTGTTGTTTGTTTGCATTTTTAACCATCTTTACTCTTCTTTTAGCAATGCTATGACTCAGATGAAAGTTAGTGAGGAATGATTCGATATTACATGGTTACATTCGATATTACATACACGAGGTATGGCACAAAAAAAACGAGAGTAAGTGTGTAGCTTGAAAAAAAGAGTAGAGTTGGCAAGAACTGTTTTAGTGATGTCATATATATATAGGGAGAGAGTGAGCTAATAGTAGGAATTGAAATAAATTATAGTTTTAAAAAAACTGAAAAACACGCTTTTATAGGGAATCGAACAAAAAAGAAAAAAAAATTTCTTAATATATGAATAAAATGACTAAAACGAGAAAATTAATGTCATTGGGATAAAAGTGTGGGTTGCTCTATATTAATTGTTATAATTTCTTACTAGTTTTATTCCGAAATGCTGAGTTAGTGTAAAAATGTAGTACCAAGCACACCCCCACGCTTTTACCACACACAATGACATTAATTTTCTCGTAAATCATTTTATTCTTATATTAAGAATGATTTTTTTACTTTTCTGTTCGATTAGCTATAAAAGCGTGTGTTTTATTTTTTTAAAAAAAAAACCATAATTTATTTTTTAGTTCAATCTACTATATAAAAGCCTGTTTTTTTTAGTTTTTAAAACTATCATTTATCCTTTGTTGAATTTATCCTTGAGTTTGATACTTGGGGTCAAAATTATGTGGCTGTAGGAATTAGTCTTGCTCTTTAATGAATATTAATTAATGGATCTGAAGGGTATTTATTTTCTCCGTTAACGGGACCTTGGATAGCTATAATGTTAATTCGTATCATCACTTCATAACGTATTGCTTTATAAAAAAGAAAAAAAAATATTTAGCAGTTAGAACATGAATTATTTTTTACATTCACGAGTCTTTTTTTTTATTTCAATTTTTAGGAAAACTACGCACCCACCCTACTTTATTTCACATAAAGAACACTTATTTTATTTTATTTTTTACTAACCAGAAGCCCTTTTTGCGGTTTTAGGGTTGCACCTTAATCTTTTAGTTGCTAAATCTGGAATTAGTCGCCAAACCTAGAAATGGCATATGTAATTAGTCACCAAATCTGAATGGTTTATGCAATCAGTAGCCAAATCTAGAAACGATGTAATGAATTAGTCGCTAAATCTAGAAACGATATAATGAATTAGTCGCCAGATATCATAAATCCTTAATTATTAAAATCCTGATCAGGACAATGAAACAAAATTATGAAATTATTGTATTGTCATGGGTCCTTGACAAGTGTACGAAATTTCGATTTAGTCTGACCTTTTAAAGTGGGTAAAAATCGAGTTCAAAGATTCCATTACATACAAGTGAAACTTATAAAGACGTGTTAAAAAAAGAGTGGAGGTAGCAAGAACTGTTTTAGTGATGTCATTCTACACACCTCCTGTATCCATGCGGCTAGTTTCGACTTGACCGACTGCATCAGCTGAGTGTACTTGTGTCATTGAGTGAATATGAGCAGCTGCCTTCTGCGGGAAAAAGGTCTAATGTAAAAAACCGAACAGCGAATCGGCATCAAGTTTCTAGAAACTTAAAAAATCAGCCACGGAACACATTTCAAATGTTAAACACACCTTTTGATATGAAACTTTTATCTCGTGTGCGTATTTTTGAATGGCACGAGCAGTTTTCAGGGGGAAGAGAGACTGGACGCCCCAGGTCAGCGATTACAGACCAAAACATTGCTAAAGTTTGTGATGATGTTAAGACTGAAGAATAAGTGTTCGCGCAGTGGCGGTAGGTTCGACGCGTTTCAACTGATGAAATACAGACAAGGAAGATTTGTGTGAAGGTTTTAAAAGTTCTGTCCGATGACCAAAAACAGCGTTCGTAAAGACGTGTGTGTGGATGAGCCAGATTTGTTGGAAGAGCTGATGAGAAATGGGTTTTTACCTATGACCCAGAAAGCAAGGGCCAGTGAATGCAGTGAAAGTCTCCATGATCCCCAAAAAGCATGCATGTCAAAATTAAAATTCAAGGCATGTTAATTGTCTTCTTCGACATTATTGGAACTGTAATGATTGAGTGGGTTCCCAGTGGTCAGACTGTTAATCAAACACTAGTACATTGAAGTACTAAAAAGAAATTGTGAAAAATTAGGGGAAAAGGCCACAGTTGTGGAGTGATGGACGGCTGTTGCACCAGGACAATGCACCCGCTCATACGGCCCTATTTGTCAAGCAGTTTCTGACCAGCAAAAACATTAATGTGATGAGGTATCCTCTTTATTCACCTGATTCTCTCTCTCTCTCGGCTCTATACAATTCTTTTTGAAGCGATAACTTCTATTGGCACGATTTGCTTGAGAGTGAACTTGAATGAACGTCACGCTCGGGAATGAAACGCTAATTCGGCTATTTCCATCTTCAGTCGGACATACATACCCCTAAAAAGGAAAGGAGAGATGCTTCTTCCCACCACTCTGAAATGCAGTAATTCCCCCCACACCAATACGCCGTAAAAGTAAAGTTCCTAGCTTCGATCTAAGTGGGACTCCCCCCTCCCCTCCTCTTTTTAGAGCAGGGGTGGCCAATCCAAATGACTTCATGGGCCACTTCGGAAGACTTTACAATCCGGCAGGCCGCATATAAAAATATATATCTTTATATCAGATTTGGATCCATTACAAACATTTGTTGGAGTGAAAATTTAAAACAGACTGATGTATTATTAACGTTTTCATTGTTTTTCATGTATACAAACATATACTCATGTCCATAAATTAAGGATAATGAAGTTCAAGCAAAGAAAGAGACAGAAGCAAAACAAATTTGACTTATTTGTAAAGTCTATTTATTAAACAAAATGTAAAGAGCAAAAAAGATGCTATATGTTTGACATAATTAATAAAAATTGCGATTTTTACACTCCCTGGAGCAAATTTCACAAAAGAACCTATTTACAAAAAACAGTATAACATGGTTAGTATGATGGTTAATACGGAGTATGTCTCCCGGACCAGGCCTTACAACGCCTAGGCATGCTGAGTATCAAATTATCACTCTGATCTTGGGGAATATTACACCACTCACGTTACCACTCTCTACTCCAGGTTAATCGCAGGAGACAGTGAGTTGCGGTAAGTGGAACACATCTGACAGGCCTACGAACATATAGACCAATGTACCCTAAGCGTCTGTACACGGTCTGCCTTGAAACTGTCGTACCGGTAGCTGAAGAGAGCTGACGAGACAGGTCTGATGCTGTGCTCCGTCTGTTTCTTTTGGCAGTAACTGCCAAATATATATACCGGTCCTCATTCGGCGCTGTAACCCGGGGGCGACCTGTGTGCTGTAACATCTCACATTACCATAATCTTGGAATCGTTACCAAAGCCTGGAGATGACACTCTGGGCAATTCCAAGTTCCTCGGATACTTCCAGCTGGGTACGTCCACATTCCAGTCATCCAATAATTCTACCTCGTAAAAAATCATCCAAATGCTTCCTTTGTGCCATAACTATGCGGTTATTGCACTGAAAGGCTTTTAAAGTGCTTGTGAGCAATTTTACTTCTTTGCCACCATTCCTTATATACCCTTCTATTACACTCTCGTCATTGTGACGTACTATCCGCGCCATCTCGTGGTTTCCTGTAATTTGCATATTCTTCTTCAAGATGTGTGTGATAATTCTACACACAGATGAAATTTTTATTTTAGAGTTCAATTTCTGTGTGATTCTGAACTATCCTTAATTTATGGACATGAATGTAGAGAGTATAATAATAATAATGCAATGATAAAAAAATGTCTAATTGATTTAATTAGGGAGATATCTGTTTCTCAACTCTCACTTAGTTTTTGCAAGTCGATCTCAATGCATGTGTATTTGCGTGTCGTAATTGATGTTGTAGATTTTCGTGCGTTAAGTTTGAGCACGATTTTTGTTTGATAAATTTCAATTCAGGAAAAAAAAAGAGATTCGCAGTAACAGAAGCAACGTAATAAAATAATAACAGTTATGGAATTTATTTAAAAAAAAATTAAACAAAAAAATACTGTACAAAATAGTCGAATTTTATAAGGTTGTAAAGAATCTTGCGTGGTGCAAAATTATTCAAGGCGGGCCGCGGGTTGGACTCCCTGTTTTAGGGGAATGAATGCGGGAATTTTTCTAATCCAGTTGAAGCGTGAAAATGAAACGTAATGTTTTTAAAAAATAGGCTTAGAGAGAAAAAGATCATCAGCTATATTGTAGTGATCTTAAGAATAAAAATCTATTTCTGTAAGCGAATCGGAATAGTAATGAACAAATAGTTCTATTAATCACATTACTTAAAAATACTTTAAGTCTAAAAAAAAAATTAAAAACTTTAAATAACAAAATTAAGTATACAGGTATTAAGAAAAAGTTACATTAAATAATTTAAATACAAGAAAACAAAATGTAATTAAGACTTTCCTTGCAGCAGCACCGGATATATTTGTACAAAACACCCTTACAATGACAAAAGAGCTAGTATAAGCCAGAGATTATGTGATATAAATCTTCTGATTAAATCCCTTTTTAAATATTTTGACCTAGATTCCTTTCTTCCCAATCAACTACCAGTCATTCTATCTCTATCCCTTTGCTTAAATTAATTCATGGATAGAATTAAATATTGTTAAATTACAACCAAGATTCACAAAGCCGGATCGGGTCTTCTGAATAAATTACCTATGATTTTAAGTGGGAATTTTAAAGTAGAGTTTTCAAAAGACAAATCAAAATCTTTAGTTGATTTAACTTAATTAAGGGGAACTTATTTTACCACAGTTGATGAGGCTCAGGCAAAAACGGAGAATGTCCTGAAGAGCCTTCTAAAAATCTTGTTTCAGAACTTTTACCAGCAATGGCAGCACTGAATGGAGAAGTGTGCGAATGCTGAAGGGGACTATTTTGAAGGTGATGCTGTCATGGAGAACTGATTTTGTTATCACGTTTTATTGGACCGGTCTTGTTTTTTCTTTCCGTATCACACCTCGTATATAATTTTTTGATCAGAATAACACACTCAAGTTGCTTATTGGTGATTGGCAATAATTTTAAATGCGATTGAAAATTTCCTCATGTCAGTTATTTCTGAACAGCAAAAAAAAAAAAAAAAAATATAGCAAAAATGGTGGAATAATCGTTACTTACCTTGAAATGCTAATTTTAATATTGTAACTAACAAAAAATGTAGAAAAATATATAAAAAGCAAAACAACAAATGCAAATAATACGAAACATTAAAAATAATTATTGATATAAAAAACAAGTGTTTAAATGTTCTATTCCTTACCATATTATAGCTGAGTGAGGTAGGAATATACAGGGTTGGGGCGTGGGAACTTCCTGCTTTGAAAATGCTATAAAACACACTACATGTTTCATTCGACTTTATTGTTATTTTCCACTTTCCACACAGCATTGGAACTTTGACTTTACACAGTTTTAATCGAAATGCCTGTTAAATGTCACCCTCCATTATCGGTACACTGATGCAGTCGATTTTGAAAACTTTGAGTCACCTTTTCAAGCATATTGACAGGGATATTGTCAATTTCTGCTTGGATATAGTTCCTTAGGCCTTCCAGGGTCTTGGAGCGATCTTTGTAAACAAAGGATTAGAGATAAGCCGACAGGAAGTAATCAAGAGGGGATAAATCAGGCGAGCACACAGGCCAATATACATCCCCTCGCAGGGAAATGTCATTTGGGGAAAGCTACTTTTAAAACACCCATTTAAACCTTGAAGGTGAGGGCTGTGGCATCATCTTGTTTCCACACATTGTTCCAGATCCCTTTCTTGGAGAGCAGGTAAGATGAACTGTTAGATCATTAGTACACACTGGTCTTAATTGACACATGAACTTGTTTAACATTTTTAGGAGTTCTAATGTTCTTCAAAGGTCCTTTCCTTTCTTTGGAGACAGTCTCCACTGCTCGGAAGGCATCCATCTACATTGAAATACATTTCCGATCAGGAACACAACCTTGTGGAGGATTATTGAAGTGACAACGAAAGGCACATAGCACTGCAATCCCCAATCGACTGTTAGAGAAATACGCCTCCCCGGAAAAAACATGCTGCTGCCTTGACCAACATGTTTGAGATTGAGACTGGTGGGAACACAAATATCCCTCCAAACTCCTCCCCACACCCCTTATCTTCCAACGAATATTACTGTAACATGCTCAAAAATTTAATATACTAATGTAAAATGTTAAAATTTTCTTATTTTAATATTCAATAGGGTATTCTTTTCAATATACTTTATCCAATATTTACTTAAATACTAGATGTATATTATAAAATTTTACTGTTGTAATAAAAAGAATGACAGACAAGGTATGTATAAATAAAGCATCATATAACTTTTTTATATCTGAAAATTACAAAAATGTACCAATTTGAAAATAAATAAATAATATCAAGAGATGGTTTGTATCTACACATGCAAAAATATAGCCATCACAGTCATAGCAAAAAAGGAAAATAAACTGCACATCAAGCTTTGTTCAGTCTCTTAATGGAGGTCTCGGGTGCCTGCCTCTGATCGATGGCCAATGTGTCTGACGTCACCTTATTGGCCAGACTCTTGATTCGTAGCTGGTGCCGCACAAGCTGACGGTTGGATACCAGTGGAAGGTTGGATATAGGGGGCAGCTTCACTGTCAACCCAGTATCACCTTCACTCTGTCCATCTGCATCACAGCGCTGACCGAAGCCTTCATCATCAGACACGCTCTTGTCAGAAAGGGAGGAATAGGAAGAGTAACTTTGGTATTGAGATTCCAATGATTGCAATGAGTTCTGCATTTCTGTAGGAAGATCTTCTCGACTGAGGTGCTCAACACGTGATGGCTGCATTCTGGAATGAGGGAGGGGGTTGGACGTTGAGGGATGGTTGGAATTGATGAAGCTGAAACGTCGCCAGAAGCTTCCTTTTTTACGTCTTGCTCCTTGGGATGTGAGTTGGGTGATAGTGGTACACTTTGATTCAAGTTCCTTTTCCAATCGCAAGATGGCATTATCTCGCTGTTCTAATTCTTGGTGGTGTTGCCATAGAGCCAGTTTTTCTTTTTGGTCAAGGATATCAATGGCTTGATGACTTTCAGCTAACTTCCGTTTTAGGTCAGCATTCTCTTTGAGGAGGTTGTTCACTTTCTGTTCCAGGCATTCTGGGCTGCATTGGAAAAATTCTGAAGAAAAAAAAATATTTTTTATTATAAATATAGTAAATCAAATGATGAAATTATAAAATTATTTTATATTTTTAAATAATGTCATAAGCACAGTTGAGAAATAACATACAGAAATGTAGTTTTTAAGTGGTTGATTCAAAATTTCTAAAGAATAATTCAAAAAGTTGTTTTAAAAATTAAATTGCTTTATAACTTAATTAAAAATTTATAAAACATGTTTTCAAAAAATATTTAAAGGATAAGGCACATGCATGGCAGTGTAAAAGTAACAACTTACTTCAAAAATTATTAATTGTACAAAAATAAATAAATTTTAAAATAATTAAAAGATTTATTTGTTGCTATCTTTTAGAACTATTTCACATTTCAAATGCAATTGGATAAATATTCATTTGTTACATGTAAACAATTTTTCATCTTTGGAACACACTCCTCTCTCCTACTTTTAAAATAAACATTTTTTGTAAATCATGAAAAACAAGACTTGGTTACAGAAATCTATACAAACAATATTTAAATTAAAATGATTAAAATATTTCTTAAAAGTAATTATTCTAAATGCAATTTTAATTACATAGAGACATTATTTTTATACTAAAATTTACAATTTCTGAACAATAATAAAAGTTTAAAATATATAAAAAATAAATTAGTACCAAACAATTTGATATTCTAAGATATCATTGTTTAACTATTGTTAAGTAGAGTAATAAAATTAATAAAATTTTGCAATAAAAATAAAATGTTTATATCTACAGAAAGATACTAAAAACATCAGGGCATTATATTTAAAACTTGTCTCGAAATTTATGGACATATAATAATAGTTTTAAGAATTTATATAAAGTCACAGTAAATTAAGGAGAGTGCAATAATTTTTTTTTATCAGAAAAATTGCTATATTTATTTTATTTTTATTAAAATAATTATGGAAACAAAAAATACAGTTGTGTGGCAATTGAAGAAAAAAGATGATTTGTATAGCTAAGACAAAAAAAAAAAAAAAAAAAAAAAAAAAAAAAAAGAAAGAAAGAAAGAAAAGAAGAGAGATAGAAGTGTGCAGAATGTAATAAAAGGGAATACAAAAATCATAGATTAGTTTGAGGAAAAATAATTTACTTTAAAAGTATCATAATGTATAAACAACAAACACTTTAACACATGCAAATTTCAAGAGAAGAAATTCAGTAAAATACTTTTATATAAGTGTGTGTGTGCTTATATTCAATTCATCATATAAATTTAATTTAGATTGACAATATTGAAAAAAAATGTTTTCTTTTTGTTTTGTTTCAAGAAAACAAATAAATTTCAGGATAGAAATCTGAAGTGTAAGTTGAATGAGAAAATTTAAATGTTTTATTTGCATTTTAAAAAATATTTCATTTTTATTCTACTTCAACAAATCTCATCTAACCTTCATCTAATAAATGAATAGATTAAAAACTGTAATCTAAATTTTAAAGACTTAATATGCCCTTGAAATTATGTTACATAATACATAGTGTTTTCGAAAATTATGCATAATCTAAAAACTTATTAACTTTACATGTATTAAATACAGATAAAACTTAAGAACATTGACATGAAGCATATCAAGAATTTTAAAAACTTAGTTCTCAATAAGCAAAGGTAACTTTTAAACTTTAAACAAGTGCAGGGAAATAAAACAGAATGACATCTCTCCTCCATTTCACACCAAAATTACATAAAATATGAAGAGCATGCCCTTAATTCTGTGTCAATTTCCTTTAATGTTAGAAATATTGCACAAAAAAGTGGAACCAAAAATAAAGCAATAAGTAAAGGATATATACACATTCATAACAGGTTTCAAAATAGAATCAATATTTTTATCATATAAAATGTAAAAGATTATGTTTAAGAATTCATAAAAAATTTATACTTTTTTTCAGAAATGTAGAACAGAACAATTTCTAAATCAAAGTATATTTTAAGAAGATTAAGAAATGAGTAAAATAATTTTTCTTAGTAAATAGTGGCAACACACATAAGACTTCAGTAAGAATAAAATTAATTTTAAGCCTTGAAACATGTCCTACATTATGAAAAATCAGTTTCAAAACCATCATAAACAAAGCCTGATGTAAAAAAAAATTCTTTGTTTGAAAAAAAAAAATCTTACCACTATCTGGTAACAAGCAACCGGAAGTTTCGCATCGAAATTGAAGATCTGAAAGATAAACAAGAAAAATGCTTAAACAAAAGTTTAATACAATAATTGAGTTAAGGCAGAGATACCCAACAGGGGCCAGGTGAACCCTTTGGGGTCTATGGATATTTAAAGCGAGTCAATAGTAATCCAGGAATGTATTGGCTGGGAGGGGGGAAGCGAATGACAATTTTTTCTGTTAAATTTTTTTTTTTAGAATTGTATGTATTACATAACGATATTCATTTTAATATGCATAGAAACAATATAGATCTGCAGAGGTAGATGTGATCCCTACATCTAAAGCAGCTTGTCATATAATATAAAAAAATCTAATGAACCACTTCTTTTTTAATTTTTTGTTTATATCCTTAGTTAAATTATAATCTTTTAAGCTTTTTGTGCAATTATTAGAATTATAATCAAATCATATATTGTTTACTAGAGAGAAAAGGTAACAATAGTCAATGAAGAAAATTAGGGGTTGATGAAGTACAAAGTTTGGGAACTCTCGAGTCAAACAAATATGAGTTTTAAAATATATAAACTGCTAGTAGAATAATATATCATATTTAAAGTAGGAAACTTAGTAGGAAAACAATGTCATCAAAAATAAAATTTCATCTTTGAAAGATAGCATGCAACACTTTTTTAATCAAAATAAATAATTTTATATCTATTGAAAACTGTTTAATTATGACACAGAAATTGTGAAAACTTTGACATTAAATGAATAAAATACATAAACATCTAATACCTGATGCATCATTGAAAATCTACTTTTAGAATAAAGAAGAATTTTTCTTTTTCATTCAGTTGTAAATTTTTTTTTATCAATGTGACAAAAAAATTGATAAAAATAGAATATATAAAGATATAAATTATACGAAAAAAAATTCTTGAATAACCATTTTTTAAAAAATATTAAAAACAAACAAACTTTGGCTTGATATTTTGCCTTACAAAATATTTATCCCCCCCCCCAGTAATTTTCAACAATACTAGTTATTTTTAAACCTTTAAGTAAAAAACTGCTTATAATAGAAAAAAATAAAATGTTATGATTTCTTTAATATCATTGAAAAATGCACTTTATTCTGAAAATGAATTAAACTGAAAGAAAATAAGCAATGCCATAATTCAAAAGCAAAATTGTAACATATGTGTACTGAACTAATAAATTATGATTTATTAAATATGATTGTTTCTCATCTTTTATTACTTATTTTATAATTTTTAATCATTTCAAAAGTATCTAATAATTTATATCAATAGAATTTCCTTTTTCAAAAATATTATTCATTACTGTGAAAGTTCAAAGGATGTAATATGCACACACAAACACACTTGAATTTCAAAGAAAAAAAAATTTAAAAAAAAAATGAATTTTTTTTAATGAATTTTAAATTTTATGGGGAATGTTTATTTTATATTTAAAACCAAATAAAATATTATTAAGTTTAAATAAGAAAAGTTAAAAGATATGCAGCAGTAAACTTTTGATCACTTTTATAAACATTATTGAATTGCTGAATAAAGAAAATTGATGAATGTGCATAATTTTTTGTCTTTTTTTAATAAAAAAATGAAAAATCATTCCTAAAGCATGCTGCTGATACTCCAAAGTATACTGTGGTAGTATCTAAAATAAGCCAGTGACATCCTCCAGACAAGAGTGATCACTTTTGTCTAGTGTTATGTTATGTGCTTACAAATCCATGGGTTGCGAGTTCTAATCTCCCACAATACATACACTATTAAAATTATCAAAACTTCCAGTTTTTAGGATGTTGTAAAATAAGATACAGAACAATTAAAAATTTTCTCTATAATTTCAATTGGATATAATAATAATAATATTAGTTATGACATCATACATAGTAAAGGGTGTTTTTTTTTAGAGGTATAGAACTTTAAATTGCAATAAAACAACGATGTATTATTCCATTGACATGAATTTTTTTTATTCCAAAGATAATCTTGTGGCATTACATTTTAAATATGATTTCTGGCATAGGACTGCAACGGCTGGCTCGGATGTAGTCCAATCTGGACGTCCAATTTTCGATGACTTTTTCCAACATTTGTGGCCGTATATCGGCAATAATACGGTGAATGTTGTCTTCCAAATGGTCAAGCGTTTGTGGCTTATCCGCATAGACCAATGACTTTACATAGTCCCACAGAAAATAGTCTAGCGGTGTTAAATCACAAGATCTTGGAGGCCAATTCACAGGTCCAAAACGTGAAATTAGGCGGTCACCAAACGTGTCTTTCAATAAATCGATTGTGGCACGAGCTGTGTGACATGTTGCGCCGTCTTGTTGGAACCACAGCTCCTGGACATCATGATTGTTCAATTCAGGAATGAAAAAGTTAGTAATCATGACTCTATACCGATCACCATTGACTGTAACGTGTGGCTTACATCCTTTTTGAAGAAGGATTCCACCAGCCCATAAAGCACACCAAACAGTCAGTTTTTCTGGATGTAACGGTGTTTCGACATACACTTGTGGATTAGCTTCACTCCAAATGCGGCAGTTTTGTTTGTTGACGTAGCCATTCAACCAGAAGTACGCTTCATCGCTAAACAAAATTCGCTTATGAAAATCGGGAACAACGGCAATCTCGTTTTGGGCCCATTCGGCGAATCTACGCCTTGCTTGATGATCGTTTTGATGTATTGCCAAACCAAACTGAGAATAAATCACTTGACAGCTGTTAAATCGGTCGCCATCTTAGAAAGTAATGCCAACTTAAACTTCTATACCTGGAAAAAAAACACTCTTTAATTAAAGTTAATAATATCCACGCTTAATCTGCATAATTAAAAATATTTCACCTTGAGCAGTGTAGCAGCAAAAAATACAAAAATGTTCTTAGAACAACAGGCTTAAGAAAAAATTCTCGTTGACACACACATACATAAATGTCACTTTTTTTAACTTTTAATTTCTAGACCCAATTTATGGATAATTTTTTTATGAAGATAGTTTATCAATTTTGCAATTTTACTATATTGTTATGAAAATGATGAAACCACTGTTAAGTATAGTAAATTATATCACATATTTCTTCAAATATTAAAGTACAATTACTTAGCTATAACATTACTTCAGTACATATTATCATCATCTTCAAGCTACTTTCACAACAATGTTTGCTTTGTGCTGACTATAATTCATCTAATGAAAAATTTCCGTTATTGTATTAGGTAATTTAATTGTACATAAAAATTAAAATTACTTATATATTAAAGAACATATATTGCTAAATTTAAAGAATTTATTGTCATAAAATTTATCATAATAATTGTGCTTAATACTACAGTAAATTCAAAAATAGCGCCGGTTTCTACCAATAGTAACCAGTATAAACCAGAATTTAACATATTTTCTACTTGTATTGCTGTGTTTCGCTTCATGGTTCCTATAACCAATATATAAGTACCCTTTTTATTAAATTCCACTACCTAGAGCAGTATTATTATAATATATTTTCATAATGTTAGGTGATATTTTTGATTATGCCATTCTCCTGTGTGTAACAATTGACAACCGGAGATGAGTAAAATTTATTTATTGAAAGAAGCATCAATCATTAACTATGCTCTTTTCAATAATGGGATTTGGAAGATTCTTATGAAATTATAAATAACATATTTCACCACAGTAGTTCACTATCTTTTCACATGTTCTTTTCTGGTGATGAGAAAAAAGGAGGTTGTGCATGAAGCTATTAAATTTTTTTACAATAAAATGAATGTTCCATTTTGAAAATAGCAATACAAGCTCTTTCCACAGTAAAAGTCTAACAATTTCCTTCAGCCCTCGTAAAATAGTACAAAATTATAAAATAAATGACAAGCAAGCCCACCTACTAATATTTATATTCTTCTTTGACTGAATAAAAAAGAAAAATATGCTTTCTGTTAAGCTTTCCAATTTCATGCATCTTCTTTAGTTTTGTGCATTAGTTTTTAGAACAATGAGTTTAAATAGTGTATTAACTATTTTTTTTTGTTTTATTCAGTCATTCAGGTTGATATGCTAAATATGATCACATTTTTCACTAATTGTTTTTATTTCCTAGTTTCTGTCTCTCTTTTATTTTTATTGGAAAGGGATTTTAGGGTTGATACTTATAGAAATTAATAAATTTTACCTACATTAATTTTATAAAAAGAGGGGAAAAAATGAAAACTAAATAAAAAATGTTCATTATTGAATTATATATGTGGAGAATAAAAGCTACTTAAATGTATTTATTTGGCATGAATGCTTTACAATTATATACAGTAAAATATATTTAACACGAAAAAGCTGAAGACGAAATAGTACTTGTGTATCATCTCAACAAAAATGTCAGCTCTATTAATAACTCGCTAAGTTGGATTTACCCTGATTTCCTATATGTCATACGCAATGAATTGGCAACCGGGTGCTTTGTTTCATATAATGTCCCCAATAAGTTGCAATAATATATAAGTACCAATGAAATATCAGTTAACACGAAATAATACAATGGTTCCGACAAACTACAATGTATTTGTATGAATTTTTTTCTCTTAACATGAGACGAAAATCACCTAATATGAAAATATTTCCCTTTTGGGAACAACAAAATATGGAAAACACCAGCAGTGCAAGTGAGATTTTAAAAAGGGGAGGGGGTAATGAAAGAGAGGTGGATCCTCACATGTTTTGTAGCCTTTGAAATACTCTTAGAATATCCAGTAGATGTGTCAATTTCATTTATCTAAGCCACTTTCACCTGCTACCCAGAAAAACATCACACAAAACACCTCAACTATCATCAGTTGGCTTTGATACATAGCAGTGTGAGTAAAAATCAGTTTGTTTGGTTTGTGTTTTTTTAAAAAAATTTTACCCGCTCAAAAACAAAGAGACCTGGGGGGAAAGCAAACTACTATTTTGCTTAAAATGAAGATGGAGCAACTTAAGGCTGTTGATCAAAAACAGAGGATGCAAACAGAAATCTGCATTGCTAACTCTATAATAATTAAAAAAGTTTTTCGCACTGGTAACTCTATAATAATGAAAGATTTTGGTACTGCTAACTCAACATTATCAACAATAATTAACTTGAAAATTTTGTATTAAATTTCATTAAAGTTCTTGTGAATATTTTTCATTTATTTTTATCATATATACATGCATATACACATATCTATGTAAAAAAATGTATTCTAAAAAATTTAATTTTGTTTAATTTGCAATACCCTTTAACACGAGAAAAAATACTTCCATCCCCTCAGTTTCACGTTATGCAATTTTCACTGCATATAGTAAAGTTTTAAAGGCTCTAATTTGACATGTGAATTAAAATAATGGTTTTAAGTCCCTTAAAATATATGTATATATAAAGTTGAGGCTATTTAAAACTAATTTACAAAGGTAATTAAGGAACACTTTCTCCAAAAAAACATACTCACATTTTTAACATTCACAGAAATCTGAATTCAAATTTTAAAAAAAAGTACAATTTTATAAAAAGAAACTTATTTGCATCATGAAAAGAATATACAGAAGACTGATACTTGCATCAAAATTAAAACTTGCAAAATGCAAAAATTAACAAATTTATCTAAATTAAAATATTACAGATTAATATTACCGACATTTCAATTAACATTATTGCAGTCAAATTTATGCCAAGTAAAATTGTGCTATTACAACAGCAAAAGAGAGCAAAAAAAAAAAAAAAAAAAAAAAAAAAAAGATGCGTCAACTCATACGGTTTACTTGGAAAAAAAAATTAGTGAGATTTTGATGGAAAATGAAATTATTCCTGTGATGCCAATTTGGCTGCAGTGACATTAATATGTAAATACCAACATTTATTTATACTAAACATAGCCGCTTGGCTAGAGGCATAACGAAGAATATTAAGGTCCCCCTGCAAAGCCAGGTTTGGGGCCCCAAACCTGACTTTGTAGGGGGCTTTGAGACCCCTAGATTATTACTCCCCCACAATGTGGGAATGTATGTTATGCCACTGCGCTTGACAACATGTTTCCAACTATGCAAACCACTAACCTCTACATAAATCTTGAAGCCTTTCTATCTCTTCATGGAGTCCTTTTAGCATGAGGCTATGTTCCTCCTGAAGGAATTTAATGCTGTCTTGTGCTGCTCTCAGTTTTTCTCTAAGAACCTCAATGTCATCAGGAATATCAAATGGTGTACCTTCTCCTGATGCATCAGGTTTTACTGTAAATTCATTAGCACTCTTCTTGGCAGTGCTTAGTGATGGGAGATATTGTATTTCTTGAGTCATTCTTAATTTAATTTCAGAGTGAGATATCTGAAAAAAAATGAGATTGTAAAACTATATATATAATATACTAAAAAAATAAGATTATTTATAGAAAACTTCTTTTACTATTTTTAGAAATTTTTCTTTACCATTTTCAATATGGTAAAAAAAAAAGTGTAGGATGTAATAAATCTGGTGCACAGAGGAGTGTTTAATAGTAAAACATAGCTATAACATTTCTGGTTACTTATGTAATATAGCAACAATGCCAAGGTTCAAGATAGCTCACCAAGTTGGCAAACACGATTTCGCATGAGTTGAACATGTTGAATTGGCAACTATGTGCTTCGTTTCATATAATGTCGCCAATATAATTGTGATAATATGGAAGTATCCATTTCTGTAGAAAACATAATTTGATCACTTAAAAAACTTACTGTACTTTTTAAAAAAATGACTGATATTATTATACATTTATATAAACTGTTAAAAATTTATAATGTTGAAATTAAAACAAACAATATAGCACAATTCTATAATACAGAATTCCTTTTTTGATTAGGACTAATTGTAATTATATTTTAGGTTACATATATATATATATATATATATATATTAAAAAATATCTCTTCAAACTTATAGTTGCTGAAGTAAAAAAAAATGATCACAATTATTTAGACTATCAATAGTTATATGAGATAAAAAAAATGCAACTAATTTGTAAATAAGCAGAAATTTGAGCAAAACAATTGTCAATGCTTATAACTTTTGGAACATGTATTTCCTATTAATAAATATAATAATGTAAAAAACCTAAATGCAAAAAACAAAAAAAAAAAGAAAAGAAAAAAAAAAACTTAACATTCTAATCATATATAACATTTTTTTTTCAATCAAGAAATGTGGAGGATTGTATTCATAAGAAAACATTCATTTTAAGAAACCAACAATTATGTATAAAGAAAGCCACTTATTTTTTCATCACGCATCAATAAAGTGTTTTTACTATACGTCAATAGACAAAAATATATCACTAATAATATCTAAATACTATTTAATCTTATAAACCATTGAAATAACAATTCATATCATAAAACTAATTAAATTAAACTGAACATTAATTAACTCTATTAATCTGTCAATTCCTTATAAATTACTAACTGAATGAACATTGAAATTTTAAAATTACTGAACGCACTTTGAAATGAATCTATTACTATTGTTTTTTCATTTTCACTACATGATTTGTTCTCAATATAATGCTATACAAAAATCAATTAACCATATTTGAATGTTAATAATAAATAAATTTAAATATATGTATATAGTAAATGTTATGCAGTTGTAAATTATATGGTTAAAATGTATAAAAAAAATACATTTATTTATAAATACAAAATGCAGTTTTTGAATACATAAAAATAATATAATCATATTAAAAGTCAAAATTTTAAATATGCATAAATTAATTTAAAATAATAAATAAATGCAGATAATTTTTAATTGTCACATATGTATGTGATTAATTGTGAAAAGATTATCATGATAATTATTACATTGAGGTGCAATGCAAGCAATAAGTTTTGGAAATATCTTATTTCTATCAATTTTTTACTGATTATTTGCAATTATTTTGATGAGCAGGAAATAAAATATTGAAAGGAAATTTTAAACAATACAGTTCAATCACTGAACAGCAACTTTTAAAAATCCATGAAAAAATAATACATAAAATTTCAATGATAGTGTTAGAACAAATATATTTCTTCTATATATTGTAATAATTTTTCTTTTTCTCTTTTATAAACTAATTAAAATATTTGATTCTTATGCAGACACAAGCTACATATTTCAATTGCTTTCAGAATAATATAATAGCACATTTATTTAAAAATCATTTGAATCAAAGTTAAACAACATGAAAAATTCTATCTTTAATGAAGAAATGAATTAACTCCATCAACAATACTTGAAATAAATATAAGTCTGTCACATTACGAAACTTAAGGGGAAAACGAAACTAAAAAAGCAACTACCCTTTACCCCATAAAATGGAATGACTAATAGTAAAAAGGTCTGTTAATGAGAATCATTTTTTCTTTCTTACCTTCATTACAGCCAACATTATTAATCATATGCAACAATTAATGACAGAAAATAAGCATAACCACTCACATGCATTAACTGAAAGTGTAATAAACTTACTCCGAGCTATTTTCGTATATCCATTATAAACAAACACAGTTTGGTAATCATGCGGAACATTTCCTAACACAACAAAGGGCATTATCTTCTAGTTTGACCGCATTTTAAAATTATTTTCAGGGTTACTGAACAGATATTAAAAGCTTTTTAAGCGACATTTAGTAATAATAATAATTTTTGTGTCTCAGAAATTTAAATTAATTTACTTATAAGGTTAGATTAATTAAAAATAATAACAATTAAGAAGTACCAGTCAGGAAAAAAAACTGTTCGGTTACGATAAAATTTTGTTTCTAATAAGTCATCAGTCATTTGGTTAAAAAGAAAAAGAGTAATTTCTATTGATTATATTTATTTCTTTGTTTCATATTTTTTTTGTTGCTATGCGACTATATAGTTCTGCTGCCAGATTTTAAGCCCACGCAAAAGACTATTTTATTGACTTTATTCTATAACTACAAAAGGACTTATTTACTAGAGATTCGAAGAAGTTTTTTAATCTATATAATTCTTTTGTGGTAAGATCTATACTGTAATATGAGCTGAAAGATATTTCTAGATTAAAAGTCTGAAGGAAATCCGACCCTGATGAAATTTATGTCAGCATATTAAAACTTTATTTTAGTGGTATTTATACACATGAAAAGTATTCTCAAGTATTCTCAAGAAAAGTAGATTATTTATTAAAACTCTTTTAGAGCTAAATGTGTGGCTTTCTTACAATGTAACTTAATTCAATTTTATTTACATCAATATTTTTAGTAGCTAGAACTGTAGATTATCACATAAACATATGAAATATATTTATTTCATTTCTGACATCATCCAATAGATTCTAAAATTCCAGTTACTCTATACTCTACTTTCATCAATCTCAGTTGAAGCACAACTCGATAATTCAAATTACAGATAGACTGCAATCACGAACTGTGTGTTATAACTTGGATTAGAAACTGATCAAAATTTTATCGGAGCATAAGGCGTTCGCCAAGTCTCCACTTTTTCAGTCTTTGCACTGAACTGAACTGAACTGAAATATTTATTTCTTAAGATTGGCAACAGATTTTCAAAACAAATACTAGGGTATTTAATTAGCTTTTAAATCGGATTGAAATTTTATGTATGAGATATTAGAAAACGTAAGTTTTAATTAATTTAAAATTTTATATATTGAATACTTAAAAATTTTTTTTACAAGGTTGTTGCATAGTTTATTTTTTTTTTATTAAATATTCCTTCCGTGTTAATTGTTAACATAGAAATTTGAGAAATTAAGCATATTTTTAGGAAAAAAACGAGGAAATATTATTTAGCTTCCAAGTTCTTAAAATGTATCAGATTAATTATAATATATTCGACTTTCGTATTATTTAAATACAATGCTATTAAGCCCTGTTTTGCAATATTAAAGATTATCATCATTTTATTTGAAAATATAAAGACTAAGCTTTAAATGATAAATAAACTTTTTCCCTGGTAAATGGAAAAAAAAAAATTCTGTTGCTTAATTTTTAATTACTTTGCTTTAATAAATTTTTGTATTTTGATTTATTAAAGAATTTAGTAACAATATTCATTACATTACAATTGGTTACTCCTTTAAATAGTTGTGAATAAAATAAAGTTACAGGTATAAAAATGTTTTAAAAAACTTAATTTGATTAACAGTTTACTCACGAGTTTGTTTGAATAATTTTCCATAAATGGAAACCATAAGGGACAAAAAGAAATCTTTTATTTAACTTGAAATATGTTTTACAGATGGATGAAATTTTTCGAATAAAAACGTATCGCCACTTAATTGGAAGACACACTTTTAATCTTGTTAGTTTTATTTCTACAGTATTGAAGTTAAAATTAGTGAGGGAACTATTTCAAAAGATTTTAAAATCTATACGTACATGAGGATTCATTTTAAATTAGAAAAAATAATCACATTTTGCTTTATGGCTGGTAGAATTGTAAATTCAAGGCTGCCTAAAGATTGCTGTGAGGAAGTGTATGGAGGCTACTGCATAATTATACATATATATATATATAACTGAATTGTTCTTCAGAGTTGTGTAGAATAATGTAGTGCGAGAATAAAAATTCATCTTGGCTGCCTTCCATGTCACTTGACATGTTGAAAATTGCAAGAATTAAATATAAAGGTTAGTTTCATTTCCTGATTCATGATTAGGCTGCTGTGAAGTAAATTGAACTGGGCTTCTCAAAGCTCTTACAAATCATATTTAGTAACTTTTGTGGTTGAAATACCAGTTTATTTTTATCTCGCACATTTAGTTACAATGCAGAAAAAACTTCATTCTGTTATATCTTTAAAAGGGAATAAATGTTTACTAAAAATATTTACTTTTCTAAAAAACAATTTATTATTTTGATATTTTCCCTTATAAGTAATTTTGGTACTTTCATATTAATGTCTCTGAAGTCAAATTTGCCCCACATAAACTGTGCCAGGATACCATAAACAAAAGATATCATAGCAAATGAGAAAAACAAATGCAGATTCTTGTGTGTTTATTTTAATAATAAAAAGAAACAGTTGAGATTTTTTTTTTTGTGGAAAATGGTGGGGTTTGCGTGATGCAAATTTGTCTGTGCAGTGACATTAATACACAAGTACCCCAATTTTATATAATTTTGCAAATACTTTTAGCCTTTTTACTGTTACATATTTGTTGTAAATGGAAAATAAAATTCCATTTTGCAGTTGCTAGATAATGTCTGGTAGAGTGAAAAAGCGTGCAGCTACGAATCCAGTAGATTCTGCAACATTGACATTAAATGAGCGGATTTTAAAGGAATGCCATGATTTCTACATTGAGCCTAAGAATGGTAAATGAGTTGTGAATCTTGTTCATTTTATGTTTTGTAAATATTAGTTTTAATATTTCATTGTTAATATATGTATTTACTACATAGTAGAGTTTCAATAACTTGATTTTGTATTGATAAAATCATACTTGGTAAATTCAAAGCTGTATTGAAAAGTAGAAGTTTTGGGAATAAAAATTTTTAAAAAGTCATCGAAGTCAAGAAGTTTAACTTTTGCTTTACAATTATATCTTGCAGTAAATAATTTCACTATTATTTAAGAAATAGTGAGTGAGATAACATAAGCAAAGCATTCTGAGAGAAATGTCTTCTCTACAAAATGAGGGGAGAATTCAAATGTTCGGGTTCCCTGTGCTGAACTTTCCTCCCACTCAATAAAGAATCAAGTAAATCACAATATGCTGACATAGCTGTCTTCTGTGACTAATATAGAACTAGCTTTTGTAAATAAAACCTTCGTGCATTTTTATTTTGCAGTAACATCCTTATTTATTTAATTTCTAAAGTTAATTATAACTTTTTTTCAATAGTTTAAAGTAAATTTATTTTTATTCTTCGAAGTAAATCTTTTTCTTTAAATTTAAATATTTCTTATATAGTACTGGGCTAATAAGCAACAGTTAAACCAAGTAGACTCCAGTCATCATGATAGGAAGTAAAGTTTGCCTGCGGGAAACAGGAACTCCAAAATATGTTCAACCTATTCTCTACAAAATTTTTGTTTTTTCAACTGCATTATAGTTTTACGGCAGGATGATTTGAAATGTCCACCTTTGGGTTTGGAGATCAACACTTTTGCAATGTGCTTAGCTATTAAGGAATTTTCTCCAGTCATTAAGTAGTTTTAAATTTGTCTTTGCAATCTACAGAAGAATGGGTCACTGCACACCTATCTTATAGGGAAGAATATTTGTTTGTTGTTGAGGGACTTTTCAAAAGATATTGTTTGTCCCACATAACAGTATTTAATATACATTCCCTGTTTATTTATTGTTGTTATGAATGTTCTGTTAGTGGCATTATCAGTCTTTATTTGTCTATAATTTATTTATTATTTGCTGGTTTTGTTGCTGGAGCACAAAGCCCCTCAGGCTTAAATGGTCTTGAATGGTGAGATAGCATTAAACTGATTAGCTTGCCCATGTTTATGAAAAGGTTTAATGATTTTAAAAATAAACTTAAAAAGTTGATAAAATAAATTTAAAAATTTAAATTTCAAAAGAATTATAATTTAAAAGCATTTAAGTTTAGATTTCGAAAAAGAAAAAGCTTTTCTCAAAGCTACAGAAATTTAAAACTATGAACAGGAACGGAACGGAAATTAGAATTTTCAGGTGCCAACGCCGAAGGCGTTTATACCTAGTATGAGAAGAAAAGGAAATCCATGATGAAAAAATAAAAAATCAACAACCCCTCAAAAGGAGGGGGAATGAACGAGATGCCTACTACGCCAACCGAACGAGCTGGGTTAACACCTGTTTATCAGAATGTTTTAATTTGCTTGCAGTTCCCTTGGCCAATGAGACCCTAGGGAGGATGAACTGCCTGACCAATGAGGTAGCAGCCATTCATGGCAATGTTTTCAGTGAGAAAGGTGTGCTAGCTACCTTCTTGCGTGATGAGAGGGGGTTCTGTGATTGGTTGTTGTGCTAATTGGGTGGTTTCGTGTCCTGGGAGGGGTACCATCGCCTTGTCCGGATGAGAGAGGTTCCAAAATTCGTACAGCCCATGGAGCTTTCCGATTGGTTGTGTCTGTCTGAATGTGAGAGAGAAGATTTTTTATGAATTAAATTTAAAAGTTTTGACTAGTGGTAAAAATATATAAATGATGAAAAATAATTGTGGTTTGGGAAATTTAAGAACTTTAATTTAAGAGTATATTTCTGGGTCTGTGTATGTGTGGTGTTGGTGTATACTTCTCGATTTTTTCTATCGAGGTGTTGTCTGAAGTGTCAATGTTTTTAAAGAATTTCCTCGATAGTTTTTGGATAAACTGTCGGATGTTTTTAAAATTAATTGCTTCTCTGAGATCAGAGTTTCTCATGTACCATTTGGTACATAGAATCTGCCTCAAAGTTTTGTTTTGAATGTGTTCTAATGCATTGATGTGTGTTTTAGCTGCAAATTCCCAGATTGGGCAGGGATGTGTAATTATGGGTCTTAGAAGTTGAGCATAAATAAGCAGTTTATTATATCTAATTAATTTAGAAAGATTATGTATTTATAACAAATGTATTATTTATTAATGCCTTTAATGATTTGTTGCATTATTTCACAAACCTCTTTTTTGAAATAGTAAGCTTAATGATTGATATATACTACTGTTAATTGAAATTTCAATACCATCAAAGAATCATTAGAAAAATACTATAATTACAGAATTTCATGTATAACTTGTATGATCTAAATAAATGATCAAATTTACAGAAAATTTTATTTGAATAAAATTGTCAATAAGCAGTAACTTGTGCATTCACTGCTCATAACAATGACAGCCCATGCATGTCATTTCTTCAAGTCATACAGATTCTGAATGTCATGTAGGAGAATGGCATTCCAAAAGAGCTTTATCTGGTTTTAACATTTTTAATGAGCAATATATGGAAGAAAAAGCAAAACCTCTTATATATTGAAGAAGGCACATACATTATCATGCTTACTTGAGGAATGTGTCCCAGGAAGGGTAGGACTGTAATACTCAAAATCAAATAATTTAAATAGTCAAAATGCTGATAGACCCATTTAAAAGCCCCTTTATTGTACTTTTTATGCATGGCTGAGAGAGAGAGAGATTTAGAAATTTTTTTAGGGTGTGTGTGTTTTTCAACCCACTCACTTTGCATTTCTTAACCTGTTTTGCAATTTCTTCAAATTTCATTTAATTTGCATAAATCCTTCATGGTGTTACAATTTTTTCTTACAGTAATGTGTAGCATATTGAACATTAGTACTTTATGCTTATTTTAAGATAATATTGAATTTGCATCTTATGTGTACTCAATGTACATATAGTAAAAATGTATATATTTTGACCTAACATGTACATTCAAAACCATTGTTGCTGAAGAATTATTGTAATTATAATGTGTAAATAAAATAATAATAATAAAAAATATTTAAAAAAATACTTTTTATTGAAAATTTGATGACATTTCTACTATTCTATTAATTCTTCTTACTGTATATTAATTTTGATTGGTTATAACTTTTTAAAAATTGGTTACTCTATGGAATTTTGTAATTGATTCAATTATTTGTTTTAATTTATATTCTGGTGTTTTTATAAAGCTGTTTATTTATACACCTTTTATTTTGTGAAGAATTAATATACAGTACTTCTTTGAAAAGCTTTCGTACTGATCTTCTGCTTTTGCTACACCTTTTTCCTTCAATGCATTTCTTATAACCTTAAGATATTCTAATTTTTCGAGGCTGTTTATGATTGTCAGATATTTTTATTGATTGAGAGGAATTGCATTTAGTTAAAAAATTTGAGAATTAAATTGTTTAAACTTTGAGCTATTTACTTTACTTTCTCATACATGCATGTGAAAAAAATATATTTATCTATATATATAATACAAATACTTGCTGCATGTACTTATTATAGTACCGACAAACTATATTGAACTATTTTTAATAATTTAGTAAATTTCTCGTAATTTTTAAAAATTTAAAGATATTGAAAGCTTACATCATTTCAAAGTTGGATGGTGAAGACCAAAGGTCCTATTGGAACATCGGCAATCTGGATGCAATTATCTTCATATAAGTCCTGGTGGGAGTTCTTGCTGATGTGCTGCAGTTTTGCTAGAATGGCAGGACAGGGGAAGAGATATTATAGGTTCAGCTTCGTATTGTGACAGTGTTTGCAGAAAGAGTTCTTTCTTGTCCTGTTCTTCTGAATTTGCATGCCCTAAAAATGTCCTGTTCCAAGTCTTGTTAAGATGCTTGCCAGACTTTTAGTATTAATTTCAGGAATTTAGTGTTTCAGACTGATTTTTCTATTAAAAAGTTGATTTTGCTACATAGTTTATATCACTAAGGACAAGGACGTCTTTAGGCATGGGCCAACTAGGCCAAGGCCCATGGACTCTCCCTCGGTGGAGGCCTCATTTTGTTCCGACTCATCCTTAATAAGATCATGATCTGAATAATTTTAATATTCAAATATTATTCCAGTTCATATTCTCCAAAAAACATGGAATTTCAAACTACATGTCAACTGGCAACAGTTTCATGACTGTTCTGGGATAACCATTGTCCATGTCTGAGCCTAGGCCTGTTTTGAACTTCCCCGACACCATTGGCACTTCAGATTGTTGTGATCCCCCCACACACTATTTCCAGAGCACCCCTCTCCTACAGTTCTTACCTGGCCACTTTTGGTTTGGAAGGGATTTTTCCTTAATTCTCTTACTCTTTTTCTTTATTTTTACTGTTTCGGAGTGTCTTTCCATTATCCTCCACCTACGGACTCTCCATGTCCTGGACTGGCAACCCTAAGGAAAGGATAGTAGCATGGTTTGGCCACTCTTGTTCACCTCTTACCTTACAACATCATGGGCCACCCACTCTTTCTCTTGTGAATTAGTACAGTAAATTAATGAAATGTTTGCGATTACAGTATAGAGTATACATTATTGTATGAACTGTTTTCAACTTGTTAATTATCATTTTTTTCAACACCCTGTACTATAATTTACTTATTCTTATTTCTTGTTGAGTCATTAGTACAACAAAGATTTTGTTCAAGCTTTAATCATTGCAAAATCATTAATGACATCATTGTAATCAATTTCTATGGTGATATAATTTTGAGTGCTTAGCAATTTCTAACTGTTAAGCTTTTCATTTTTCGTAGATGATCTCATTTCAGTCTTTACTCTCTTAGGACAAAAATGCTTCTATCATCACTCGCTAAGTGATGGTGCATTTGCTGTAATTTTAATTTTCTCATTTTTTGCCCACTAATTTCTTGCGCCCCCAAATCTTTTGCACCCTAGGCATGTGCTTCGTCTGCCTAAGCAGAAAAGTTGTGCCAAAGGTTGTGTAAGCTGGTTGGTGCCATAGTTGGTAAGATCTGTGAACCACATGCATTTGTTTCAAATTACCATTTGTACGAATATTTGACAATGCATGCTGTACCCTGTCTACTTTAAAGGCCACAGGTTGGGCCTATTTTTAAATAGGGGACTAGGGCCTAAAAAAATCTTAAAATGTTCCTGGCTAAGGGAGCCGAGGAATATTTTAAGGGTTCGAGGGTTGCAGTGTTGACATTACTGTAAGCTGTTTTGCTTCCTTAATCAGGGCATCAGCCACTCATTTTCATCAATATCAACATGCCCTGTCTTCCATTGCATGATGCACAACTTTTTCAAACTGAGAAGCTGATGAAGTGTATAGTCTATGCTAGTAATTAGTCCTGAGTAGCCTTTATCAATTGTTTGGAAAGCAGCCTTACAGTCGCTGAAGATTATAATACCTTTAACACTTTCTTTTTCATTGAAGTTTATGTCCTCATTTAGGGCTGTTTGTATTGCAAGGAGTTAGCAAGTGTTTGAATCATTTCAAAGTTTATGACGTATATAAAACAGGCGAACCTCCATATTGCGAATTTTTCTATATAGCGAACCTTTTCCTGGAACCAAGAACATTTCATGATTTTCTTCGTAAAATAACCTCCCTATAGCAAAGTGCATTTTCAATGTAACGAACTCTTTTCTTGTGATTAAATTTTTGTTCACCCTATTTTTAAAGTATTTCTGGATATTTCAAGTTATTCTCTCTTTCAACACATTTTATGGTGGTCGTAAACCTAAAACTGATTTTATTAGGTGCCTACCTCGCCGAGAGAAATAGAATTTTGTACGTTTCATCCAAAATGTGCAGCCTTTAATCATCATTGTCCAGTTCACTAAAAACACTTTTGATATTCTCTTTCACCTTCAGTGGAGTTGTCTCGTGTCCCCGTGTTTTTGAACTAGTCTCCGTTCATTTGTAGTGTTGATCATTCGCACTGATAATTTCGTCTCTTGTAGCTTGAAAATGCCAAAACGTAAGTGCTTGAGCATCAAAGAAAAAAAAATTAATTTTTCAGAAAGTGGATAAAGGCGTCAAGAAACTTCCCTTGCATTTTTTCTTTCTTTCTCTCTTTATTTTGATGGGCAAGATATATAAAATAAATATATATAAAATAAATATATATTAGTTTACAAAAAGGTGTGAATAATTACTTTTTTTTAACATGTAGTGCTTATGAATTTAAAATTTGTTTTATGGGGTTTAGAAAGAAAATTGAGAAAAATGTATCTATATAACGAATTTTCAATGTAACGTTTTTTCGGGATTTAGCGACTTCGTTATTTAGAGGTTTGTCTGTATTTTGATTTAATATAATAAATGCTATCTTTTAAACTGTTCAACTCTTGAAATAAATTTACTTGAATGAGCGGTTAATGAAAAGTAACTGTTATACTAAACGAAATTAAAATTGTTGTCATGTCAAACAAGAATATTCATTGTAGAATAATAAAATACATTTTTATTCCTTTTGACATTCATATGACTCACTTGGTTTGGATATTTAGTTTTTATTAAAACAATGTAGAATATCTCTTTTAACATTTATTATTATTATTTTTTTTTATTTTAAAGAATCTGATGAATACATAAAAGTTTTTCCTAATTTATTAGAATTTTTATAATAATGGAAATGGATTTCTCAAATATTTTACATTACATGAAACTTTTTGTGGACTCTCTAACGTTGTAACCCCCCGGCCCCCAATTAAATTAATTTTCCCACGGGCCCTCCGAACAGTCGGAAGGATCCTTAGAGTCCGTAGAAACTACTTTGAGAATCAATGATCTAGAAAAAACATTAATTCTTTTCAAATAAGAAGTTGTGTTCTGAATATTAAATCTATGTAAACTTGATGTGAAAACATAAGAAACAAACATAACGCAAATCCAACTGTATGAATGTGAGGACAATGAAAACTTAAAATCAGTTTTTTTCTAACTCTGTGTTTGAAGACATTATTTAATTTCAGTTTTGTGTCTTAGTTATTAAATGTTTTATTATAATTTATAGAATTTTTTTTATTATAAGTACTGAGTATAACTAACTTATTTTATTATCTATCTTCCAATGTATTTTTTTTTAAATGAATGCATGGAATAGCACAGTTGGTAGGACGCCTGTGCTTTCTATGCGGGAGGATAGGGTTCGAATCCCGCTATGAACTTTAGTCGCCCGTCCGGTCTAGTGGTTAGAGGCGCTGACTCCTGTGCCGTAAGGCCTGTAAATTAATTAAAGTTTAATTTACCGTAAAATCCGGCGTATAACGCGCACCCTTAATTTTCGATCTTACTTTTTGTATTAAAAGTACTCGTTATACACCGGATTTTACGGTAGTTTTTTTTTTTTATCCTAATAGTTTTTTTTTATACATGTTCTATGTGTATGAAACATACTTCATGACAGAAATTTGTTAATTTTTTGAAAATGTCAGCCAGGCTAAAATAAATTATTTTAGGACCTTTTTTAAACGTTTATTTGTCTTTTAATTTAATGTTTTTGTGTAGCATGATCTTATGGAATATATGTGTTTAAGAAAAGGAAACTTACTCATAAGATGTGTCATCATTTTTTTAAACTACGAATGAAAAATTGTCCCTCCTCCCGTTTTCATAAAATGTAAGAAATATTTCTGCGTTTCATGTCGTTTTCGTCACGCAAATGTAATTCGAAATGACGAAATCCATCGCCTAATGTTCTGATATGACATCAGTTCCAAGTAAATTTTCCTCAATCCTTTATTAATGAATATACATTTTGGAACATTTAATTCCTGTAACTTAAGTAAAGCAGCATTTTAGTTGCAATAATGGGAAGACTGCGATGGACGTAGGTTTGATAGTTTAAAATCAGTTCTCACAAAGAATTGTTTTCTTTAAATAACTGGAAATATTGCGTATTGAATCAAAGAAATAGTCCAAAAGTCATCGCGTGGAGTAATGTAGAATTTTAAGGAGTTCTCTTTGTTGGTTCAAGTGGTATCGCCGCCAGTGATTTAGAATGACGGGGTTTGTATTTAATGGTTTAACATGAAACTGTAATACGGAATTAAAATGTAAACTAAATCAAATGAAAAAAAAGTAAATATAACTTATAATTTATTTAGTAAATTTTTAAATTTTCGATGTAGTTATTTTAATTTCATGGAACTGAATTAGAAATTTCACATTTCTCTGAAAAATGATAAATTAGCATAAATACTAATTTTTATATTTTTTTAAATAATTAGTATTATTCTACGGGCAACTCATTTCAGTATATAATGTTATGAGTTCAGTATTTTTCTTTTCTTTTTTAGAAGAACGTTATTTAATTCCATGAACTCAGAATTAGTTTTAAAATTGAACTCATTCTAGAATAGTATTGAGCTAGATTCATTTTCCATGAAAATGTCATTCTTTTCTAATATAAATTATGTACATTTTCTTTTGAAGGTGAAAGAGGAAAAAATGTTTTTGTTTTCCTCCAAAAATAATTAATTCACAGAACGCTTTGAGCGCCATCTCTGTGTAAGGGTTTAAAGCATCCCGGTGCTTATTTATTTATTTTTCAATTCTTAGACGCAAATCCTTGTCGCGGAAGAAGATTTTTTAAAATTTCCTATCAGTAAATGGCAGCATACATTCCGATAGCGTAATTATACTTCCTAGGACGAGTTCATACGACCGGACATTCCACTTATGTTAAAAAGAGATCGTGTCAACTTTATCTAATAAAAGAGTAACTCGTTGCTTTGAATACATAATTCGAATGAATAATAATGGAATTTTAGAGCGAGAGCGATTGGAGTATTTGAAATATTTTACCTAATACAAAGATTTAATCGAATTAGAGCATTCAATACTCTGAGCCGTGTTTTTTTCAAACCGAACTAAATATTCTGTTGTAAATGTTGAATTGATTTACTACTGTAGTTCAAATAATCATTCGCGCTAAAAGTGAAATAATTGTATTGTTATCCGTGTGTCACACATTATTTCAAATCAAAATCTTATTGTTAATTTATTGAAACTTGTGCTGAGAGAGATTTGTTGTAAAACGTTATGGGGATTTGTTTGTTCTAAATTTGATGCTGGACGCCACTGGGAAATGGAACGCGAAGCGTTCCTCCATCCCATATCGAGATTGTTGCTGAGTCCTTGTGTGGATGGGCCTGCCTGAGAGAGAGTGTCCTTATTGGTGGTTCGAACGTGGCAAGTAGGCGTGGTTTTGAGATCGAGGATTTTCTTCAATACGGGTTTCGGCGGGAATGTCCAAATTTTGCTTGGTAAAAAAATATCTAATTTTCAGTTTTAGTTTGTGTTACAGTTGTAAGGAAATGTTTTTATTGGAGGAAATAACTGTGCGTGTGTGGGGGGGGCAATGTTGAAACGTGCCTTCAAATTTACCATTATGAGGTACGATGTGCATGTGTTTTTAAAGATAAAGGGAAATGCTTGATGCATCACCACAGTTCTTTTGAGTCCTCAAGCTCCTGAGCTGGCCTCGCTTGTTATTAAGGCGTATACCGATATAGAAATGCACTAAATCCATAGACTAGAAAAAGGTAAATATTTTTGAATTTTAATGCTTAAATATTTATTTTGGGGGGTATATAGTTTGGATTTAGATAAAACTGAATTTTTAAAATGCATTGGTAATGTACGCTAATTTTTAAAAAATCGATGTTTTGTTATAATTTTGCCAATTATATTTTATTAATGATAATTTCTGCTCTTAGTTTAGAAATCCAAGCCATAGAATACTTCTTTATATCCTAATAAAAACGGTTTTGTATTGTAATATTCAGCAATATATTTATAACTTTTATACAAACTTCAGCAGCTTGTTCTGTGTTCGTCTACGTCTTGTTTAATCCATGCGAAAGTCGATTCTGACATTTGAAGTGTTAATTTATGTTGAGTTTTTATATCAGTGGCGTCATAAGAATTTGGGTTAAAACCGCTCCCATAGACAAATAGTAGATTTTTAATTTTTAGCTTTGAGATTTCACCTCGGCACTTTCGTTTTCTTTTTTAGAATGTACTTCCCTCCCCTTAAAAAGGAAATTGTGTATGCCACTGCTGCGGTGGTTTGCTTCTCAGTAATCCCTAAAGGGAAATATGTGTGAACCTTCTCTAACCAATGGGGGATTCAGTCAGTCTGTAAACAACTTTGGCTGATAACGGAACCCCCGCAATCGGTGGGTGTGCCCTACCCACAAAATAGTAATTTTTAATTTATATTTAATTGTTTGTGTGTCGTTATAATAAAATAAGGAGTGATATTACTGAGAAGCAAACTGCCACAACTGCTTTATATACTTAATAAAAGACTTAATGGAAAAAAAATGCTAAAAGTTGAGAGAGGAACAGGCATTTTTTTCCAAGTATTTTATCGCAACGTTGATCATATTCAATAGAAGTTTGACCAAAAATAATCTTGTGGTAAAATATGGTACTTTTGCTGGGGTGATGGCTAAGAATTCGGAGGGAAGGATACATCACGTAGCATCCTCTGTTTGTCATCGTTATTCAAAAGGATGAAATCTGTTGTCTCTTCTGTATCTCTAGTTTCAAGGATTCCTTTCAGTTCTAGGCATCCCTTTTCAAATGGGTTTTTCCTTATGGATGACGATGTTTACGTTAGACAAAATGACGGAAACTAGTTAATTATATGGAAAAAAAAATAATTAATGGGATTAAATGTATCGGATGTTTTCAACCCGGGTTCCGCTGAACCCTTAGGGCTACCTGGAACTTTGACAGAGATTCCACAAGTGATCATTATTTGCTTAATCAAAGCGCCAAACGTTTAGTAAAATTTTGATTTTTATAAAAGATCGAATTTTGAAAGGCAGTTTGCTTGGAAAAATAAATATAAACAAATATTTTATGGTTAAAATGATATCTTAAATTTCTTAAAAGTCATACACTTCAAGCATGAATGGATAAAAAAAAATCGGAAGGCTTACAAGAAAAACAAGAAAGAGAACAACTTATCGACATATGAACAGATTCGACGTTAGAGTCTAAATTGATACAGGAATCGCTCCTAAATGCTAGTTTTTAAATTTGCGGAATACACAGAAGTTTCTTACAATTAATCATTTTAATGTCGTAATTTTTTTCAATGTATGTAGCAACAAAAACAAAATATAGAAGCAAATCAGTGTAGAATACGAAAAGCTACAGCGGATAGCTTCAATATACCGGTTGTTTCAAAATTAGTGTGACCAAATTTAGAAGCTTATAACTATATGAATGGTAAGTTTTTATCGCTTTGTTACCAGTTATATTTTAATGAAACATTTAAATTACCAATCTAACTATTTTTTTATTAGTGAGAGTAAAGTATCGTTCCAAACTTAGATCCTCAAACCCGAAACGAAATGTTAAGGCTTTTGAAGGATGTTTGTTCAAATTCTGTTAAAAATAAAGCATTTAAAAATCAGAAGACATTTTGCTAATGGATTACTATCTAAACTTGGAAAAGAAATAAAATTTGGCTGGCAATCAAAAGCCCCAGGAAAGAAATGTGGACGAAAGGAATTCTTTAAAGAAGATAAAAAGAAACTGAAAAGACTTATCGCTGTAGAAAATTCTCTACTTCAAAGAACTTCAGCAAAGAAACTATAGGTATCGCAATCGACAATTTATCGTCAGATAAAGAAAAGTAGCCATAAAAAAGTGAATAAACCTGTCTTCTCAAATGTCTGTTAAGATCGAAAAAAACGTTCTTGGTTTCTGTATTTAATGTTACACATAGGTAGATACAAAGCATGGATAACTTCGGATGGATTCACAACTGACAAAAAAAAATATGCAATATGTTTAACGCAATAACCGTCGAAAAGACGCAGCTGTTTTGCAAAATGCAAGTTGGCCGTCAGGTGTTATGGTATGGATGGGAATGCCCTCTCAAGGCTTAACAATACCATTTTTTGCAGAACCAGAGGCTAAAATTGGTGCTAAATACTATCAGAATAAAGTTTTGAAATACTTGATAAAAAAAGTTAACTTCTTTACCCTCAATGAAACTTTGTTTTCCCCCAAGATTCTGCACCAAGTCATAATGCAAAATCAACCATAAAATGGCTGAAAGATTAAAAAATAAATTTTCTGTTTCCTGAGAAATGGCTACCACTATCCCCTGACTGTATTCATTACGATTATTTTTTTATGGGGATTCTTCAAAAACAATTAAACAGATGTACTCTCAAAGGGCTGCAAAAGGAAATCAAAGAGGAAGCTGGAAAAATACCTCCCAAAATGGTCAAAAAGCCGTTTTGGCTTGGCCAAAACATTTACGCAAAATGTACAATACCAAAGGAAACTACATTTTGAAAATTTCATGTAAATAACTTAATTCGAAAAAAAAAATTATGATGCTTCGAAATTGGTCAGACTATTTTTGAATCAACCTGTGCCTATAGACACACATCCGAGTTTTTAAATATAATGCTGTGGTAGATGACACCTGGAGCGCGAATGAATGAGTAAATTTACATTACTTACTACGTTAAGAATTTTTAGTGAAAAACATAGTATGTTTTTTGTCTTTACTGTAAGTACCCATAACCTGGTGTGATCTACTTTAAATGTTATTTTGAGACACATTCTTGTAAGACATTTTTTTGGATGGGGTTTCCCGGAAACACCTTTTAGTTTTAAGGGTTCTGTAAGTCGACAAAGTTTGAAGAGCACATTCCTTAAATGTATTTAGTATCATGCCTTAGATTGATGGCTCTGTTTTAACAGCTGTGTGATATCCCCTGCAGAGTACACGAGTGAACAGGAATGAATGAGATAAGTAGTGTTTGGCTTTGCAGCAACCGTGTAATAAAAGTTGTTTGTTATTAGAGTTGATATTTCAGTATAGGTAGTGAGATCAACAACATATCAGCATAAGTAACTCGTAATAATGCTTAGATAATTTATAACAAGCATAAATGAAAGTAAGATATTTATAAAATGTTAAATGTGTCATTCATAATAATAATATACAAATACTAGATAAATTTAATTCTAAATAAGATTAATTCTAATAATGTTAATTAATTCTAATAATGTTAATTCTAAATAAGATTATTAAACTGTGTTATGGTATTCTTAAAAAGGCAATTCAAAATCCAATTGGCTGTCAGTGTAAAGGAAAGCGAGTTGATTTTTTGATTCCTATTAGGCTGTAATGAGTTCCTAAAGCAACACAGAGTATTAGAGCCCCCTTTCAAAGTCAGGTTTTGGGCCTAATACGTACTTAGCAGGGGTATTGCGTGCCCGCAATGCGGGGGTGTACGTTACGCCATTGTCCTAAAGTGTTCGAAAAGTTCCAGTTAAATCTTCGCTCTAGCACGCACAATTAATTAAAACAAAATAAAACAGGATATTAATTTGGAGGGAAAAGTTTGTAGCAACCTTTTTTTATTAGATTGGATTGCTTTGTTATGAATTATTACTGCACCGATAACCTCCAAGACATGGCCATTCGTCTTGAAGACTTCTCCCTAGAATAAACATTGTTTCAATACTCTGGGAAGGAAACACTTCCGGTATGATTAGAAACTATGCGGGACTGAAGTACGTTATCATAGACCCCGTCTCAATTTTGTTATTTTGTCTGCAGTTTTCAAAATCGTTCCCGTTCTTGGTTCCGGCTAAATAACTCTTTGAGAATTTCTTAAAAGCATTTTGAACACAGAGACGTATGCAGTGGGCCGATAAGACTCGCGCACGGCCGTCCCGTCGCCTAGACGTCCTCCTCCGGGGAGGATAAGGGCCTCGCAGATTTCTGACGCATTCGGGTATTTTTGTCATTCTTGGGGGGGTCTTTGACCTTCACTGTTCTTCGATATAATTTTCTTACTTAAGTATTATATATACTGTTTTTTCTCTTTTTTTTCTCTCAAAAATATTCCGTAACTAAAAACTTATGAAAATTTTGAGACTCCGTCTCTCTTTTCAAGTATATAAAAATTATATAGTTTATATCAAAGAGTTTTTGTGCGACCCGCCAAGACAATCAGAAAATGTTCTCTCTATTTGGATCGTCATATAATTGTGAACTAAGTTTTTCTTTTCTTTTTCAGTTTTCAACACTTTTTTTGCACGATCTTTAAACTAAAAACATTTTTTTTTTTAAATTTCAGTATATAGATGAGATGAAGTAAACATGAAAACAATAATAAAGATTTTCGTTGCTTTTTTTTCTTTCTGTTTTTGAAAATATCTTCGAAGATCAGAGGGTGCCTGCAAAGGCCGTGAATTCGTGGCCGTCGTTGTCGAGTCGCGGGTTCGAAACCTAGTGCTACTGTAAGACCCGCTGTGTAGAGGAGTCGATACACGTTAAATGAGTCGAAGCTCAAAGCCCTCTCGTTAGTATGGTGTAGTAGTTTTCGGAGAGGGAGATGCTAACTCAAGTACTGTCCTCACTTGACCATGGTTCAAAATTATGCGGTCTGTCGTCAAAAATCCCTGTGTTGCTTCAGAGTGCCATGTAAATCTAAATGAAATAAAAAGGGAGAGAAACAGTTACTATTTTTGGCTTTTTTTGATGCACTTTCGCTTAATTCCTGAAAAAAAGTTCGTTGCATGGAAAATTCGCTATACATAGATTCACCTTTCAATTTTCTTTTTAAACCACATAAAAATATTTTAAATTCATAAACACTTATATATTAAAGTAATTATTCACAACTTTTTGTAAATTAATATGTTTATTTTATACATCTTACCTATAAAAAAAACTGCTAGGAAAGTTTCTTGTAACACCTTTTTCCACTTCCTGAAGGATTAAATTTTTTTCTTTGGTGCTCAAGCAATAACGTTTTGACATTTTCGAGCTACTAGAAACGAAGTTACCAGTACGGCTGATCAACATTGCAAATGAACGGAGACTAGTTAAAGGACACGAGGACACGAAACAACTCCACTGATAGTGAAAGGGGATATCGAAAATGTTTCTAGTGAACTGGAGAATTGAGGTTACAGGTTATACTTAGATGAAACCCCCAGAATTCTATTGCTTTCGGCGAGTTATGCACTTATGAAACCAGTTCAAGATTTATGACCACCATAAAATGTGTTAAAAGAGAGAGCAATTTGAAATGTCGAGAAATACTTCAAAAATAAGGAGAATAAAAAATGGAATCATGAGAGCAAAAGTTCGTCATATAGAAAATGCACTTCGCTATTGGGAGGTTATTTTACGAAGAAAATCGTGAAATGTTCTTGGCTCCAGGAAAAAGTTCGCTATATAGGAAAATTTCGCAATACAGAGGTTCGTAATATGGAGGTTCGACTGTATATACATTCGTGAGATTAAGTATAGAAACTCCCCTTACTAACGTTCACATAATGGCAAAAAGCTGAATTCAAATTGGGGCCTTTCTTTCCCTGATAAAAATAGACGTATAGAAATGGGTGATATAAAATACGTAATCTGAATGTGGTATTAATATTTAATATAATTTTCTATTTAAAAAACGGTTCCGTGTGAGAATGAGCACTATATTTTTTAACAGGCGGGAAAACAACTTTAAAATTTAAAAAAAAAAAAAAAAAACGTTGGCTATAATGACTACTTTTGGAAGAATTTTACACCCCATTTTGCATTCTCGAATTAAGCGTTTTACGACAAATAGCCACGCTTAAATTACAGAATTTAAGACTACTTTTGTATTTTGTATGTAACTTCTGAATTCTTCATCACAGAGTCCGTGTCAGTTATTTGAATATTATCTTGAAAAGCGCTTTGAAGAAAAACAAATTTTATTTTTGTTTTAGAGGCCAAGTTTCCTTTTATCATTTTTTAAACTAAGCTTCAAATTATACGGAATCATTTCGTTTTTATTTGGGGGAAAAAAAGCATTATGGATTTTAAAAATGCGTAAAAGGAGATTACCGAATTCTTTTAAAAGATTAGATCGCTGTGTGTAAAAAGTTTTGAAATTTTTTCTCGGTGAAAGCGTGATAATCTTCTATTTACTGCTTCTTGCAGTCTTAATTACAACGCCCTGATTCGTGGATCGATGGTCGCTTTTGATTTCAAAATCGAGTAAAAAGTCACGTGACCCTGAATTGACGAATTCCATTTGTGATGCGTACTTAGTGTTCATCAGTATAAAGATATATTTTCCCTTTTCTTGCTGATAGAAATACAATATAATATTGCCAAGGCAGTATAGTGGTTAGTGACGCTGAATTCCGCGGAAGGCATGAATATTTGTAAATGTTTAGTGCCTGTGCGCCATACTCAAAATATCCGTTGAGCCGTAAGTCCTCTCATGAGGTTGAAGGAAGGGGAAGAGAAGGAGGAGGCTTCCTGACCATCTCCTAGGGCAGGGGTGGCGAACCTTTATGGAGGTACGTGCCATTTTTTCTAAAGAAGTGTTTAATGAGGTACAGACGTGCCACCACAAATAATTTTGACTTGTGATTTATGGGAAAATAATAAAACTTATTACTAAGAACACAAAACTCTTTGTTTACTACGAAAAAATCCCTTTTGCACTGTAAATGTTTTAGATATACGTGTAATTCAAATTAAAGTAACATTAGTGTGACTTCTGTTGTGGCAGATTGTGTGTATGTGGATGACAAATAACTTATATTAGGATTGTAAGATAGTGCTTTTAGTAGAATACATGTGCTAAATATAGGAGTCATCAGCCAATCGGTTTTTAAGCAATTAATTATTTTTGATGTGGTTCACTTTTTGACAAGTGGATTTGCGATGTGTTTCGAAATGCCGTTTTACAGACGATGTTTTGCATACCACTATTCTAGATCATAAAACACACACCTTTTTGTTGCCTTTACTAATAATGCCATATTTCTAGATTAACCAAATTTGAAATTCTTTGTTACACTTACTATATCTTGCCCTTTTTATTTTTTTCCGCTGAACTAGTCATGATATATATATAAATAACACTTAAAATCATAAATATAATACAAATAAACTTTAAAACACAGTTGTGTCAATGAAATCGACTATGATATGCATAGACAAACTTTGCAATTGTAGTCCTCGACATAACTAAGGCAAGACAATAACAAACGAGTGTGCTCCCCGCCGCCCCACGACCGATCACTCGCATTTGTTCGTAATACTTCATAGTGAACTTTGTTATTTCGAAATAAAATGCAAACTATTTTGATCGCTGGCGTGCCCAAAATATTGTGTCGCGTGCCAATGGTTCGCCATCCCTGTCCTAGGGTGTTCTCCCTCAAAATTGGGGTGGAATGGAGCCAAAACGTACTGACAACTGCATGGTACTCAAAGTTGCTGTAAGACAGACAAAAAAAACAACCTATCTCCCAGTGATACTCAACCTGCGGCCCGCTGGCCTTTTCTTCTGAGTGGCCCAGTCATAGCCTATTGTACTAAGAAATTCAATTATTTAAGAAAAATGTACTAAAACTTTAGCGGGAAATTCTACCAATCAAATCTATCAATTTTGCTATCAATGTTTTTTTTCGATAGTAGGGGCTTCGAAACAAGGGGCTTGATCACGGCTGAAAGGAAATCGAAACTACCCCATAACTAAGTAAAAAATGCATAAATAAATATTTTTTGTTTGTGTTTGATGGAAAGGTTTATAAACTCTATTATGGAAAGGTTTATAAACTCTATTGAAAGAAATGCCCCCCTCCTAAAATTAGTTTTAAGATTTTAATCCAATATTTTTTAATTTGTTCAATGTTGGTTTGGTGTTTGGTTTTCTGGTGCCCCCTCCCCCTATTATCCTCATGTTGTGACCCGATGTATGTGGCCAAGCGGGAAAAGTGGTTGAGTACCTCTGAAATAGCTCCTTGACGCGATGAATTTCTATCGGATATTGTCGATCGGATGGCATTAGAAATAGCAACAGAAAACAATAAACTATATGGATGTTTGTATTAAGTCGTAACCTCAGATCTGAATATAGCAAATGCGTTGTTGTTTCTCATACCACTTGATCGATAGAAACATCTAAATCAAGTCCATGAACCCGTGCGTTTAAAAAAGAGGAACTATAGCAGGACTTGAGAGCAGCTGGCTCTTATGGCAACCAATACAAGCCAAGATATGGGCAGGAGAGGCTTGGGTCACACTGAAATTAGGACAAGGAAGGGTATACTTTAACACCCACCACATGCTGTTGAGCTCGAGAATGTCCACTGCGAAGTCTAGCAGCTGCAGCTTGTCCTAATTAAAGCAGCCCCAGGACGGTTTCCTTCATACCACTCATGTACGGGGGCCTGCCTTTTCCCAAGAGGAACTGATATCTTGTTTGACCCGGGTAGCAATTTCTTAAAAAGTTAGGCAGCCATCATGTGTAGAATCCTTATGGCTGTCCTGACGGTTCAGAACATCTGCAATCGCATTCCCGCAGACATGCACGTGTGACGGTACCCACTGAAAAAAGATCGTAACATTGGCACTCAGGCGATTTAAAAGCTGAACTGTACTCGTTGACGTTCTGTTACCATGTCTCCACCATTCAAACAGATGCTAAATAGAGCTTCGGTTATTACTCAATATCTAAATATCTGTATTGACACTCTCAGTAATGCAAAATTTCAAAGCATCCTCAATAGCTTAAGGTTCTGCCCGAAACACTGAGCAATAATTAGGATTTCTCTTACAGATCATAATACTGTTCCCCTTTTTGATGAAAATATTGTAATTGGAATTGTTACTAGTGATTTAAGTCCATGTCACGTTAGAATTTAGTGAGGGCTATTTGTAACGGATCTCGTACAAATGAGGACAACCGGAACTATTTTATCACCCTTCTAACGTCCATGTTTGATGATTTCGAATTTTGATTTTAGACGTAAAGGGTGTTATTTTTTAGAGGTATAGAACTTTAAATTGCAATAAAACAACGATGTATTATTCGATTGACATGAATTTTTTTTATTCGAAAGATAATCTTGTGGCATTACATTTTAAATATGATTTCTGGCATATGACTGCCACGGCTGGCTCGGATGTAGTCCAATCTGGACGTCCAATTTTCGATGACTTTTTACAACATTTGTGGCCGTATATCGGCAATAACACGGCGAATGTTGTCTTCCAAATGGTCAAGCGTTTGTGGCTTATCCGCATAGACCAATGACTTTACATAGCCCCACAGAAAATAGTCTAGCGGTGTTAAATCACAAGATCTTGGAGGCCAATTCACAGGTCCAAAACGTGAAATTAGGCGGTCACCAAACGTGTCTTTCAATAAATCGATTGTGGCACGAGCTGTGTGACATGTTGCGCCGTCTTGTTGGAACCACAGCTCCTGGACATCATGATTGTTCAATTCAGGAATGAAAAAGTTAGTCATCATGGCTCTATACCGATCACCATTGACTGTAACTTTGTGGCCTGCATCGTTTTTGAAGAAGTACGGACCAATGATTCCACCAGCCCGTAAAGCGCACCAGTCAGTTTTTCTGGATGTAACGGTGTTTCGACATACACTTGTGGATTAGCTTCACTCCAAATGCGACCGTTTTGTTTGTTGACGTAGCCATTCAACCAGAAGTGCGCTTCATCGCTAAACAAAATTCGCTTATGAAAATCGGGAACAACGGCAATTTCGTTTTGGGCCCATTCGACGAATCTACGCCTTGCTTGATGATCGTTTTGATGAATTGCTAAACCAAACTGAGAATAAATCACTTGACAGCTGTTAAATCGGTCACCATCTTGGAAAGTAATGCCAACTTAAACTTCTATACCGGGAAAAAAAACACTCTTTACAAACCACTCTTTCTTGTCTTTCCATGTGAGTGGTCATAATCTGGGAACTCATGGCCAGTCTTGTCTCTATCGAATTGGGAGCTTGAGTCCTTGTGCCATCAAAGACCGTCGTGGAGAGATCTTTTGGTGTGGTGTCGAAGTTTTGAAACTAAGTTACACGAGAACGAAACCTCGGGTATCGTTTTCGTCACTTAACAGAGGATCAGAATCACGAGGTCCGTCGCCAATAGCCCTTACGTAGCTTCGAAATGCGACGTTGCTAAAACAATCTTGGTCTATCAAAACCTGTTATTACTGTTACCTGTTTTTAGTTCTGCTCAATGCTTTTCATGCGGTGTTCTTTCATCAAAATGCATTAAGTGCACATGCTTTGATAAAAGACGGTGACCATTGTTTTCTAGCTTTGAGTTTTTTGTATCATTCATTAAAAAGGAATAAACTAATAAGTTAAGACTTAAGCTAATCGATTGCAAACGTATGCACACAATTGATTTCTGTATTTGGAGTGGATTTCCTCTTATGTTACCATTGGCTTCACTTCAGAAACATTTAGACTTGCGTAACTTTTGGGGGTAATCATTTGGAGTTTTCTTTTTACGTAGATTGATTGACGACCATTTCTTGTTCGATTGATAATGTTGTTTACCTAACACTGAGTTATTTCAGGCGTTTCACAACGTCTTTAAAAATCTCCTCGGAAAGCGAAAAGTTGAATCTTTTCGATCAACAGCTTGTTTAAATCCGCCAATCTGAAAAAAATTATAAGACGATAGTTTTATTTCTAAATAAAAAGTCGGTGTTAGGAACTTAGTCACAGAAATATTTATATTTTATTTTTTATATCGTTCTAAAAATGCTTAAACATTTTCTTCAGTAAATAGTTCTAAAGTTGCCAAGTTTTCGATAGGACACACCATCAGGGCTTACGGATTGTAACCGAGATTTTCAATCTTTCAAAGCCTGTACGGCTTCTAATTCTCATGAAACTTCGATTCAAGTCTCGTTTTTCTTTAAAATAAAAATCTAGCTACATACAGAATGCATTGGATTGGATTTCTGTTCCCACGTACTCCTTTCCGGGTGAAAGGATTCTTTGAGATGGATGATTTCCTTGTTTAGTTAATCGGTAACGAACTTCCTTTGTGAGAAAGGTGACAGATTTTTATTTTACTGTCGGCTTATCTTTGATATCAAACTCCTTTTCTAATTCCTATTGTATAAATTGGAGTTTCAGACATTTCAAACTCTTTACAAAACGTTCAATTCTTCTGATGTCTGATTACTTTTTTGAATATTGATTTTCCCCTTATTTTTGAGTGGGTTTTCTTTACTTCAGTCTTGTCAGCCTTTTATTGTGGTCTTACTGAGAACAAAGGCAAAAGTACTCTGTAGTTCACACAATTTTTAAAGCAGTTAAAATGCTTAAGGTGCCTGACTAGTTGCGAAGACATTTTTTTGAAATTTTGCTGAAAATTTATTTTTAAACTCATTTTTGTTTAATTATAACTGAAAACTAATAAAAACAGCAAAAAAATTTTTCTTTCAATGTATTTTTTTTTTTTAAATATGGCCAATTTTAGGTTTAAATTAGACGTTATTTGTACGTTACGTTAAACATAGTAAAATAAATTCTAATGCATAATATTTCAAAAAACCCACATAATTTTACTCAAAAAACAGTTACTAATGAATTGACCTAATATCTTTGAAAAATTTTAATTTGTTACTGAACTAGAAGTCAAAAGTGCACGCAATGCAAATTTTTCAAAAACTTCACATTTATCACACAGCAAAAAATCATAAAAAAGGTAAATATGCTGTTTTTCTTAATCCCTACGTCACAGCATACATACTATAATAATGCACAATTACACAAAAATACAGACAATTACCTACAGAACTTTTTGAGATATCATGCTTAACGTGTTGTAAAAAATATCAAAAAATCTGTTTCAGAGAAAATGCATTTAAAGATTTAAAATTCAAAATTTAAAAACTATACTGCTGAAAAAACCTAAAACCTCTATATATCAAAAGAACAAACATTTTCAAAGCAATTATGAATATTATATACTTTCTTCAAACTTTTATCTTTTAATATTTTTAACAATTTTATAGTGTCAAAAGCTTTTCTTAAAGTCTAAGTACACAGTTTACGAAATACAGATTAGACGTATAAAAAGCACTTTAAAAAACCTTATTGCATTAAAAATAAAAATATTTTACATATAAAAACAAATATATATTATTCCATATTATTTTAGAAGTTAAGAAATATATCATACAAAATATATTTGTGTTGTTTTACCAGTAAACATTCACGAAAAAACTCTTGAAAAATATTGTTTATCACAAAAGTTATCATAAATTAGAATAAAAATCCTGCAAAGAAGTACTTTAAAACCCTCCATATGAATATACTAAGCCTTCTGTTTTTTCATCCTTAGTACTTTTTGTTTTTCTAGCTGCTTTTCTTTTTCGAGACAATTTCGCAATCGGTAAAGAATGTCTTAAAGATGTTGAAATCCGTTGTTTATCAAATTTAAGTAACTCTTGAGCAACACTTTCAGGAAGGGAACCATTTACATTTCGAATTACTGATAATATACCAGCATAACCAGAATTATAAAGTATTAGAGCTAATAATGCACCCAAACGAAATGTTTCCAGTCCAATAAATATATTTTTGGGAACAATATTCCACAAAATGTTGTTATAACTTTCATTGCAGTTCTGTGTCTTACCATGAAGACATTTTTCAACAAAGTTTCATTACACAGTTTTAGATATGTAGGCTTTATTTGGTTTATAATTTTATTAGAAAGTCCTTGCTCAATTTCTTTGAGGGGACTCCCAGCTGCTTTTGCCCTTTGGTAACGACACCAACTCTCAGATCCTTCAGGACACTGTCCATGCAATGAATTGTTTTTTCCAGATACACAGTGAAAAATGCAGCTATTACACTACTCATCATCTTTTGTAGATTACCTACATTGTTTCGAATAGCTATTCCATAATAGTTCTGAATTCTGTCGATTAATTTATCAGTTAATTTATTTTCCCTCCCAAACCTTTCGTCGTTTTTTTTAATTGACGCAACCGCCCCCCTACACGTTTCTGTACATGACCTATACACTCGAGTTTGGTTACTGTATTAATTCCATAAAAGTTTTTAACAGATTCATATCCTTTTGAGTCCCCATCTCCGTAGTATTCATTGTACTGTACATTCCTCACATTTGATCTCTCAAATATATGATAGGCTCCAACAACCTCCATGTTCCCCGCGGAACCTTTGTAGTTCGAACATACATTTTTCGATGATTGGCTATTGCCTTTCGCGCATATGTGGCAATATTGTGTCATAACTTCAATGTCTAAAATTTTACCGGTGTCAACTGATATGGCACTTACACACCCATTCAAAGATGAGTAGCCTCTGCGTTGCCAAGTACCATCAATGGATATTCCACATTTAGTGAAACTATTTGAGCCTTTGATTTCACTCAATGCAGCGTTGATGTTTTCTTAAGCAACGCATTCAGTTGCTTTCAACAGTTTTCTTTCTTGATTGCGGAAAGCAAGTTTTGACAGGAAAGGTAAACCGAGGAAAGCACATAATTTTTTGCCAGCTGAAAATCCTTTCCCGATTATCCTTAGCCCCAAAACAATTGAAGAGTTTATAAGACAAGAACCTTTCATCTTCTCTGTCGTAGGGAAACCTTTAAAGAAGGAGCAGTTTTTGCACTTTAGGTTCATATGTGAGCATAATCCACTGACAGAGTCTTCTATAAGTTCCAAGCCCTGAGAATAACAATCAGGACAACAAACTATGGCAAAAAATGAAATCAAAGTTGTCCAGCTGACAATTCTATTGTCTTTAGAAGTTTCAAACAATCTTTCTGAGAAAATTTCCAAACTTGTATTGCTTGATTCCAACTTTTTTGGCACTAGCGGATTCAGTAGAATTGAGCTCAGATGTTTCATCATTCTCATTAATTGTGGCACGAATGGTATAACGATTTCCAGTAAATCGGCGCTTCTTAGACCTCCCAGATCTTGATTTAGCCATAATTAATCAATATTTTGTCTTAAGAAAGACAGTTTTTCATAAAATATATCAAAATAATAAATTAAACGAGGAGTGAAGAATCGAGTAGCTACAACATAAGCAAATCGAAAAATGACAACAAACCTGTAAAGTTGTTGCCAAATTTTGCTAAAACTATTAAATAATTTTTAAAAGAATATCACCATATTCAGTTTTAATGTTACCAAAATTAATATTTTATAAATAAATTCAATAAAATTCCAAAAAAGAGTAAAAATCTTTCAAATTCAAAGTACTTCCGGTTTCGATTTCTAACTTCCGGTTCGTTTTTGTTGTTCTCACTTGACATAAAAACTGCTATAACTTCGTAAATAATTGGAGTACAAGCAAAAGTAAGGTATTTTTAGAAAGAAGAAAATTCAAATATTAAAAATATCAAATAAAATTTTTTTGTCATGTTCATCAAAATTGACGATTTTACACTAGTCAGGCACCTTAAAGTCTAAAGCTCTCTCTGTTATTTTAGAGCAGGCATATCAAACACGCGGCCCGCCAATACATAAGTTGCGGCCCGCGGGGACATTTAAAAATTTTTTAAATATCAATCCTTAAAGTTTTTTTTTATTTTAAAATTTCTGTTGGAACTTATAAAAATTTACAACATATTAACCTGCTATATATTCTTGTATTTAAAAAAATCCTATTTAATTATAGAAATACCCTTTAAATGAAATTATTTTTGAAATATTATTAAATTTTTTTCATTTAATTTTACTATAATAAATACTTATTTTTTAAAAAATACATTTATGCATGTTATTCGCTATAGATCGCACTCCGATTCATCGTGTGTCCGACTTTTATTTCCCTTTGAAGTGTCCAATGAGTGACAGGCGAATAGCGTGACATCAGAGAACGTTGAAATTTTTTTTTTTAATTTAAAACCCCCAAGAGAAAGTGCAGTGTTTACTCAATTGTTTTTTAATGAAAGTGAATGTAGGTTTTTATTTATATGAAACTAAAAGGTTATTTAATAAAAATATACTCCAACTCTAACAACAATTAATAAGGAAAGATCAATTGAAGAGGAACATCGTAATTTTCAAGAAAAATGGGTACTGCAATATTTTTATGCCCTGAAAAAGAATAAAATATTGTGCATGATGTAAAAACTGTAATAAAGTTGCAAAGAAGTATAATTTTTTAAAGACACTATGACACAAATCAGAAAACAAACTATGACCAATATGCTGCGAAACTTTGGGAAGACGAATTGTCGGAACTGAAATCAACTCTTCAAGAATGAAAGAAATATATTCACTAAATTTGTTGAAGTAGTGAGTGAATGTTAACGTCGAACTGCGCTCAACTACTCAAGGGCGTTTGGTTACGAACCTTGTAATTTTGAAACATAGTCAAGTGACGAGGATGACGACACCTGAGTTTTTACCCCCTCTCCTAACATCCACACCACATCAACGGGAAGACATTTGAACCTCGACATATTTAACGTGCATCAGCCCCCTCTGCATTGCAGATCTTCAGCGGTACAAGGCTCGAACTCGACCACTAGGCTACCGTAGCCACTTAAATTTGTTGAAGACAATATAACTGCAGTAAAACTAGTTATATATTATCACTTTCAATCGCAAGCACAGATCAAAACCATTTACTGAAGAAGAATTTATTAGTGAATAAATTAAAATGGAGGAATTACCGTATTTACTCGAATTTAAGCCACACTTTTTTTCCAATGTTAATTCTAATGAAAATCGGGTGCGGCGTAGAATCGAAGGGAAAGAAACATGTTGGATGGGGTATTTAGAGATATTACAGGCTCCCGTATGTGTTAAAAAATTTGTAATACTGATAAAATAACAATTCACTTATTAATTTTCATTTTAAATTTATTTTAATTTCATAAGATTTGATATCGATATATACCATTTTACACTATTTTTCATTCTTCGCAATAACTTGTGAATTTGGGGTGTGGCTTAGAATCGATGGCGGCTTTGTTTCGAATATATACGGTATTATGTCCAGCAAAAGTAAAAAGTATTTTAAAGTGTAATTTTAAGTTGAAATTCTGTAACCAGCAGAGGTGATGAAATAGTCGAAAATTATAGTCAAGTCGAGTCTTGCATTATTTACATGTTTTTGATGCACTTTTGGAAATTTGGATTAAGTGTAAGTTATCCTTGGAGCAGTTGGTTTGTCTTGCTTCTGATAGAGCACTTACCATGACCAATATTACTAAAAGAGTAGCAAGATTAAAATGAAAAAACAAACAGTAGGGTAACAGTAATTTTCATTATATTAGTCCGTAGTAAGAACTGTTCTTGGGTATGTACGTGGATATACTGGACATGTTTTAAAATATTCAGTTAAATTGTAAACTATATTCGAACATGTAGATTTTTGCATCGTCGGTTTGCTTTATTTCTGGAAGATATAGAATATGAATTTATGGGTCAACCATATTACACGAAAGTTCAATGAATTTTGACTCAAAGTGTTAAAACGATTTTTTTTTAATTTGCTGGATAAAATCATTGTTTTCTGGGAAACAAAAAAAATGTATGAAAACTCTCTGAATTATAAGATGAACGTTAAGTAAAGCCCCTGGCTTTCTCGATTGATTAACTTAAGCTCCAAGGCAAGAGTTTTCGCTACAATGCGGTTTGGTAATATTAACGCTTTCAAATAAAAAAATTATTACTGACAGATTATTACAAACAGAAAGAGAAATCTTGTCTCAAGCCTTCAATAAAAAAAAATTATTGATTAAATCACTTAAATTAAAATTTACAGAATATTCTCACTAGATTAAATTGTTAGAAATGCAATTCGATCGAAAGTTTTCTGATTTTAAAAATTTTGATTTACAATTTCACTTCTATCTATCGATATAATTGTTGAAGAAAAGTTACAAATGTGTGAAGACCCCCCCTGGGTCTCACCCTGGACACCAAGATTAATTTGAGGCAAAGAATCACTAAGAGCTATTTTGTATAATAATAACTTGTATTTATTATATCAATTCTCAAAAAAAAAAAAAAAAAACTCTAATAACATATAATATTACAATGTTACGTCAAATAAAAGGGATTTACCTTTTATATTAAATTAAATTAAGAATTATGAAATTAATTAATAATTAAGCTCAAGATCAAGCAAAGTTTACCGAAATAGGAGGTCCGAGAAATACACTTACTCGAATTATTAGCTTTCATTAACTTTAACTAATTTTACTAAACTAACGCTTATTTTAAGCGTACATAAATTATATTTACCGCTGGCTATATCAGCTTTCTTGTTCTTCCGTAGAATAGCAGCAATAAGTCTTCTAACGTAATCTCCTGGAATCCTCTAAATTTGAGGTTACTGTTGCTGGCTCATAGCCTTCATCCCTGCTAGCTTACAACGCTCGACTTAAATACCCTATCTACTTTGCATAGCCCGTTCACCTTTTGGAGTTGATTGGAAATATACGCGGATTTATAATCCCCAAAAAGACGCCTAAGAATATTAGTGGAAAGGTTCCGTACAGATTCGTCACAAATGGAATTAGTTGAAATCTATTGTGATTCTTTGCTGAAGCAAAAATGTTTCGAAGTGGAAACTCTAGATGTTTATACATATTCATCATCTTAGATCGGCTTTTTAAAGTGTTATAATTTGTTACGTGTACAACGGCTATGTTCGGAAACACTTATTTATGCAAGTAAACATTTTCTTTAATGAAAATGACAAAAATTCAGAAAGGTCGAGATTAAATAATCAATGCTTATCATATTTTTTTAAAAAAATTACATCATCTCAATATGTTCAACCAAATATTGATGACTTGCTTTGAGAAAAAAAAACGATGTAAAATATCTTCAAAAATTATCATTAAATTACATTTTGTATAATATTTTTTTTACAAAACAATACAAAACATGTATAGTTTAATAGACTGAAGTATTAAATAATTATGTATGTATAATATATAATACATTGAATTTTTTAAGTATAGAATATAATCATTCTAAGAATCCTGTTTTATTAATTGTTTGAACATTGAAAACATGCGGCCCTCAAATTAATGTAAAATAGTTCATGTGGCCCGTGATATCAAATGAGTTTGACATGCCTGTTGTAGAGAATTTGGTAAATGCTGGAGAAATGAACTCAATTCCGTTGGTCTTTGCGTCAGAAGTGAATATAATTCATTTAATTGTGTAAAAGAGAATAAACGTTATAAAAGCTCCTCGAGGTCTCTTCCCTCACCGGAGGAAATCTCCCAATGTCGGATGGTCGTGGCAGCCCTGTGGTCATGGTCACGAATTCATGACCGGGTTGACAAGTCGCGGGTTCGAGTACCAGTGCCACTGAAGACACACAGTGTAAAGCGGCTGATGCAAATTAAATCTCGAGACACTAAGTCCTCCCGTTAGCATGGTGTGAGGCAGGTGCCATCTGATATGCCGTCCTCGTCACTTGACTGTAGTTCAAAATTACGAGGTCTGCCAGCATTAGCTCTCATGTCGCTTTAGAGTGCGACGGAAATTAAAATCAATCAATCAATTTTCTAAAGTCGGCATTATCTACGGGATTGGCTTTAAAAACGAAGTGAGTGGTTTTGCGATGGTAACTGTTCACGAACAGGTTCACAGGCTCGAAAAAAAAAGTGCTTACATTAACAACAGCAAACGTCATCATCACTATCAAGCAAATATTAGAAAACATTCTAAATTCAAGATAAAATGAAATTAAAGTATTGGAACCTACTGAGGATCTCTAGTGATCCACGGCGGGAAGTCGTTGCCTAGTTCCAGCTTCTGATTGGGTATGACTGCATTGCGCAGCATCTCCATCGTATTGGAATTTTTCGATCCCTGGTTACTTTCTTTGTAATTCTGTTTCAATGAATCGAGAACGTTTTTGAGCTAGGGAACGTTTTTGAGGCAATTAATTCACTCACCTATATTTGTTCTACTTTTTTGTTTGCACGTACAGTATAACGTCGTTTATCCTATCGTTTATTATCCGGAGCGTCAAATATCCGAACCAGTTTTTTTTTGTCAATTACATGTACTGCTTATGAGTACGTTTTCGAACAGTGCAATGCTCAATAGTTTTTTCGTATGAGGCCAAAAGTAACGGAAAAACCCTAGGTCAGGGATATTGGGGGAATTTCAGTTGTGTGATTTGGTAAACATCTGCGGGGGTGTATACGTGCTCTTTTGTTGAGTTATGAACTGCTATGGCTTGGAATTCAAAACGGAAGCGCAACGTCTTGAACATAGAGTATAAAACTTGTAATATTGAACCGTTTCGTGAAGGGAGAATGTGGAGCGTCTCTAGCACAGTTTTATAACGTTGGAAAGTCAACAATTTTGTTGAAAGTCAACTACAACAACGAAAGTAGCAAGGGTGTCCATCAAATGGTGACGCGTTTTCTGCGTTAGAGACAGCTATGGAGGGGTACGAACAACAGTCAGAGTTATGCCCTACTCAGCTACTGCTGCTAAAGAGAATCGGATTCCTTGCAGTGAAAAATCGAAGGTGTACAATGGTACAGCGAAAAATATGTGATTATTTTCTACAACCAAGGTAAAATTGCGACATTTTACACCTATTTTGCTTTTTCATCAAGTGCGTTTTCCTCATGTGATGATTTTCAATATTCGTATAGTGTCCGGTTTCATAAACTGCATGGATCACACATTCGGTTTTCGGCTATCCGAACGGTATCCGGTCCCAGTTGATTCGGATAAACGACGTTCTACTGTATTTTGTATTTGCCTCGCCCTTGGAAAAAAACTTCATGAAAAGTATATTATTGTCGTTCGTTATCAAAAAAAACAAAAAAAAAACGACTATTCTATACTGGTGCTAAAAATAACATCTCCCTTAAGAGTTGACTTCTTTAAGGCTGTTTTCGGTTAATGTTAAATAATAGGACCCGAATTTGGGAACATTTTTTCAGATGTAAAAGAAATGAAAAGTTAATGATATTCTGGCTTCACCATCCTTTAGAGAGCAGCATTTTTTTTATCATGCTTCCCATTTTTAACAGAGTTGATTTATTTTTTCTGGTATAAAATGTGTTTCGCGTTTATTCTCCTATATCGTAATGTTAAAGGTGACTGTCATAATAATGACTTTATTATATATTTGAAGATAAATACCTCACTGTCTTTCAAAGTAGTTCCCGCCGTCTATACATTACACTTCTGACAACGTTCATACATGTGCTGAAAACTTTTGAAAAAGTCCTCCTTTGAGACTGTGTTAAGTTCCTTGGTAACAGCAGCTTGAATGTCTGAGGTGTTTGAAAATCGGTGTTTCTTCAGTGCCAATTTCAGTCGGGGAAAGAGGAAAAGTTTTGCTGGTGCAAGATCAGGGGAATAAGGATGGTGAAATAAGTACGTAACCTGTTGCTGCGCGTGGAACCGTCTAACACACATTGCAGTATGAGAGCAAAATTTCAGATTCGTTTTCTGCTTCATTACGCAATGCACTAACACCTTTTACGTTTAAGCGACCGCACGAACAAACACGAACCAAGAAACTTTGCATACATACGTTTAACGTAGCATACAGAAGATCTTAATGCGCATGTGTCAGGCTGTTCTTATTTTTGAAAGGAGGGGTGAGTCGCCTTAATTTTCGGTCTTACCTTGTAGTAAAGTGTGGCAGGAACTGGATTATCGCATTTATATGACACGTGTAACCAAGGTTTCACGCATAGAACACCTGTTAAGTATTTAAATAAAACTTGAATTTTTTCTGTACTCTTTCAAATGTTCTTTTTCGCTGTATTCATATTAGTTTCTTTACTAAAGCTTTTCGAAGTTCTGGAGAGAATTACGTATAATTCTGTATATTATATTTAGCATATAAAAAGTTGTACACAAAGCTTCCGGATAAAACTATTAAGCGGTCATTCTCTTGTTTCAACATAATTTGTACCTTTTGTTTACTTCTGCTGTACGAATTGTGCTAAAAATAGATGTTTGTAAAGCTGTTGCCTTACTTGGAAACAATTTAAAATTAAAAGGGCACTCTTAGATATTTCTCGCTTTGGGGGGTGTTGAAGGAATATGGATTACGAAGCTTTTGGACTTAAAAATATCTAGAATGAAGAATAGTGAAACCCATCCCATGACCTACAAACAGTTGTATTAAAATTTGGATAAGAAGCACTTAGAGACATTATTGAAATTCGTTTTTTGGTATGATTGTGAACAAAAGGTCGCAGATTTAAAATAGTTTCACATGTTTTATAATTATTTTTCTTTGGGAGGGAAAGGTATTAAGAGTTGCTCTGTGGCAAAATCGTACATTTCGTGGTCAAGTCTCTTCTTCGAAATGTAATTCCACTCTCAATAAGAGCAGCTTAACCTTAAAAAAACATGTGCTGTGGAAGATAAGAATGTAAGTATTAATCAATGAAGATTAATTTTAAGTTATGTGACCCATTCTGTGTTGAAGCCTGTTGTTTTATTTATAATCTGGTAGATTCAGCGACAACAAGTTATTGAGTTATCGCCGGTTGGGTGGCGTAGTTGATTTGTCGCTGGCTTTCTGTACCCAAGGTTGCGGGTTTGACCCCGGCCCAAGTCGGTGGATTTTCCTGATGCAGAAAATCGACAGCGGCCATGTCGTATGATTACATGGCACGTAAAAGATCCCTTAAGTGTCCGTTTGACTTGAATGCTCTCGGCAAAATTAAAATCCTAAGTACAAATTTCGCATCGGCAGAGCTCAGGTGCCTCCCTCTGGGGAAGAAACTGGGCGTCAAAATTACTTACGGTAATTGGTATCGCCTAAAAGGTGCCGCACTCAAAAGTGATATCAGCTCCAGGGTAACATACTAGGTCTGCAAAGGTAGAAATACCAATACGCAGCCCCATTACAGGAAGAAAAAAAATTATTTGATGGGATACATGCCATAAATTTATAACCCATATGTAGACTACACATATTTTATTCAAATACCTCGTAAGATTCGACCATGAACCCGTGTACTGATGACGTACTTGCATTTTATCCGTCGTGCACATTTTTGTGGTTTTCAAAATTTTAATGCTTCTAGAGATACCACCGTCATCGAACTGAAACCCGATGGACTTGTTGAAAGATGTTCCACCCCTTTCATTCATTTGTATAATTTTCGTTCATTTCATTTGAATTCTTTTTAATTCAACTCCAAAAAGGTATAGAAATTTTACAATTCCTCGAATATATTTGGCAAGAATGGTACTCGCGCCCAGAAAAAGCTCGCTATTTTCCCACATTGCATTGTTATTCTTGTGAAAAATTAATGGAACTGAGTCAGGTCAGAATAGGTGATTAATCTTCACAGGTCATAAGGCGATGGAATTGTTTTAAAGTTAGCCCATGCAACCGTTTTCATTTCCCTATAGTTTTCCACTAGTAGAACAATCTATATGAGGTTTACGTGAATGAAAAATTTTCAATTTTGTTCTCAGTCGGTGTTTGATTATGAACTGATGTTAATTCAATGTTTTTCAGTACTTTTTTTTGTTTGTTTTGTTATTTATATATGTAAATGTTTAATTGTGTCACGTGGCTTAACTTGTATTTATTCAATTCCTGCTATTTGTCCACTTTCTCCCAATATATTTATATATCGTTAAAAGCTTAACCCTTTATCTATCGCATTATGATTTACTGCAGTTTTTTTCATACAATACTTTTTTTGGATCACTACATTGCAAATTAAGGGATATACATAAACAAAATACTTAACTTTGGGAACTTTAATCCTTTAGAGCTAATTAATTAGTTAAAGATATTCAACTGTAAAATTAATTTTATACACTATTCATTTAAAATAAATAGTCAAATCGTTTTCTAAGGTCTTCATTAACATACGAAAAAAATAAGACATTTAAATTTTGACATTAACTTTTTTTTCGGGACAAAAATGATAATCTTCGCAATGCACTGAAAACGCCGTCAGCTGTAAACGCAATTTCTGTTATAAAACTATTCGCCTTCCCCGCAAAAATACGCTTCATAGAACCCGTGCTGCTGTATATCTTGGAAGAGTGGATTTTAAAGAATATTCCTGCTAAATGTATCGTCAGAATATTCATAAAAGTGGTTATTCTATGTAATTTTAAAGTGACTGGTACTGATAAGTACCCTCGGTACATAAAGGGTTAATCGCACAACCAGTCTTTATTCTTGAGTAGCAATTCATTGTTTACTTCCAATTATTTTAAAACACGCTCTCTCAAATGTCAAAATTTCGTGCGAGCACTTCCTTTGGAAAGCCACGCACACAGCAACGAAAGGAGTATTCTTTACGTGTTAATTTTCTATTGTGATTCAATTAATTAAAAGTGTTTAAAATAAATTTTGAGGTTTTTTTTGTCTTGACAACCGCATTTTAATAAAATTGTACAGAAAAAAATGTTACATTTTATTATATTATCAAATTTTTCAATAAGACTTCGCGTGCCGCTCTCACAACTCCGGCGTGTCACAATGTGGAACGCGTGCCGAGGGGTGGCCACCCCTGGCCCATAGTTACACCGTTGTTGTTGAATCAAGGGAAGTCACGACTGCGCGCGCACGAGTGAATGCGTGCGATTATTGGCGCCTACGGATCGACTCATGCCGGGAATACCCCGCTAGCTCCCTGGACTTGGACCGCAAAGAACGCGCCCTGTTGCCCGTTTTCAGAAACATCATCGCGTACTGATTTCTACTGAAGACACACAAGAATGATGCACTGTGAATTCCCATTTTCCCGAAGCGCACGCCTTACTTGGATGAGTATTGTAATAAACCCCAGTGCGTAAATACCAACTTTATATGTCGGAAAATAACATGTTGATTTTTCTATTAGCTTTTCTTTAATTATAATGACAGGAAGTTCGTTAAGATAGGGAAGTGTGCAAATATAGTTTAAAATAGAGTGATTCTGTTCGGATGTGTTCATTCTCGAATTGCAGTCTGTGCGACTTAACAGTTAGAAACGTGTATTTATATGCATTTTGAATGTTATTTACTACTTTTAAAAACAATTTTTCAGATTGTATTTTTGTGTATAGTATGTACATTAAAGTACACATCCTTTTTTTTTCACATGTTGTAAAATAATGATACTTTGATGGACTTTGTGTTTTATAAAATAATTTTTAAACCCCTTTGAATGAAAATATAGTGCTGAAAAACGAAGATCTGATTTATGACCTGTTAGTCGGAGCGGAACTTGGATGGAAATCGTTAAAGTTTTTTTTTTTTTTGATGAAAAGCAGTTCAGCCGGATCCTTTTAACACGCGATTTTGTCGTGGTTCCTGTGATAAGCAATCGCTATTGATATCACTCTTAGACATGGTCAAGTCAAAACTCCTATTTTTCAGTTGGTGAAATTAACATTTTTTTTCCGGGGATGGTGTGTTACGACTTTTTGTTAACAAAAAATAGTATTGACTCTCTCTTTCTTCCTCAAAAAGTGAAATATTCCAGTTTGAATCGCTTTGCCTTTTACCAAGAGATTATTTTTAAGGTCTCGTGAGATCAGCTGTACGTTCAACCATTTTGTATTCGTCAGACATTCTAAGGCAACGTTTGCCAACCCTTAGAATTTCGTGGACCGCTAAATATATAATTATGTATTTTTTTGGTGAAACTCTAATATGATTGACCACTATATTTACATTGTCACTTTTTTACGATTCTACTTACATTTCCACATAATTGAAAAGGAACTTAACGAAAAGTAAGAATAAACTGGCAACGCAAAGTAATATCAACGAACTGAAGTGTTTTTCCGCCAATTTACCATGAATGCCAGCTCTCACTTTCAAATGTGGCTTGAGACACTTTCAAATGTAGCTTAAAATTCGCTGCCCAGATGGAATTTCGCTTAAAGTACTAGCTAAAATTTAAGAAAAAAAAGTATAATCCATTTTCCACGATACGTTTAGTTATTCGTCGTTTTTTAAATTTTTTTTCTGGGTACCATCAAACATTTTCCACAGACCATCGGTTGGAGACCACTGTTGTAAAGTTTTCGAAGTAACTTAGCTATTATACCAAGTTGCTTTAAGTAACAGGGATCTCAGATTAAAACATAGTAAGTAACTTGTGTCATGTAAGAGATTAAGAAGAAACAGAATACTGTTTTAACCAGTCACATCCATTGGGCATCGGTTGATAAAAATAGACTCTACTCAATTCTCCTTAAATGTTTTTAAGAGTCACAGGAAAGATATTATTTTATTTCTCTTTCTGTGACTAATATCAGAAAATTCATATAAATGTTAAAATTTTTTACCTCTCAAAGTCATTTTAATAATCGCCGAGGTAATCTAGTGGTTACAAACTCATGACCGGCGTGTTATGAGTTCGAACCCTTGTGCCACTGAAGACCCGCCATGTAGAGGGGCACTTTAAATCTGTCACGGCTCAATGACCTCCCGTCGGCGTGGTGTGGTAGTTTGGAGGAGAACCATCTCAAACTCCGGGGTTCAGGCGCACTTGACTAAGGTTCAAAATGGCATTAACTGGTGAGCAGACCCATGCTGCTTTATAAAGTGACGTTAGTATAACTCTCGCTTACTCATTGACCACGTTTTAATGGTTTTAAACTGGGCTAATCTTTGGAACACATTCCCCACACATAAAGGGGATCAAGCTGAAGCCCAGAGATTCCATAACGATGCCCTTTTCAGGGCTTTTTTTCCTACTCAATATTCTGTGGTATTGTGTAATTTTTTTTTATTTTAAAGAACGTTTTTAAATTTTTACAACTTGATAATAAGATTGTAAAGTCTGGAAATCTCTCTTGTGGAACACGCGTATAATGAAAGAAGTATTCTTTTTGTTAAAAACTATTTCGTACGGAACCAAAAATCAAAATTGTCTTGCATTTGCTTTAAAATGTTTCTCTTTTAATACTTCCTCAACAGTTAGGCAAAGAGATTTTCAAACTGAAATTCCAGAATAAAATTATAAGACATACTCTTAACGTGATTCATTCCTTTTTTTTTTTTTTTTAAGGAACTTATTCTAATCAAATTGGAAAGTTTGAATTCAAATCCATGCATTTCATTTCGAATAAGAATTGGAAAATCACGTGAAAAAAATGCGAGCGACCCAATGTGGATTCAGTAAACCGTGGATTTGCAAAACGGGATGGGTCATTCTAATGAACGGGCAATGAGAAAAGCGTCACGCAAGAGGTTAACAACCTATGAGTTATTGCCCTGTTCTAACTGAACGACTCCTTGTTATGCACAATGACAGTTTACTGTTAAATGCCCCGAAGAAGTTCGATTTGAAAGTTCTCTTAGTAGGTATCGGTATTTGCATGCAGATGCCATTTGTAGTATGATTACATTATATTTAATCACTAACTCCCCCCCGCAAAATTTGTTTCAGAAATAATTAACATATTAACCATTAACATTAAACTTTTTGAAAAATTTAGAAACTGGGGAGTAATATTGATTTGAAAAGACATTTATATATAAATTTTTTTTCGGTACTTATGTACTATCGCAACCATATTGGCGACATTGGTGGTACTATCCCACCATTGAATAAAAAACCGTACGGATTCTAAAAACGAAATATGGAGCACATGGTCGAAAAATACTGTATGAAAAATAAGTAATTATAAATAAATAATAATCGAAAAAGAATAACTTATTTTTATTATTCAATTTAATTAATTTTATTTTATATTATATTTAGTTATATGTAATAAGTTACATATAGTTATATCGGTAATCAACTTATTTTCACCTTGTAGCTTCTGGTTCAGCTCATTCAGTTTCATTGTTATATCTGTTAGAAAACATAAATTTAGAAGCCATTGGTCATCCGAAATTCACTAATATTATGACCATTATTGTTCATGAAAGTTTCAATTTCTTCCCTCAATTTCCAAAATCGCAATAAGCAGTTTCCCCGACTTAACCACCGAATTTTGGTGTAATAAGATCCCGTTTTCAGATTCCAGTTCCCTAAGATATTCTTGAAATTGACGATGCTTCAATGGATTTTGTTTTTAATTGAATTAATTACCTTTTGCAGCAGCTTTCATTTCATGAGACATATTTAACACTTGTGCACATAGATTCTGAAAGTGCAAAAAACAATGACAAATGAACATTTCAAAATCATTTGAACTGTTTCCTAAAGCTTTTATGTGATTGAAAATTAATGTAACAGCACCAAAATTGTTTCCAACCACTGAAGGGGCCCCATCTGTTGCAATGCCTACAAATATATCTGACGACTGTGCACGTAATTTATGGCAGCATCCTTAATATTATATCTCCTCCGGTGGTTGTACTTTTCATACTGACAAGTTCGAGTAGTTCTTCAGTAATATTCATTTGACTGTGGCGGTGTGATATTTATATAAACTAGTACACCAAACATCACGCGAAGACGATCGTTTTGGTGTGGTCGATAAAGTACTCGCGTTCGGAACGTAAGGTATTCATATCGAATCTTCCTTCTTTCATTGGTGACCTTAGCCATGCAAAAGAACCGCACCCTTCGCACGCCGTAGTCGTGGCACCATCTATCCACCGCAAAAGCAAACAAGCCATCAAACATTGACGCAAATAAGCCGTCTCTCAGAAAAGCCGTCTCACACAAATGACGCAATTCTCAAGCCGTCACGCACGATGACGCAACCCACAAAGTGACGTAACTGCTCACATGCTCGCCACGGATATGGTATCGTTCGTTCGCCGAATCACTGGCATAGTGGTATGTGATATCTATATTAACTAGTACCAAACATCACGCGAAGACGATCGTTTTGGCGTGGTCGATAAAGTACTCGCGTTCGGAATGGAAGGTATTCAGATCGGATCTTCTTTCCTTCATGACTATTGACGCCTCCAATAAAAATAGCAAGTTGAGCAGTATCATTTATATTTGACGTTTCATCCAAAGTCATTGAGAAATAAACGAAGCTTGGTGTAGTTGTGTTTTGCGATGCATAAATCTCACTCGAAATGTGTATTCTTTTTTTCTTTCTACAATTTTACGTGACAGACTAATTTGAGTAAAGAGATTCAGTTTTTCTTGGCAGATTTCTTCCAACTGCGGCAATCAGACAGTCTTTGATATAGTTACCGTCTGTAAAAGCTTCATATTTTTAGCAATAATGTGGGATACTCGAAAGCTAGTACTGACAATACCATTTGATTGGACAGTTTTGCTTAATTAATTATAATTAATTAATATTAAATATTAATATTAATTAAATAATTTGAGGTGTCAAATTATTCTTCAAAGATTGTAACTTAGATTTCCGTTCGCCAACAGTAAGTTTATTAATTTCTCCATGTTTTTCTTTATAGTGTCTTTTTAGATTGTATGATTTTAAAATTAAAATTGAATGACGACAAATCAAACATACAGCATCGTCATTTACATGAAAAAAGTACAAAAATTTTCCCATTCACTCTGAAACTGTCTATTTTCATCTTCAAATTTTCATTTTTTCTTTTTAATTTTTCTTTCAGCCATAACAAATAAATATCTAATAGAACTAAATCCGATAATTATTGATATATAAACAGCAAATTTTCCTTTTACCTGGATCGCAATCATAGATTATAATCATAGCAAAGTTGAAAGTCGACCAGATTGTGCACTTGTTAGCGGAAGAATATCTCCTAACCTACAAGGTTCTTATCTACAGTGGATTTGTGCTACCAGATCAGACGTTACGCAGTATAACAACTATCTTCGCAACATCTTCACGTTTTATACTTGTGTTACAGAATGTCCGCATAAAATTGATTTAGGTTTTCAAAATTTTTATTTAAAATGCAAAAAGGCAGCGAAGCAAATAAGAACAGCAGTGTAATTATTAAACTGTTAGATAAGAAAAAAAAGTTTTTTTTTTTTTTTTTTGCTCGATGCCCAAATGTTTATTTTCTTATTGCTTGCAAGTGAAATGAAGGGAAAAAATTGCACGGGTGGAGGGGGGGATCAAAACACGAGTTTTTTTTCTATACAACAGTTTCTAGTCCAAATGTCTAAAATAATATAGACAGTTAGAAACTTCAATTGTGCTGTGGGTTGGGCATGCCCTTGTCACAATGGATTTCGTGGGCCTTTTTTGATCTGATGTTACTGTCGATCAAGTGGCAAAAGTAACAACAACATAATTTAATATAAATGTTGCATATATTATTAGCTTGTTAGTACCATGAAATTACAACTTTATATATAGGGAATCTACTAATTCTGATAAAATTATTTACCAAAATATTCACATCACAAAAAGTTTCGATTTGAGAACAAACGAGACGATTCATTTCTGGGCCACTGTTATCGAATATAAATGCTTTCGAGTTGTTAGATATTTATCATTTGGTGCCGCGAGCATAAAATCATTCGAAACTCTTTTTAACGCGTTTTTAATGTCAATAAAAGCGTATTGTGAAGAACAAATTGTCCGTTATTTAAAAGCTACTACAATGTTGGCTACTTGCCACTGACCCTTAAATGATAGTAAACACTTCGTTCTCGGTCGATATTTAAAGACACTTCATTTCATACCCCATCAGATCGGTTAGTAAAGCTAAATATAGATTGCTAATTGTTTTATCGTTGACGCTCCAGGCATATTCGATTTCGATTGATAATGAATCGTTTGTGAAATATCTGCATCGTTTTATTCAAGTAGAAATTTTGGGCGTGAAATGTTTGAGACTTATTCTCATGCATTTAATAGTGTTCAGCAAACTCATTTCTAAAAAATTTTACTTTGTTACACTGATCCATAACTTCCTGATAATTTACACAAATTTTCATCTTAGATTTTGTATTCTTTCTTTCTTGTTTCATATAAAATAGTGTAAATGAAATAACTGTATCTCATTTGGATAGTTAGTTTAATATATTTATTGACAAGTAATATAAAAAAAAATTAAGTAACTCCTACTCAGATCAACAAAGAAAATTTTTATTTTAGCTACTTTTTATTAAATAGTTACAATTAATATAAATTTGTATATACATAGGACAGAATCACAACATTAAGTGATAATTAATTTTTATTAATTATCATTAAAGTATCGTATTGTCATCCAAAACAATCGTGTACATAAAATTTCAGTTCAACTGAATGCTTTAAAACGGGAGAAAAAAATCTTTTAAAGTTTTGACCCAAATCACTAAAAATGAAACCAACGTGGCTGATCTACAATTCTTTAAATAATTAGTTTCAGTCAATTACTTTTAATTAATTAGAATTAAATTATCGTATTCTTACCCAAAACAATAGTGAATAGAAAATTTCAGCTCAAATAAGCACTTTAAAATGTGAGAAAAAAAAACCCTTTTCAAGTTTTGACTCAAGTCGCTAAAAAATGATGCTAACGTGGCTGTATTTGTAATTCTTTAAACAATTAGTTTTAACCTATTAATTTTTATTAGTTATAAATAAATTACTGTATTATCCAAAATAATTATGCATATAAAATTTCAGCTCAATGGATCGCTTTAAAATGTATTTTATTAACGATTGAAAATTCCACCAAAATAAATAAATATATAGAGTGTAAGCTAATGGTAGGAATTGAACAAGAAACATTTACCTAGCTTTATGATTAAAAAAACATTGAAAGCTGAGAAAGATTTATTAAATTGAATAAAAATGTTGAATGTATTGGAGATTCAAACTGTTTTTATGTTCTGGTTGAAACTGATTTGACAGACCACCAAATTATTGTAAAAATTTGTATGAGAAATTTTTTTGCCTTGGTTAATCCATTTTATTATTTTTGCTCTTTTTTAGAAATAAGTAATTGTTTGTAATAAACGAAATAAATTTCTGATTTCTGGACTGCGACTTAGCTCTTGTAAATGCTTCAGAACTTCTGTTTGTTTTAGAAAAAGTTTTGTTAAAAATTTTCAGTTTGGAGGGGGGGTGTCAGCTCAGATGTCGTCCTTGTCACTTGCCCCGTGCTTCACAATTACGATGTCTGTCGCCAATAGCCTTTATGTTGCTGTAGGGTACGCCGTTAATGAACATTTACTAAAGAATTTTATGTCAAGTAAAAATTATAGTTTGATATTCGTTCTGCCTTTTTTATTTCGAAAATGTTAATGTTTCACATTCTCTGTTTTGTTTGTGGGGGGGGTGTCGAACAATAAAACTTTTTGTGAATACTTCGAATAGTGTATTTTCAAATTACTGCATGATTTTTTCCCTCAATTTATTGTACATTTCATTAACACTCTTGAGACCGAATAATTTACAAATAAAAAAGATTACCTTTAGAATGTATTTAAAATTTTGTAAAGGTGACTTAAAAATATTAAAAAAAAAATCAGAATTAAATGTAACGAGGTTTTTTTTAAACTATTGTCTTAAAATTTGTTCGAAATAATACGAATAAATATGTCGGAATGCTTACAAAAAATCACATGGGAGAAAATTTTATAAAAGTATTTTACTGACAGTGGCAATTTAAATAATACAATTTTAGAAAGCCTAAAAAATTTGTAAAAAAAAAAAAAAAATCAAGAGCGCTCATAAAAACTTTCAGAAAATGACCGCGGAAATTTAAAAAAAATAAATTAAAAAAGATGGCTTCAAGTTTAAGAGGAAAGAAAAACTAAAAGAGTCTAATAAATATGCATTTCTTTAACCTACAAATCACCTTTTAGAACAGTTAAAATAACATATCTAAATCCACGTCTAATAATCGTACTATATCGATATTTCTTATTCAAAAATCTTTTGATCAGAATAAATATGTTAAGTTGAAAATAAAAAAATCTACAAAAGTTGACTAAATTTATGAATAGATTATCATTTAAAAAGTGAAAAAAGAAAAAAGCTATTATTTTGTTTACGATGCATAAAGGTGAATAAATATTTTTTGCAATACCAATCATTTTTCTGTGAAACCTATCTTTTGAAAAATCAAAGAATAACACTTTTTTTTTGTTTCTATGTGGTTTGTTTATATTCTAACAATTACTCATTTCTTTTGACATAATATGTAATGCAGTAATTCTTTTTTTTAAACCAAATTCCTTGTTTTCCACGAATGGAAATGATTTATCAAAAATAAGATTAATAAGCATCCTTTTCAAATTTGAAATGTTTGGTATTTTTGCTTACGTTAAACCTTTCTGAACTTCTAGTTGAAAGACCTCAATGAAATTGAATTCGTATGTGTAAGAGAATTCTTTGTTAATCATTTGAATAAGGACATTTTATTTAAATGTTTTTTATTACACATATGAATTGAATTTTATTATATATGTAGCTTTGAAAAATTTATATGTTATTAATAATAAAAGTGCATCACAATTATTTTTTAAAAAATGGGCTTTGAGTATCGGAAATACAGAGTGAAAATAATTCTGAAGACGTGAATAAATCACCAGAATAAAATTTATATAAAAACAGGTCTTAGTGATAAGAATAAAACGGTTTGCAATAATACCTTCATTCCACTTTTCTTCTCTTGCTTCTCCATCATGAGTTCGAGTGTTTAAAAGTTTTAATTCCAATTATTATATTTACATAAAGTTTAAACAAAAAAAATCAGTGAAAACTGTTTGGGGAATTTTGGGAGTAAAGGTGATTCAAGTACCACAAAACAACAAACGATTATGTGTGGCAGTTTAAATGGTAATTCTCTGATTTTTCGAACTAGTGGGTTGAACTATTTATTTCCATTTGTAATAGATTGAAACCCACTGCCCGAGTTCGTGTCGCGCTTCTATGCCACAGGTCCGGGATTCGAACCCCGGGCTAGGCAAGGTCGACACTTGGAAACCAAGCTTGGTTGGAAACTAAACACTGGGGTTTCGCGTCAAACTGACCGGAACATTTGCTTATGCACTTTAGCGCCCAATGTCACGTATATACATACTGAGATGGACACAGCAAATATCTTGGTCCTCATGGGCTGTTGCGCTAATGAGTTCTGCTTAGTTTATTTGTAATAGATAATCACTTTTAATTTTTGGAATCATTTGAACTAGCCAATTCTTTTTTAAGGAAAAAGGACGAAGACGAAAGACACGAATCAGATCATCTATGCTCCTCATCTATCAGTAAATTTTCTTATCTTGAACCCTTTAAATGTATGATTTTTTTGTTTTTGGTTTTAAAAAATCATTTTTTATGGGTATGTAGTCATAGATTACTTAAAAATCCAGATAACTATATTGAGTATTTACTAGAAAAAAAAAATTGTAAGTAGACATTTTGCGACATAAAATATTTCCCAAAAATCAGGCATATATCCAATAAAATTTTCTAATGCAACATCAAACATTGTTAGCTTACCTGACAATAGACAAGAAGTAATTTTCTTTTCAATTAGATAAATCACTGTTTTGTAGGTCAATGGTTATCAATGCTCTTTTGGAAACGCACACACTCAGGTTTTTGAGTAAAAATAAGTGGAACTGTGTGGAATACAGACAATTGGCAACAATATGCATTTAACCAGTTAACTGTGAATGTCATGGAGAAGTTGCTTGAATGAATTAAACTAAAATATAACTGTAACCCCCCTTTTTTTAATGAAAAAGAAAATGAAGATGACATTCTTTGAAGAATTTGATTTATAATAGAGTAAAAAAAATATTATTTAAACGGTTGTAATGTGCATAATCGCACGTACCTGGTGGAAAATAGGAACTGCAATTTCTTCGTTGCAGTATTCATCCTAGTGAATTCGATATTGAGTTTCAATGCAAACTGATAAAAGTGCGCTTCGTCTTTCTTTTGTTATAACTATAAATAAATCCCACTTGCTGTTTTGTGCAATCTTAGAAATTGATTTTATTCAGATGTGATAGATATGATAGATTCAAAAGTAGCTTTTAAAATTTTGTTCTTGTATTTATAAAAAGAAATTTTATTTCTGAAAAAAAGTGTATAAAAATTATAATGACAGGACCACAAAAAATTCTCCAGTTACTTTTCTGTGATAAGAAAAAAACTGATAATAAATTCATGATATAATAAAATCAACTTGTTTTTTTATTCCCATTATTTTTATACTTGGAAAAAAAATGTTTTGGGAAATTTTCCCATTTCAAATTTTGTTTGATTTCGTATATAATAGACTCCGTGCAATGAATTTTGGAATTTTTTTCAGAGTTGGATACTTATTTCAGTACACATGAGTATCGATCGCCAACTTGGCGAATTGTCTTTATGTTTGATGGAAGTCGTGCAGAAAAACTAGCTGTGGATGCCAGTATTTTACGCCGTTGCTGAAAATTTGAACGAAACAAAAGATTTACGTATTAATGATGAATCAAATCAAGATGATGCCATTTTACGTATTATTTTTCTTGTTTTGACTATGAATCTCCATCTGGTAGGATATCGTAAGAACATTATAAAAGAGCTCCTCTTAGTGGAAAAAAAAAATCGCAACCTGTCAGAACTCAGAAGCTGATGATGACCTGGAAGTTGGAGAGAATACATACCGTTTTGCAAAAGCAAAAAGTTTATTTCACTTATATAGCAATATACAATCAGTACAAATAAAATTTCTTATTTTTTTTTGTGTGGAAAGGCTGTAATTTTTTTTTATTTATATTCGTCAACTATTGATTCTATGACGTTGTGCAAGGTGATCTACGGAAGCCTAGTGGATAAAGTGAAATCTTTTTTTAATCGGTGGGATATTGGAAGTATAGATTTCATAATTTTGCAAACAAAAGATCGTCGAGCAATAGAAATTGAGGAACATCATTGCTCAGCGCCATTTAACTGTGTGAAGTAGTTCAGGTGTTGACCTCGTTATCCCAGCATTATTCCAAACAACGATAAGTGTTGATTGAGTAAAGTGGAACTTCTCGAATGGGGCAGAAACAGGCAACGCTTAGTATATTCAATCAACGTTTGATCGAAGATTTGATGGTTTTATAATATGAACCAAGCGGCTCTTGATGTTTATTAATAAAATAATAATGGACAAATGTTAGGGGAAAGGCTAGAAATTCCCCTGTGCTAAGAAGATAGTCGGTATTTTCTGAAAAATTTTAATTGAAAAAAAAATATATCGAAAGAGGTTTAGAAGAAATTATTTAAGCTCAGAAACTAATCGAGAAAAATCAGTCAAAGATAGTCGATAGTAAGTTGTGGTGAAACTCACTGTTTATGTTATTAAACGCTTTCGTTCGAGTGAGTTTTGTTTCCTTTGTACCCACAAGAAGCCTGGACTTGAGGTAAGCAGTGTTTTCCGAAATTAGTAGTTTACATTTTTTTAAATATAGTATCCAAATTATTTAATCATCTTTATATTTACAGATACAGTCGGATCTCTACATAACGAAGTCTTTAAATCCCGAAAAAAAGTTCGTTATATGGAAAATTCGTTCTATAGAGGTTCATCTTTCAATTTTCTTTATAAACCATATAAAACAAATTTTAAATTCCTAAGCACTATATATTTTAAAAAAGTATTTATTCACACCTTTTTGTAAATTGATAATATTTATTTTGTATATCTTACCTATAAAAAAAAGAAAGAAAAACGACTGGAAAAGTTTCTTAACACATTCTTCCACTTCCTGGAAAAATCGTTTTTTTTCCTTTCGTGCACAAGCGCTTTCGTTTTGTCATTTTTGAGCTACAAGAAATGAAGTTACCAGTACGACTGATCAACACTACAAATGAACGGAGACTAGTTGAAGGACACGAGACAACTCCACTGAGAGTGAAAGGGGATATAGAAGATATTTCCAGTGAAGTGGACGATGGACTTGAAAGGTTGCACTTCTTGGATGAAACATCCAGAATTCTAGTGCTCTCGGCGAGTTAGGTTCCTGATAAAACTAAAGATTTATGACCACCATATAATGAGTTAAAAGAAAGAATAACTTGAAATGTCCAGAAATACTTTTAAAAAGGGAGAAAAAAATTGAATCACAAGAGAAAAAGTTCGTTATATAGAAAATGCATTTCGCTATTGAAGGTTATTTTACGAAAAAAATCGCGAAATGTTCAAGATTCCAGGAAAAAATTTGCAATATAGAGGTTCGTTATATGGAGGTTCGACTGCATTTCATTTAGGAATTGCTTAACTGTTTAACTATCCTTTAAGAATCCTACAAATAAATATTTTAAGATGTATTGGTGTCCATTAACAAAACAATTGGAAACCCTTGTATTAAATAAATCATGATTGTCAAATGTTTGATTTTGATAAATAAAGAACGACCGATCTAATATGTAATATAACAAAATCAAATGGGGTAAATAATTTGACATTTTGAACAAAGATTCAACTAAAACGGATTTTTTTTATAAACAAAATTTTATCGAAATGTGTGTTGTTGCCAATCTTCCTAGCGGAATTGAATGAAGTCGTCCATCCGGATTTGATATGAGTCAAATATCACTGGTATACTTTTCCGTTTAAATGAGGTAATGCTCTGTTGTAAAGGTTACATTGTGCGCATAAGTTCTATGAATTTATGCGTAGTAAAAAAAATATTATTAACTCCAATTTTCTACAGAAGGTTGATGTTGAAAATAAATTTTATTTGCAATACACTAAAACGTACCCATATTTCATTCAAATGTCTTTATAACTTACTGATTTCCTTGCTTAAAACTCATGAAATATAGTATTCTACTGCAGGCATATTTTCACTGCAAAACGCTTAAGACATGTCCCTCGCTCGTGAACACACCTACTTCCTAATCCAAACAACCCTTTCGAAGTACGGACGATAAAACGGCATTTGATGTACACAATCCCTTTCTCTGGGAGTGCGGATTTCCAGTTCCGTTGAGTTGGGGGGCGGGACCTTGAAAAAAAAAGAAACGAGAAATCTTAAAAAAAAATCTTATGTCAATTTTGAATTCAATGGAGAATACGGGATCGTATTTATCATCATGATCGTCATGAATTTAGCCCATTAGTAGGTGTCATAAAATCAGGAGCATGTTTTTTGTTCTTATTTTTTTGTGTGTCTATATATCAATAAGCTAATGTAGCATGTATATGAGTCAAAAATGCAATGGAAGCAATAAAAATTGATTTCTAAAGGAATTTCGAAATTGCAAGATTTAAGGGGCAAATTCATGCAAACAAAACCAATAATTCACTTTTTTTTTTACTATAGTGTTACTTAACAGGCAGCAATCTACTACTCATGTGTCGCCAGACGGTGTACTAAAAAATGATGAATACATTAAAATAATATATCTGAAATGATAAGTTATTTATGAGTATAATTCATTCTTCTTTTTTTTAAGTTAACTTGGAACGTTATTACTTCTTTATTGCTAATCATTCCTTTCTTTTTAATTCGAAAATGATTTATGTGAAAGAAAAACGTAATGTATTTTAATTTAGCTGAGAAAAGCACCTGAAATTTTTTTTAATAAGTTGATTACTAGTTTATGTTATGGAAATAATTCAAATATCCGTTCTTACATTTGAGTCCTCCTCCCCTCCCTCCATTTACTGGAAATTCATGTATTCGAATTAATTTCTGGGAATATCAAATAGTTAGTTCGATTCTTAACATTTATAAGGTTATGGGATCATTTTTAGCTTCCCCGTGCCACTGGTTTTACTTTTTCTTTGAGCAAGACGCCTATATGGTAATTTTTACGGCGTTATAGTTTTCTTTAATTATAATAATTATGTATATAATAGTTGAAATAATTATAGTACATGTCTAGAGGAAATATTAAGTTTTATGTTATATATATGTCACAGGAAAATGATGAAATTAGGAATTTCATCAAATCCCTGAGGGAGACGATGATCAATTGACAGGAGATGTTAAAATAACGTCGCTTCAAGGTCATTTCCCTGATTGGAACAAATCTCTGATCTGTGTCAGTGAAATGATGAAACAAGGGTTTAAAAGTGTTTTAACAAATATGGTGCATTATTTAACGTAGATGTAAGACAACAATAGTTAATGAAACACAAATTATTTATTCGAAACTAATTAACAAATAATTAGAAAATTGGGTTGGTGTTTTTTATGTGTAACATCTTTCCTCTCGGCTACTTATACACTAGAATGTCGATTCCTATGTTAATCCTATGGTGCCTTTTTTTTTTTTTAAAAAAAAAATGGAGTTGATATTTAGGGGATCGATATGACTACCTGTATGGTTAGGAAGTACAAGGACTCGAACCCCCCCCGGACAATAGTTTGCCAATGCAAATCCTGACTAGTTCATCACTTCACTGAAACAGTTCAGGGGTTTGATAAAATCCCTTACTTTCATCAGGAAAATGACCTTGAAGAGACGTTATTTTAACATCTCTCGTCAATTGATTATATCCCTTAAGGTTTTGATGAAATTCCTAATTTCCCTGCGACATATATAGCTAACAAAAAACATCTGTTTGATATGTTGATGGGTGTATTTTTAAATTTATCAATCATTATGAAGCTTTCACCCGTGTGGTGACCGGGTGTGAAAGAATAGTCCCAACGCAGCCCATGCATGTCGTAGGCGACTAAATTGGGTATATGGGGGTCCCTGGGGATTATGTCAGCTAGAAAAAGATTTCCTAGTTTTGAGAACTAAAAATTGGAGAACACTAGCAGGAAAAAGACTGGCCCGGAAAAAGCTTCTTGAGAAGGCCAAGAGCCACCCTGGGTTGTTGAGCCACTGAGGAAGGAAGGATATGAAACTTTCGTTTTTTTTAAATTGATCCAATTTCATATCATTTATTTTTGCAAATATTTTAATGCTAGGAAGAATTTTTTACATTGTAAAAAGTTTGATTTTTCTTTTTAAAGCCCGATCCATATTCAGCTGCACACCACTTTGGGGTTGCCTTTTTTTCAATCTTCACCGATAAAAAAATAATTATTTTCGAATAATTCTTTTGGGTAGACGTCAGATTTACCATTGTTATGATTCACTGCTGGTGTAGTTTACTTCAATTTTCAATATCGATACACTTTACCGAAATGAATGTTCATTCTTTCTTTCTCTTTTCTTCTCTTATAAATCTAGAATATGTAGAATAATCTCGTCGCTTACAAAGTTTGAAGTCAGCGTTCGAAAAGTAGTTGGAATAATATTTTTCTTTCCATAATAAAGCTCCAAAATATGAAGGGAAGAGGAAAACTATTTGTAAGAACTAGTGCGTGGCTTAAATTTTACTATAATGAAGCAAAATATTGCTCAAAATGAACGCAGTAACTGAAATTTAATTTTAAAGACTGAAAAACCTATTGAATCGTGGATGGAGCGAGAGCGAAGAAGGAATAGCAATGACTCCCATACTCTTTTGGCGCCATTTTTGAAAACTGTACAAGAAATTTCACATTTCTCGTAAAATATGTGCAGGCTCTTCCGTTGAAAGTTTAAAAAATATTACCATTCACTTTTTATTTATTGTTGAGCAATTTTTAATAACTGTGAAAAAGACTAAGTTCTGTGTATTGGCTCCATCGGAGGATTTGGGCTGGAATGAAATTTTTTTCTTCAGAACTTCAAAACTGAGCTATGCGGAAAAGATGTTCTCTGGTATAGAGATGAAAGGAAGAATACGAGTAAAGCGAGAAATTAATTGCTAAAGGGAAATGAAGTTTAGGTATTTGAACATTTTTGTGGTAAAAAGTCAAAGTAATTTTTGTTAAAGAAAAACATGTATCTAGTACTTTTTAATATTTTTGCGATGAGAGGACACTTACTAAACAGTTAGTGAGGCCAACTTCCTTAATAGTCTCGAAATGACAGTGCACAATAAAGCGGAAGACCCCGAAGAAAGCTTGGCTCGCGACCGACGGTGCGGGGAGAGGGAGTTGGGGTTGAGATGTACTCACTCTACTCGCTTATCAATAATCATCACCTTTATTTACTTATATTGTACACAAATAATTTTATTTTGAGTTTAAAATCATCTAACAAAAATAAGTTTTTTTCATTTTTCGAAAATTAATAATTAGCATTAATTAATAAAATAAAATGTTAATAACAAAAACTTAAAATTTTTTTTACGTATTATATACATAAGCTTATCATCAAACAAAAGCAAGTAATATAAAAAAAAAAAAAAAATTAAGTCAATTCTCTCCTAGTTAGATCAACAAAGAAAAATTTTATTTTAGCTACATTTTATAAAATAATTACAATTAATATAAATATGTATATACATAGGACAGAATCGCAACATTAAGTGGTAATTCATTTTTATTAATTGTAATTAAATTATTGTATTGTCATCCAAAAGGATCATGTATATAAAATTTCAACTCAATTGAGCGCTTTAAAATATATTCTATTAACGACTGAAAATTCCACCAAGATAAATGAATAAATAAGTTAAATAAATAAATAAACAAACAAATAAATAAATAGAGAGTGTGACCTAATAATAGGAATAGAATAAAAATAAAGGGCTATCGGGGGTTCAGGACTCTCTCTCCTTGTGATGCTGTATTAAAATAAGGTCAATTTTTGGAGATGGTCAACGTTGGATATTATACCGTGCATATTTCGAAATTTATCTGTTCACAATTAGCTTTAGATGCAAAGAATCGCATTCAGTTAGAAAAATTCAGTTGTATTTTTCTGAATAAGTACGATAACGAAAGTATAAAAGATATTAAAGCAGGTCCCCCACATAGATAAGATAGAAGCTTCAACAGTTACTCTTTTTAAATAGTCATCTAACATTTTATTGACTGATCAAAAATTAACACATATATGGATGGAAATGTATATGAATTCCTTCTTCAACATTTAAATTAAAAAAATATAAGAGGTTACATTTGAAATTCAATAGCCAACAAGTCGCCCATCCGGTATAGTGGTTAACCACGTTGACTGCTGTGCTGTTGGGCCTGGGTTCGAATCCCGGAGAAGACATGGATGTTTGTAAATGTAGAGTGTCTTCGCGGCATGGGGTTACTCTAAATAGCCGTCGAGCCGCAAGCCCTCTCTTCACGAGAGGGCTTGCGGAAGGGGAAGAGAAGTGGTGGAAGGGGAAGAGAAGTGGGAGACTTCACACCCCCCAGGGTGGGCCTTGATCTGGCCTTTGCCGATCAGGTGGCATTAGTAACAACAACATAGCACCACTCTATTGTATAGGTTGCAAACTCGTGTCTTGTGTCATTCCTGTCAAATCGTGTCCTGGTGCCGCTGAAATCCCTCCGTTTAGAAGGGCAGATTCAAGTTTAAATCTGTTGAGACTCAAATGCCTCATATTGGCGTGATGTGGAGAATAGGGTGCCAGCTCAATTGTCTCCTGGTGATTTGATTGTCTTTTAAAATGACGAGAACCGTCGCCCGTAGCTCACGTGCTGTGTCGAGGCGTGACGTTAATTATTACATTATCAAATATTTTACTTGAAATCGAAAACAAAAAGTTCTTATTAAAAATTTCTTACATTGAAATGCAACCTATGGAATTGGTTGAAAGACACATCGGACAGTTACATAAATTTTTGGGACTAATAAAAAAATGTTGGCGCGTTATCTGATCGTGTATGTAATTAGCAGTGGCGTAACGTACACCCCCGCGTCGCTGGGGGGAGGGCAGGATTCTAAAAGGCCCAAAGGTTATGTTATGGTTTTCCTATCCTTTGCAAGGTCCGTCTGGGGGCCAAAACCTTACTGTAGGAGAGGGCTAATATTCTTCGTTACGCCACTGGTAATTAGTTCTTGTTTATATTCATAAGTAATATCATTTTTTTTATTCTATTCGTCATGCATTTTCCTTACAGATGTGAATCAGAGAAATTCATAGTATGTAAGAAAAAATAAATAGTAAAAAAAAATTCATCTAAAATATACATTTGATATTTAAGTCAAAGTAAAAGTAAAAGTAAAAAAAAAAAAGTTGTGCTCTATTTTTTTTAATGGTGACGCTTAATTTTTAATAACATAACCATAAAATTATTTGCCATGAAGTAGACATTTTACTGAAGGTATTTAATAAAATTCGATCGCCACTCCTATGGAATTATGCTGAATGAATTGAAAAATACACACACACACACATTCTGTTGTGAAGCCCTTTTTATTGCGTTACCTTAGAAATATCATAAACAAAATTAAAAACAGTCGTATGACTTGAAACTGAGATTTTTGTCCATTTTTAACCATTAGATTATCTGTAAATTATCTTCTGTATGTAATCATTATTTTCGTATTTTGAACGTACTTCACTGAATTTTCGAGAATATTTTTGTAGTTTGTGTCCTGAAATTGCATAACAAAATGGCTCTCATTAACCTCAATAATGATATAATTACTCATTAATTTCCTTTTATATCCATTCTGTGCTCGTTACTTATGTTAAAAAGCAAAAAAAAAAATTTAATGGAAAATAATTGTTGATTTTTATAATTAATGATTAAATATAGAAATATTAAAACTTTCTTGCATTATTTGGAAAGTTTCTGTTTTGGTGCAGTTCTTTTATGATCGGAAAAATGTGCCTAAAATATTAATTGCTTGAAATCATACAAATTGGTTTGTTCGATTTACTGAAGTTAAATGTTTATGGAAAAAAAGTATGTTTCTTTTTTTAAATTCAAAATAATGGCAGTGTTGCCACTCGTTGTGCTGCAATAATATGGTAGAATATCATCTCCTACAGTTTTATTAAAGTAACCGTTTGTAATTTCTTTAACGTTAAATAACCAAATACTTTAGCCTTGTAAATAATTTAATTGATTCGAAAACAGCAAAAATTAGATATACGTAAGAATTTTTTAATAACAAATACGTGTTTTTGTAATCTTTAAAGAAAAAGATTCTCGTGAATTTTGCGTATTTAATTTTTTTTCAGAATTAGCATGATTTACTTCTTTTTTCGAGCTGTTTGTTATTCCTTTGGGATTAATAATTTTTTGTGTATGTGTACGTCTGACATTGAATGAATGTCATGGCTTATTTCGAATTTAATTGAAAAAGGACGTATATGTTTATCTAATGCTTTGTATTTGCTTGGAGTAATTCTTTTTGCATGTAAACGTGATTTGGGCATATCATCTGTAAGATAACATTAAAACGAACAACTTTAAATAGTTAAATTATTCTTTTCTGCGATGTTTGTGCTTTTCGGTTACTTTTATTATTTAAGGCAAGAAATAACTTTTATTTCAAAAGATAAAATTTACAATCTTCCAGTTAAAAAACAATTTTTTTAAAAAAAATAGAATCTCGTGGGAAAAAGATGTAAATGTTGGTGTACGTACTAAATGAAATAACAGTTGATTCAAAATTAGTGTGACCTATTTTAAAAGCATATAACAATTTATGATACTGGATTTATTTTTAAAATGAAACATTTAAATTACTAATCTAACTTTTTATTAGTGGGAGTAAATTATAGTACTGAAATTAGATCCTCAAACCCGGAACGAAATTTTACGGCTTTTGAAGGATGGTTCTTCAAATTCTGTAAAAAATAAAGCATTTAAAAATTAAAAAAGACATTTTTTTTATTATATTAATATCTAAACTTCAAAAAGAAGTAAAATTTGACTCGCAATCAAAAGCTTCAGGGGAAAAAATGTGAACGAAAGGAAATCCTTAATGAAAAAGAATTATCACTGTAGAAAATCCTTTGCCTCAAAAACCTATGGTAAAGAAACTATAGATATAGCAATCGACAATTTATCGTCTGATAAAAAAAATGGCTAGAAAAAAAGTAAATTTTCCAGTCTGTCATCAAATGTCTGCATAGACCGTAGAAAAACGAAGAAAATATTTTTGGCCTCTGTATTTAACGTTATGCAAAGGTAGATACAAAACATAGATAACTTCGGATCAAGCACTGTTTCATCTGTCATTCACAACTGGCAAAACGAAGAGGCAATATATTTCTCGCAAAAAGCGAAGCAAAGGCGCAGCTGTTTTGCAAAAGGCAAGTTGGCCGTCATGCGTTATGGTATGGATGGGAATGTCCCCTCAAGACTTAACAAAACCATTTTTTGTAGAATCGAAGTCTAAAATTAATGCTTAATACTATCAGAATAAAGTTTTGAAACACTTGATCAGGGTAAGTAAACGTCTTTACACTCAAGGAAACTTTGTTTTTCACCAACATTGTGCATCAAATCATACTGCAAAATCTACGATAAAATGACTGAAATATTAAAAAATAAATTTTCTTCCTCCTGATAAATGATTATCACTATCCCATATCTGTGTTCTTTGCGATTGTTGTTTATTGTGATACTTAAAAAATCCAATTAAATAGACGTAGAGCGAGAGCATTTCAAGTGTTTCAAAAAGCAATTTAAGAGAAAGTGGGAAAAATACCTCCCCCCAAATGGTCGAAAAAAACGCTTTTAGCTTTGCCGAAACGCTTGCGTTAAAGTATACTGTGCTAGAGTAAACCGCATTGAGAATTCCATGTAAATAACTTTATTCAATAAAAATCTATGATGCTCTGAAATTCGTCACACTATTAATGAATTAACCGGTATTGATCAAATAATCTTACACACTATCCTAGAACAATTTTCTTGAAAACTGCAAAAGCAAAATATTCAACTTTTTATTCTTTTTTCTTGAATTTTGTCAACAAAACAAAATATTTTCCCGGTTTTTTAAAAAAAAAATCATCAAAATATTTTGAGCACTAAAATTTAGTTATTTTTGTTCTTTCATCACATCCATTCTTCTGTGGGCTTACGATTTTTTTAGGCATTTAATTTTTTTTTCAAAAACACTTGAACCCACGACTTTAATTTCTTTTCATTTTGTAAACTGTCATTTCTATTTTTGAAATGTATTCAACAGTCCAAGATTTTGTTTTTTAATTATCTTAATAGCACCTATTAATTTAAAAAAAATTGGAACTATGTTTTCCTGGTAATTATGTACATATAAAAGCAAGCTCTTTTTTTTTCTTCTAATTTGCTAAAAAATCTGTTAAAGATGTAATTTTCTGTTTTCACAAATTTTACTCCCTTATTCTATTTTTGATCCAAAATAAACTAATTAATACTGTTTTTATTAATTCAATTTACATTTTTGATAATGTTACCATAAAAAAAGTAAATAATAAAAAAATGTCTGTCATACTGGTTTCCAAGAAAAATTAGCAAAATAAATAAGACATGAAAAGGAGTGTTTTTAAATAATTTTTTCTTTTAACTCGATCATAAACATTTTAGAAAAACCATTTTTCTACGATTTCATCAGTTAAATAAGTAAATTATATTCCTTTCAATTAAAAAAAAAGTGTTATTTTGAAAATATTATTAAAATAAATTTATATTAAATCGATGTCATTCTTTTCTCATATAAAATATGCACTATTATCGTCTACAGTCTATTGTATTTCTACAGTCTACTCAAATGAATTGTCCCCCACCACACACACACAGGAAAAAAAGTTAAGCAGTTTAATCTGCCCATGCGCATCGCAAAATAGAACTCCACCTTTTTTCAGTACAATTCTCCGACTTTTTCAAATCCTCCTGCATTCGTTGTTCTCAGAATTCCTTTCGATCACTTTTATTTGTTTGATTTTTCTGCCGTTTCATTTTTCCGTTGGTTGCCTTTTCGTTATTCGCTTTTGCGAGTGTTCGATATCGATAAAGACACCTTCCTGTGGCTTATCAGGGAAGTGCAAACTACAGGCACCGGAAGACAACCAACCTCCGCCGCTCCACACCGTCATTCATCCGGTCCACGTGACCACACGCATCCATACATTCAAACACGCATGCATACGGCAATACCAATACAACACTCGGCATTCACACAACGAACGCGGGTAAATAAAATCAACCCGATGGTTGCTTTCTTTTTATTCTTTCTTCCCTTCCCGAATATGTTTGGCATTTCTTTCATCTGCCCTCTTCTGACTCACCCTAGTTGTTCCCGGGCCCGGTTGAGCGTGCAAAGAGGGTCACCTGTGCAAGGAATGGGCCCCAGGGCCCCGCAGAAATACCTGGCGGTGGTATGTTGTTATTTTAGCTAGGCTGGCATGGCAGCCAAGTCTTGGCATCGATCTTGTTTGGAGTTCTATCGTTAGCGATGTTTTCTGCTCATAATCCCGTTTTTAAATGGCAATTTTTCTTCCCGAAAATCGTCTTCGACAGGGTTTTGTCTCTTTTCCGTGCATGAGAGAATAACCGATCAAGGAAGTAGCTAGCGATGTTTTCTTTTCTTGTTGCGGTTCATTTTTTAGTTCTTGTTTCGTGCGATTAGATTTTCGGAATAAATATTTCCTCTTTTTCTTGGCACCACAACGTGAATGCGGGTGGCTTTGACAGGTAAGTGCACGCATTATATCAACTGAATTTTTCTCCTCTTTTATATTTTATTTGCAAAAATTTGATGCTTAACATTTAAATAAGAAATTGCAATGCATTTGAGTTTCGTTTAATAATGAAATGACTTAATAAAACATTTTACGTCGTCAGGAAAAAGCTATCGATTTTTTTTTGAACAGGTAATTTTGTACTACCTTTTTTTTACTATTCAATTTTATTGTGCAATCAGCAATGTATTTTAAAAGTATTTATCTAAGTATAATTTGCGACTTAAAAGTACCATTAATAACAATGCAGAAATGTGATTTTGTAAGTTTTCAAAAGTTTCCTTTGAAGTTGTTAGTTTTGTTTTGTATGTCCTAGCAACGAATTCTCTGACATGAGTTTTGGATTTGTTTTTAAAATCGTTACTTGTGTATTAAAATATAGTACACTAAAGTCAAAGTATTTTCTTCAAATTGGTCTTTTTTTTTTTTGCTCTGTCTTGTTAATAAAATGTATTGTTAAAAATTCATATTTAAAGTTACAACGTTGCATAGTAACAGGAAACAGTAATGTTGTAATTTATTTAAACCTTATGTATGTTGTATTTCTGTGTATTAAAAGTGCTATTTAACTATAATTTGAAATGTTGATGTTCACAATTAGACTAAGAGCAGCCTAATTCAAGCTCATGGCTATGTCATTTCAATGTGTATGATTCTCTATGCTGCTTTTAATTGATAAATAATTTAATCTTGTACTTTGAAAATTGTTTTTTTTCAAGTAGTTTATATATAATTTGAAATATTTTTTCGTTAGTATTAAATAAACAGAAGTTGTTACAGTTAATGGAATAATTAGGTTAAGCTGAGTAATATATTTCAATAAATCTACTGCGGGAAAACTAAGAGAAGGAAAAATTACAAAACTAAAAAGCAGTTCATATTTGTGTGATAGTGAGGAATTTGTTTAAATTACTTGAAGATGGATGTTTTAAATAATGTTACTAAATTTGTAGAATTGCAGTGTTTTAATTGGAAAATTACATTTTTTGACTCTTTACTTCCATAGTGCTTTCATTTTATGTTCAAAGTCTTCTTTGTCAAAAAGAGAGCAAAATTTTAAATAAAGTTCATACAATTTATCAATCTTGTATGATTTAGTTCTAATAAAAATTGAATTTTATAAACTGGCTATGTATTTTTACAAGATTGCCTAAGAAGTTGTAACAATCAGTGTGTTTCTTCCATTTTTTTTGCATTCTTATTGGAAATTGATGGCAACTAGCATTTTTTTTTATATGTGTGTTGTTAATCCAGTTTGAATCTAGATTATTATGTTGAAAGCTCATGTCATTGATGTGGAACTACTTTGTATCAAAAATTGTTCGTCTGCATGAAAATGATCATATCATTTGAAAGATAATCATGAAACTGTTATATCAAAAAACTTATTTAATAATTTTAAATTAATTGGCTTTAAGTTTTGAAATGTTTGGATCATATTTGGAAAAACAGCTTAATTTTTAACATTGACTTTTTAATTTAAAAGAATAATGCTTTTTTTGCGTAATATTTACAAATTTGTACACTATTGTTACTTACATGTAAAAATTCATTTACACAGCATAATTTATTGGAATAATGCATTTCATTAGTTAGAATTTAGAAGTATTCTTTTTTTTTTTAAATCAATGTATATCTCCAATATTAAGATTTTCATTGATGTTAACCTATATTTTTATCAATAAGAAACTATGTTACTCTTTTATTGTAATCAACATATTTTTAATTGGATATTTTCCCATTTGCCATATAGAATGTTTAAAAAAATTTGTTAGTAATTGTAATATGATGATTATGAACTCTTATAAATTTACATTCAAGGAAAACCATCACTTAAGCCAGTAAATGAAAATTGTAGTCTTAATTCTATATATTAGCTTTTCTGAATTAAACAAAAATAGATTTATTTGCAATTATATATTTCAAAATTAAATAAATTAACTGTAATATCAATTTGGAAGTCGTAATTTTGAAAAAAAAAATTAATTTAAGCTGGATTGAGCTCTTGCTGGATACTGTTTGTTGCATTATTTTACTGACTAAATCTATGTATTTTGACAAGGCAGTTTTGACCACTGTGGTATTAAATAAATTGCTTTTTCATCATATTACTTTAAAAAAGTTTTTAAAAAGATTTAAACATTATTATTTTTTTAAAAAAATTAAGATTGGTACACATACATAATGTAATAACTTTACATTCTAACATTTGGTATTTTAAAAAATTATTTCACATACATTTAAATAAAAATGTAAGTTATTAAATAATATTAGCAAGTTAAGTAAATATACAAAACTATAAAATTATCAGAAAATTGTGAGATGCTGAAGAACTTTAATTAAAACATCATTAAAACTATGCACATTTTCTTTTAAAAAGTTACTTTTTGTATTAAAATACTCACAAATGTTTTGGTTGCCTGTATGCATAAATCTAATTTTAACATTTTTAGTCTCGGCTCTTTAAAAATTTTGAGTATAGATTTTAAGTTATAAAGGAGTTTGAATTCAAATTCTCCTGAAACATTTACATTGTGTAGAGTTTTACAACTCTTATATATGTTATAAAATTACTATTATACAATTACAATTTACACGAGTTTCCTTATAAAACACATTGCTGTTTCACATAATTTATTGAAATGTTATAGGTTTATCATATTGAAAATTGCTTGCTGGGTGTTCAAAAATTGTTCATTAAATTATTTTTTATTTTGTAAGAAAATTATTTGGCTTCAATTATGCTGTTATTGTCTCTAATGATTAAAAAACTTTTTAGCTTTTCTCAGGTGACCATTATATATTTTTATGACAAGTTTAATGAGGATAATTTAGATTTGAATCCCATAAGGCAGGGGTGTCAAACTCGTGGCCCGCTGGCAGCATTCAGCCCACAACAAGTATTTTTGTGGCCTGGTCAGTATAATACACACAATAACACATATAGTAAAATATTTAAAAATTTCTTCTCAAATAGGAAAGATTGTTGCAGAAAAGAGATGTCAAGTGTAAAGATGTACATATTAAATTTTGTTCTTTTATATATGTTTATGTATTATTCGAAATAAACCTACTTTTCCATACATTTTGATTTTCTTTGCAGCCCACTTTAAGTTAAACCTTGTTTATTTGGCCCAAATCAGCCTTTGAGTTTGACACCCTTGAAATAAGTTAATTGAGCATGTCTTTACTGTATTATGAGAAATAAATAAGATTACAAGTGTTGTAGAAGTAAATTAATCTTTATATTCAAATGCATTGGTGCACTGAGAGCAAAGCAAGACATTTTTTTAATAACGCTTTGAATGTAATGAATCACATACACATTTTTTTTAAAAAATGACTTGCATGTCATACTTTAAAAGTTATTTTTTAAAAATGTATTCTTTGTCATTACTTTATTTTGTTCATATGTCAAAATATATAAATTTTTATTAGAAACTGATATATTTGTTACTGATGCACGTTTTTTTCTTCTGTAGGTCTTTTAAAAATTGTATCAGGTCTAAATGTGGATCTACTTCCTCCTCGAAAAAAGGTCACTATTCTTCTAATCGGTAATCATTCTGCTGGGAAAAGTTCTTTCATCAATTGGTAATTTGTAATTTTTCTTGTTAAAAATTAATAGTAGGTTTTTTATTATTTTGTCTATTATTTAAAAAATGAAAAGTTGCAAAAAATGTTACAAATATGTTACCATAACTGACATTTTTGGAATAATAAAATCTCAAAGTATGTGTTTACTTTTTTAAAAAAATGTGCTTGTACTTAAAACATTAAGCTTTGATATTGGTCTAAATATTTGTTTGGTCATTGTGATGTGTATTGATTTTTAAATTATATTTCAATTCCTATTCATTTTCCATTCTTTATATAATTCCTGTTGAGATATTCCCAATTTTCAATATTATCCATGCCTTTTTAAAAAAATTTATAAGCTGTTAGTTGGTAACTTACAGACCGTATAAACTAAACTATGAGAGATTGCCCAGATGAAAAATGGGCAAGTTTAAAAAAGTAATTCGAATATTTGAAATTTAAGAGGAATCATAATTATTGAATTTTGTTCCCATCATTTTGGCAGCAGGTCAATGTCCTTGCTTGTAGAGTGATAGAGGTTGTTTTTTAAAGTCCTGCTTTGCTTCCTTCACTTTAGCATCCAAATGAAAATATATTTATCTTGCAAAGATTAAATGGTAAAGAAAAAATATGACAGTCACATATGGTGACAAATTCAAGCTGTATTCTGTGCATTTCAGTACTTTCCCAAGGAAGTTTGTTTTATATTATCTGGGTTTTGCAGGAGATTTGTGGTTGTGCTATATCATTAAGAAGGGTCACTTATTATGAGAAAAGACCAGGTTATTTGCTTTAAATTGTTTTCTAAGAGTACCTGCAGTATTATGCAAAATTGATAATGCACTTTTATGGCTAGAAATGAAAGAAAAAATCAGAAATCATTTGAAGAAAAATGTTAACATTATTTTCTAAACAGCCAAGATTTATTTTGACTTTTTTTTCACACTGGAGTGTGATGTTTGAGATAAATAACGTTAGTGTGATATTGATCAGTTTAAACATTTAGTTTATTTATGTCACAGCTATTATTTTTCAGATTATACATGGAAGTTATTAAATCTATTAAAGATTATTAGAGTTCAAATGATGTGGTTTATGAGAGGGGGGAATTCTCTTTCAAGCTCTTCTCACTTTGAAGGTTTCAAAACATTTCTCGTTCTCTCTCGCTTCGGGGATCGGGTCGGCGCCTTTAGCATCTAGTTACTTGCTAGTGGCAGGAAAAAGGTCCCTTGTGATGTCAAATGTTGGGGGAGGTCTATGGTGGGACCACACAATAACTTTCAAGATGCAGTTGCGAAATGTGCACGTGTGATGATTACTTCCACAAAGAAGCCGATTCACAGCTATGTTGCAGGAATTGTTACAGGAGATGTGTGTTTTTACTGCATACTCATTTTCTTTGATGTAGATGTGTAGTAGTAACACCATAACTTGTTGCGTGCAGTGAATACATCTCACAAATGCAAGTTCTTGATAAAAAAAATCATGTTTGTTGCATTTTGTGCTTGGGAATAAGGTGTTTTGGTATCTATTTTGCTTAGACTATGTTATAGCAGATGTTGGTAGATTATTGATTATACTATTCCTTTTCTCAAATACAATGCTATACAGGTGTGATGAATCATAACCCTTCAGTTGTCTAACCCAGTAATTTTCAACCTTTTTTTTTTTGTTTTGGTACATGTTTTACAATTTCAAAATTTAGTGGCACATTATTAATAAAATAAGTTGAAAAGAAATTCACTTATCTTTAATGCACTATGTAAAATAGTTTATGATAATAATTTTCAATATTAAATATAAAATATATGTACAACAAAGACAACAAAATGCTTATTGTTTAATGCAAAATTTGAGCTTTATGATTTTTGATGATTTCTTTTATATTTGGTCATAAAAATGATAATTCTACTCTCATTTTGTTACCTTCTTTTAAAAGTCACCATCTTTCTTTCATTTTTATATTTGTTATTGCTGAAAAACTAAATTCATGCCAATAAGATGTAGAAAATTGTAACAAAATTTTTAAAGCTTCTTTGGCTATTATAGGATAATTGCCTCTAATTTTAGTCCAAAATGAATTTATTGACCCTAGCAAAGGTTTTGAAATTAAGTCTTGATTATAACAGAGCGAAATGAGTTCATTCAAAATTATTTTTTATACAGATGTATCCATTATCTCAAATGGATTATGAACCAGTCAAATTTTTTCATATCTTAATTTGGGAAGTAATGAATAACCCTCTCCTCTAGTGTTGTCAAATGGTCAATAGCTATTTTATGAATAGTTTTATAGGACTCTTTTGGAACTGACAAACTCTTCCAAATTACCTTCCTGTGCTTTGTTCTTCCAAAAAGTTATTATTTTTATAATATCACCAGTTTTTTTTTATTTTGGAGTATAATTAATCATTTTTAAAAAATTTGGCGGCAAACAAAAGTGATGCTGAGTGGTTGAGAGTCACTGATCTAGCCGTTTCATTATCAGCAAATAGATTGCCAATTACAGTGTTTGTTCATCTTAGATGATATTGATGTCTATCCTTGAAAACTTTTACAACATTTCTTTATAGCTGCTTGTTCTAAACTGTATTTGTGCGGCTTCAAAGTCTAATCTTTAATAAACATCAAATCATACTTAAACAATCTACCCCACACCATAATTAGTAACTATTCGTTGAGAGATGTTCATATCATGCTCACTAAAAACCATACTACTGCCTTCTGTTCTGGACACACCCATTATTTGCACAAGTTAACATTCACTTTGAATACTCTCAACAACAGATTATTTAGCTATATGCTAACTGCATTGAACTCCTCTTTTCAAACATTCTCTGGGCTGCGGTAGCCCAGTGGTCAAGGTATCGGGTCATGGCAGGCATGTCATGAGTTTGAGCCCAGTGCCATTAAAGACCCGCCGTGTAGGGCAGCGATGCACGTTAAATCTGTCGAGAGCTGAAACGTCCTCCCGATGGTGTGGTGTGGTAGTTAGGAGAGGGGGGTGCCAGCTCAGCTGTCGTCTACATCACTTGACCATGGTTCAAAATTATGTTGTCCATCGCCAAAAACCCTTGTGTAGCTGAACAGTGCGACGTTAATATTCACTCATTCACTTCGAACATTCTCTTATAACTCTGAAACGTGGTGCTGCTATTACTGATTTATTTTATGCATTTGAGCAATCTTTATATTTAATGTCCATCACTGTCTTGTTTTAAACACATATGAGGAGAGAAAATAAGACTTATCATTTGTGTGCAAGAAAGTTTTAGTTCAAATATCAGAGATGAACTTGAGAAAAATAATCCTCTTTGGATTTACTTGTGAAGTTACAGTTACAGTTTCTATGAAGGAAGGTTATATATTTGTATTGCATGAAGTTTGGTGTAAATAATACTTATAACATTATTACATGTAAAATAATTTACTGAAAAATTTACTTTGAATTGTGCTTTTGATTAAAAATATGAATTAATCTTCTTTTTCCAATTTTTAGGTACATTGAAGAACACGTCTTGAAAACCGGTGTTGCTATAGAGACTCAAGGATTTACTTTTGTAACAAGTGGAAAGAAGCGAGAAACATTAACAGTGAGTTTTATTTTTAGCTTTTACTGATAAAATATCTTTTTGTCTTGACAGTATATGTATGCGTGTGTATGTATATTGGTTTATTAAATTATTTTGTTTCAAATTAAATTTACTGTTAAGCATTTAATTTAATACATTTGTTAATTTTTTAAAAATCCTTAAGGTCTTATCTTAAAATTTTGAAGAGAGAGAGAAAAATAAGCTTTGACCATTCTCCTTTTGAAGTTGAAAATATCCAATTCAAGAAGAGATCTTTAATCAGTGTTAAAGGCAAATTTTTCAGAAAAATTTGATTTTGTTAAATAGCTAGAAAATCAACATTGAAGAATTTTAATTTATAAATGAAAAATTTGTTTTGGAAGAAAAAATATTTCAATAAAAAGTAAGAAATGCATAAATTGAGTTATTATGCTTGTGATATTATTTAATTTGAATATGATTTGGAGTATTTTTAATTATAAAAAGTCAATTGTAGTTAAATTTTAGTTAGCTAATAGTTAGTTAGGTTAACTAAAAAGTAATTTTATTTCTTGTTAAAATTATTTTTTTAAAGTTTCCTATCTTTTATTGTACTTTTTCTGTTTTAGGGCAATGCAACTCTTCATCTGTATCCTCATTTCAAGCCTCTTAGTGAAATCAAGGGTATGAATTTTTTTGGTTTATTTCTTTATATCGTTGTTTATCTTTTATTTAGATTGTGATATTCCATCCTACTTCTTTCTGCAAGATTCCCAGGAGCCTAGCTCGAACAGAATATTTTGTCGAACTGTAGTCAGAGCAGTCCGTCATCGGGTTGCTAGCTTAATTTGATTGCGAGCTGCCCAGTGAAGGGCTGTTCTTCCTGCTGCCAAACAGCTCAACATTGATTCGCTGCATTTCAAGAGAGCAGCAGATTTCAGGAGCTCTGCACATCTGAAGAAATATTTTTGTTATATCTTAAAAGTTTCTAATTGTTTTTATTTAGATAGACTGTGAATGTTATTGGAAAGTTTCTGGACTTAAATTGTTAAAATTGCACCATATTAAGCTTTTTATGGAACTATCACAATCATGTTGGTGAAATTTTGTTACTTGAACAGTAAAAAGAAAAAAGGCTTCCATACATGTTTGTACACAAATAGTTTTAAGTTTCACATACATTTTTTAATTCATTTGTAAAGAATTGTCCTTTTTCTTTTTTAAAAAAATTGTACATCAGGATAGATTTATAAGCAATTGTTTGCTTTATTTGTTGATTAGGCATTATATAAATTCATCTCAATTCATCCCTTGCTAAAACAAAATTTAAATTGTGCGTAGAATGTACGAGTATGGAACCATCGAAATTTGGCAACTTTTTCCAACATGATTGACATAATACACAAATACTATTACATCCCTTTTCAAAATTGCATTTTTTAAAATCTGTTTTTAATCTTTTTCCTCCTCTATATTTTAGAAATGTAGAAAATTGAAAATCTGACAGGTATTGAATTATATTCCTTGAAATTAAGGTTATATATATTGGTAGAACCTTTCTCAGTATAGAGGGCGCTGCTTGTAAAAACCTGCTTTGTTTACACCTGAGATCTTCTTTACGTGACCGAGTGCAGACGCACTCCATATTCCATTAAACTTATTACATAATCTTACACTTGTCTTCGATGATTTATTGAATTTAAATTGTGTCTAATAATTTGATGATATGAGCATTGATTGATGATATGACCACTGATTAATTGAACCACTGATGATCGAAACATATATATTTCTGAAATAGTATTGTCATCAATATTGAATTCTTTTATTGTAAAATTTGTTGTAGAAACAATTCATTGCAGTATTCTCTACTTCTGCAAGTTTCTTTTTGTGTGTGTTTTCTAGATCTAGCAAGCTTAGTAAATGGAAGTTATTCTTACATGTTACTTCCTGGAAGATTGTTTATCTATAAGAATTTAGATATTAGTAACACTCAGACTAGAAGCATTATTTGTTATATGAAAACACCAGAGTTTAAAAGTAACATAATGCTTTAATGGGTATTCAATCTTATAATATTATCGTATTTACTCAAATCTAAGCTGCCTTCCCCCCCCCATTTTAATGCTATTGAAAATCAAGTGCAGCTAGAATTGAAGGAGAAAAATTCATTGGATGGGGCAATTAGAACAATTACAGGTTCATGTATGTGTTTAGAAGTTGGAAATGCTGGTGCTTATTCACTTACTAGTTCTCATTTTAAAGTGATTTTAATTTCATAAAATTGAAAATCAATAAACAATTTTACACAGCTCTCAGGTTTTCACAAAAACATGTTGAGAATTTGGGGTGTGGCTTAGAATCGATGATGGCTTAGATTTGATTAAATACAGTATATACACATAGTGACACAATAATTCTAAAAGCAATACAGCAAATATTTAAGTTGATTGATCGATTGTTGACTTTATGGCACTAGAGCCAAATTAGGATAAGCTGCATCAAACAATGATTTAGAAAATATTAAAATATTTGATAACAAATTCTAAATTAAAGTTAATGTGATAAGGTTGGATTATGTGTGTAATTCAAGAAAATTTCCTTTAAAAATTAATGTAAAAGTTTTCACGATTCTCCCATTGCAAATAAAGTAATTCATTTATAAAAAAAGATCAGATTGTATAAAATTTTATAAAAATTACAGCAAATATGTAAAAAGCAACCTTTAGATCCTATATTTTTTAAGGCATGCATCTTGTTCTGGAAACTTTCCTATAATTTTCTTTGTTTTTAATCTGTTGTATATTGTATGTGTTTGATAAATCTTTTAATTATTGGCTTGTAATTTCAGGTCTGGTGGATTACATCACAACTGAAATCTCAACTTCCAAACAGAAGAAGTTCAGTCTGGTGACATTCATTGACACCCCAGGATTGGTAGATGGAGAAATGAACTATCCTTTTGATGTAGACAAGGCCATTCGATTCCTTGGTAATTCTTTGATTTGACATTGTGTTAATGCCTATTAATTAGCTGATATTATGAGAAAATACCTTCGGTATATTTCCCCCTTTAAGTGAATTATTTTTTGTTTGTGAGGACTTCTTTTGTATTCAGTAGGTATATTCCTTGAAAAGCCCATGCTAAAGAAGGGGTGGGAGATGTGTATTGGAAAAAGGAGAAAATCTGTTCCATGCTATCCAAACGCTTTTTAAGGTGGAATTAAAATTGGGAAAAAGTAATGTGAAAAATAACTGCATAAGTTTATAGATACATGTATTTGTATGTGAAAAAAGGAAAAATAGAATTAAAAGTTCTAGAAAAGTAATTGTTCATCATTATTTACTAATCATAAATGCATTTGTTTACAAGCTCAAAAAATTGCTTTCTACACTATAAAATCTGTTACATCTGCTATCCTTTTTCCAGATTTGAAAACTATTAAAGATTCTGCCCTCAGAAATTAAACTAACAATTAAATGATGAATTTATCTTCCTCCTTATAATAAGGGATTCTAAGTATATTAAGGTAAATTAGCCATATGTGTAAAAAATGTTATAATTTAATAAAATATGCTTCAGATTCACACAGAAGTTTGGAAGTCTAATAGTTTCTGAGATATTATAAAGAGTGAGAATTGCTTTTCTCCATCATATATATATATCAATGTAAGTAATATACAACATATGTAATTTTTATAGGTAATATTGCGGATTTAATTTTTGTCTTCTTTGATCCAATTGGCCAAGCATTGCGTAAAAGAACTCTTAATGTTGTGGAAGCATTGAGTGCCAAGCATGGGGATAAAATTAAATTGTTTCTCAGCAAAGCTGATGAAGCTGGTAACGAGACTGATCGGCAAGTATGTCTTAATGTGTTTAAAGTGCTTTTATTACTGTTAATTTTGGAGTTTTTTTTTGTTTTAAATTTCTAATCTTACTATTGCTGAAAATCGAATAAAAACTTTCATTCATTCTCAAGAAAACAATTATAGTGTTTCTGAGCATAAAAGCGTAATTTTTTTTATACATTTTGTAATTGTGATTCAGTTTTTGAATTTTTTTGAAAATTAGTGCTTTTTTTATTATACAGCATGCATTTATGTTATCGGTTTTGTATGTATTTCTATGAATGCTCAAAATATTATAAATTTCATATAATTGTACCAATAATAACGAAAATTCAGGGAATTGTTGTTCCTTCCATCAAACAATATGCAAAAATTTTCTCATTCTTATGCTCATACATATTTATTTATATTACAGATGTTTAAAATTTGTTGTCATAGCCAAGGTCTTATTTCCTTTCATCTAATAATAACTTTAATAAAAGGTTAACTATAGGAATTAAAATATGCAAAGAATGGATATTTTACGTCGAAAGGTTATTACAGAATAACGAATTAAGATTGTCATTTTTTTATCTAAATAATTAAAAAGTGATTTTCTTGTTGCAATAGAAATTTTTATTTCCTGCTGTTTTCAACAATACACTAATTTTTCAAGCAATATGTAAAGTTTCTGAAGTTGAAAACATCACTCCTTTTGAATTGCCTTTCTCTTAATTTTTATGGAGAGACCCGGAAATAGCAAAGTTTAAGCTTTTATTTATATGGAGTATGAACAGGAAATGTAGAGGATTTATAAATATTACCTAAAAAAGTACCTCTAATTTATTAAAATGTTAACAATTATATGTAAAATTTCTGTGTTAATGATATATCTAAATTGTAATAAATGCATAGTAATTTTCTTATTTGAAAGGACAGTAATCTAAGGTTGATCAATATTGACAAGTTTTGAGATTAATATTTACATATGTAAATATTAATCATATGTCAGACCCTATTAACAGATGAATCTGCTTAATATTTTTCACCATGGTAGAGACAAACTGAAATCACACTTAAAATTAGTACCAATGTTGACATTATTTCATTGCACAATTTTTATTACTATTGAAAACTCAAAATTTAGTAACCTTTTACAGACCCTGAATACTATATGTTAGTATAGTGTTTTTGGTAATAATATATATTTTAGAATGTATAGGTAATTTAAGTTTCTTGGAAAATAGCCATGCTAAGGTACAATGAATAGTTTAGTACAGACTTCCAATAACAAAAGGGCCTTTTCCTTGATTTGGAGAGCACTTGTCAATTTTCTACATTCCTTCCTCATTGGCACGACAGCCCAGGGTGGGCTTAGGCCTTCTCAAGAAGCCTTTTCCAGGGCAGCCTTCTTCCTGGTAATGTTCTCCAATTTCTAGTTCTTAAAACTAGGAGATCTAGGTTTCTATTGGCCATCAATTAATCTGAGATTTGGCCTGCTTTTTCTTCATGTACCAATTGGGCATTGAAGACTTTTTTAGTGGTGTGGTCTTCGTTCATTCTAATAATGTGACCTGCCCATTTAATTTGTTGTATTTTGATGAAGTTAACAATGTCAGATTCTTTATATGATCTATAGAGCTTTAAATTTGATCTTCACCGTGTTTCATTTTCCTGAATTCCTCCAAAAAATGAATCTTAAAAGCTTCCTTCCGTAGATACTTATCGTGTTCTCATCTGTTCGAGACATTGACCAAGTTTCACATGCATAAGTCAATACTGATCTTAAAAGACTTTTATACAATAAAATCTTTGTTTTTCTTTTGATTAAATTTGATTTCATATATTTTTGTATTCCATTAAGACATCAATTAGTCATAGTAATTCTCTTTTGAATTTCAGTAGTACAATAGTTTCTATTGTTAATTTCTGAACCTAAATAAGCAAAGCTGTCAACAGCTTCAAAACTACTCTACAATTTTGAAATGGGAATTGTTAAAGCATGATTTAGTGCAAGGCATGTATTTGGTCTTATTCTCAGTCCCATCCCGAGGACCTCTTTCTCTAAAGATAAGACCTGTCTTAGTGCAGTGGGTGTTTGAGTGATGATATCAATGTCATCAGCAAAAGCCGACAACTGCATTGATTTATTAAAAATATTTCCTTTGGTATTGATAATGGAATCTCTTGCCACTTTTTCTAATGCTAGATTAAATATAAGACATGCCAGTGCATCTCCCTGTCCCATTCTGCACCTTGAATACGATCTTTGTCTCACTTAATGTCAGGCTTATCAACCTTAATAATTTATCCAGGATTTTAAATTCTTTCATGGCTGCAATAAGACCCTTTCTGTTGATGCTGTCATAAGCGGTTTTAAAATTAATAAAGAGGTGATACATATCACTTCCAAATTCCCTTGTTTTCTCCAAAACGTGACAAATGTTGAATATCTGCTTTGTAGTGGATCTTCCCTTATGAAATCCATTTTGGTAGGCTCCAACTGTATTTTTCACTAGTGGAGAAAGTCTGTTAAATAGAATATTTGAGAATACTTTATAACTTGTGTACAGAGCAGATTTATTCCTCTATAATTTGAACACTCGAATATATCTTCTTTTTTATGTATCACACAAGTAATACTCATTTTCCATTTCTTAGGGATTACTTCCCGTTCCCAAATTGCTTGAATTAAGTTGTAACTTTCTTAGAAGTTCTTTTCCTCCATTTTTCAGTAGCTCAGAAGGAATAGCATCAGGACTGGGTGTCATATTGTCTTTTAGTTTATTTATGGCTTCAATGATGGTGGTTCATCTATATATATATATATACACCTTGGCTCTGAGTTTGCATGCTTCATAGTCACCATTATCACTGTTAAATAAGTTGTCGAAATGTTCATTCCATCTCCTTAACATAAGTTTTATCACTCAAAATAATTCCTTCCCTATTATGACAAGAGGTGGTTCTTGGCTTAAATTCTTTGCATCCAGCATTTATTTACCCCCTCAAATGTTCAACATACTTAAAAAGATCCTCGAAAAATATCCTTTTTTGCCCTATGAATTCTTTTCTTCTCTCTTCTTGCATCTTTGTATGCAATCACTGAGTTTCTTGAATGTCTCTTACTCAGAATTTTACTATGTACCTCATTCTTCCTCTTAGTAGCCATGAAACAACCATCGTCAAACCAGTCCTTTTACTCTTTTTTTTTTTTACCTTTTCCACAATTTGGGTTACCTGTATCGATGATTGTTTCCTTTTGTGTATTCCATTTTTTGTCTATACTATCTTCATCAGTAAAAATGTTAATTTCTTTGTATTTATTTTCAAGCTATTCCTGGAATTTTAGCTTCAATGCCTTATCTTTAAAACTGTCCCCAGTCAAATTTTTCCATGACTCTTTCAGAAATTTAAAATTCTTGCTCTAACCCTTGCCATAACCAGAAAAAGATCTGAATATAGGTTAGCTCCATCATAAGTTCTTACATCCAATATATCTGACTTGTGTCTAGAATCAACCAGAAGATGGTCAATTTGATTGCATGTGCTTCCATCAGATCTCCTAGTAATTTTATGAATATTTTTATGTTGGAACATTGATAAACCATATTATGATCAGCTGCAAAATCAATTAGCCACTTTCCATTATCATTTGAACAATCATGAAGACTACCTTTTCCAATAATTTGCCTAAATTCCTTCTCCATATCAATTTTCGCATTTGCATCTCCTAGTATAATTTTAACATCGTTTTTTGGACATGATACATAAAGTGCATGTAGTTCCTCATAAAATAGCTCTTTTTCCACATTATCTTTGTCTTTCTTCAGTTGGAGCGTGGATGCTAATAAAACTGTAATTAAAAATGGTCTCAGACGCTTACTCAAAATAAAAGCTGTGCCGAATATTTTCTACATGGTTTTTATTAATCTGTTGGGTTCACATATGAAGTAGTGTTTAATAAAAGAAAAACTTTCATCAGGGAGGCAATGCAGATTTTCCTTAAGCTAGAAGTCAGTAACAGTAATATATTTTTACAATATCTTTATACATATCATTTTTTCTGATATTCTTTTGAAATGATAAATTTAAATTGAATTTAGTATGAGTTTTTTGTCATATATCTTTCCAATTGCAATTGTTTTATAAATCTTTCCTGTTGAACTTTAAATTAATTGTAAATATTTGTTTACTCTCTCCAATTTTTGCATTTTAGCAAGATTTAAAAAAAAATGTTTTTACCATGATGCATTCTTTTTCAGAAAGTTCTTATGCAAATTGTTCAGGAACTGTGCAAAAGGCCTAATTTGAATAGGCAAGGGCTGGAACTTCAAACTATATATCTTCCCAATCCTAATAAGGTAAGTTTATTTTTTGTCTACTTTTTGATTTGATAGGCTTTTTTTCTTCTGCTTGTTGATTTGTTAATGTTATTTTGTGTAAAAATCCAAGAAAAATAAAATGTTCATTTTTGAAGTTAACTTCTTATGGCACAGCAAGGAGAAATTTCTGTTACACGTTTCCAGTTACGGTTAGCGATGAACGTAAGGTAGAAATGAATGAAGTTCCGAATTTTCCCCCCATTTTAAAAAACGCAATCTAGTTCATACTATCTATCTCAGACAAAAAATTATTACAGAATAGGAAAGATCATTTTTTTCGCCACGATATGGTATATTTTTTTTAACAAAATAATAATATTTTCTATTTTTTACGATTTTTTTTAAAATGAGTCAAAATTGATACGCTTTGATAAAAATAGTTTCTAAATCATTCCGTTTAAGTTTCCTTTCGAGTTAATTAATTGATATTATACTCTAAACAAGTTCATGCTTTTCTCTTTTAGAATCGGTCATAAAAAAAAAATGACGAAATCTTTTTTTTTTTTTTACGATTTTTCAGAAAGTACTCAAAATGTTAATTAAATATTTAATAACTTCATTATTTATAAAAATAATCTAACGAAACTTTTTTTCCATATGTAGAATAATATTATCCGGAATCTGTTCAAAGATTGAAAAAATAGATTAAAAATTACGGCTTTTAAAATTTCTTTTGCGTTTTTCATCTATTAGCCCTGAGCTAGCACCCCCCCTCTCCTCATTCAACAGCAACTTTAACAATCCTTTCCTCTTTTAGCCTTGCGATACATACTTTTTTTTGTTTTTACGTTACCTAGAAGTCAAATTGTAATCAATTTTATGAATTAAAAAAAATCGGAAGTGAGTCTTAAATCTACACGAAGTAACCATTTAAATGGTTCAAAATCTGTCAAAAAATTAGTTTAAGGAGAGTTTGTTGGATGTACAGTTTTAAAATTCTTTTAAGGAAATAATACAAACAATCTATTGTTTTAAAATTTAGTGGCAACACAACAATTCTTCCAATAGTTTGGCAATAAAAGATTGTGTTTACTAAATTTTCAATCGAATGGAATTTCTAAATACAGTTTAAAAAGTGAGTTTTTAAATCATATATATACTTCGGTGAAATTAATTTGATAGCTGTGAAAGTGTTATATAGTGCTTCAGTAATTTGTATTTTAAGACTATAATGGACAGTAAAATTATTTTTAAAATTTTGACAAACATGCCCCAAATTTTTACTAGCTGTATGTAACTTGGAACAAAAACCATATTAAAAAAATTGGTGAGAATAAAATGAGTAGTTTTTAAGAAATTTAAAAATTTCAAAACGTTTCATGCGTTTTGATTTCTTTTTAAATTTCATATTTTCACCTGATTTAACTTCTTTAAGCAGTTCTTTACAAATGTATGCATGCAATGTATTGTTCTATATGATAATTTACAAAATATGGGTAAATGCAAATTTTAATATAAAAATTTCAAGAATTTTAATGATTTCCTACATAAAAAACTTTAATTTCTTCTTTCACCCTATCACTATTATTACAATGCATCCAAGAATTTATAACTATACATTAGATGAATACTTTTGGAAAGTTTTGTTATAATTCGACAAAAATTGCAACACATGGAACATTTTGAATTTTGGTTTCGAGGCAAATTTTTTTATTCTGAGAAAAACATCTTTTTTTTTATTATAAGGGAAATTAACTTAGTTTTTTTAAAGAAAAATAGTTTTTTTAAAGAAAAATTAAAGATATAAATATAAACTTGAAATTGAAAAACACTAATATCATACAAATAACAGATAGATGCAGAATATATATAAGGTTCTGCAATATTTATTGTAACAGTCACATTGACATGTGGTATATACAGTGCTAAAAATTGAAGTAAGCTAGAACTTTCTAATAATATCTGAAGAAAATTAGCAGAATGTATTTCATTATTGTTTCATCTCAACCAGATAGTATATTATATATTTCATTAATCACAATGAGTAAAAATATAGTAGTGGGATTAAAATTACAAAAATTCAACATTTTTGATTTTTAGAAAAACAGCTATTTTTATTCTCTAAGAAAATAACTTAGTTTTTTTAAAAGCAATTAAAGACATAAATTCAAATTTGGAAAAACACTAATATCAGCCAAAGAAGTTAACTTCGAACGCGTGTTCACACTGATGCACGCTTTCTTTTTTATAAGAGAATTCAGTTTTTATGGATGTGTAATTGAATCTTTTATATTAAAATTAAGACATTGAAAATTTTAGTTTTTCACATGTTAAAGAAATTTAAATTTATAATTTTTTTTAAAAAAAGTGAATGTTTTCTGAAAAATTGAATAAAATTTTTGTGTTTTAGACTTAATGCTTAAATTTTTTATGTTTTGAAATGTAAGTCTTTGGTTCATATAGGATATTTTCATTATGAATTCAACTTTGGACATTGTTTTCTAGTTTCAATTATTTCATAGTGAATATCTTTAAAAACTAATTCTGTGTGTTGTCTCCCATAGCCTGTCCGCTGTGTTAATCAGATTGAGGATGTATGTAAAGAGATTGAGAAAACAATCAACAGAACCGTCCAGAACACCCTTAACACTCTAGAATTGGATTGTCAGAGAATTGAGAACGCCATAGTTAGTGAAATTAATGACAATCGGTAAGTTATGGATGGTTGTACATAAATAAAATATGTATTCTTTTTGCTTTTCTATACTTGTGTAAATTTTAGAAAGTAATTATTTAAACTGATCCCTGTAGTTAATTTATATGAATGTTTTTTTTTTTCCTGTTAATCTCGTTTACATAATGCTGCTGGCAGCATTTCTCCTCTATTTCTTCATCTAATGTATATTGTATTCCACTAGTTACAGTGAGATGAATAATTTGATTTGTTGAATGATTAGATAGAAAAATAATTGAGTAAAATCAGGATTTAATTGAATTATTTTGGTTATCGTGAATCATTAATAAGATGGGATAATATTTCACCATATAAAACTTATAAATTGAAACTTATGAATGATGATGTGAAATTTCTGTTCATACAAACTTATTTCAGTTTACATATAACAAAAATACTTTTAATAATATAGTTGATGGTAATAGTTTTTTATTATGAACTAAACAGATTTTTATAAATTTATATTGATATAAATTTATGCAGATTGACTTTTGATTTTGCTTTTTTTCAAAGAAAACAAATATTTTTAACTGCTGGTTTTCTTTTTTAAGGCTGTCTTTGGTAAAAGTACTAGAGCTATAACTAAATGCAAAGCACATTTTCAGACAGAAAAATGACCCAATTTCCATGGAAATTTGCAATTTTATAACTCGTACCTCTGTTAACAATGTAGTGTTTTTAAAAATTTCAAAATATTCCGTGAATACTTTCTTTTGTTTTAATACGGTAAGGCAAAGCCCATTTAACGTTACAGTATAGAATAAAAAATGCAAAACACATTTTATACCAGAAAAAATGAATCAACTTGGTTAAAAGTGTGAAATATGATAAAAAAATGCTTCTATCTAAAGGATAGTGAAGCCAAAATACCCATATTAATTTTTCCATTACTTTTATATCTAAAAAAATGTTCCAAATTCGGGTCCTATTGTTTAACATTAACCGAAAACAGCCTTAATTATTATGTAACTTGGTGTATCCTATCTGATTATGTGTGTATATATATATGAAGTTGTAAGTAAAGAAATTTTTTACTAGTGCTAATTCTAAAATAGAATTTCATGCCTTGAACTTTTTAAATGGTTGCAAATTAACTTCTGAATTCAAAATCGGTTAATTTAGTTCCATTTTTGCAGGCGCAAGCAATCTCAAAATATCAAGTCTAGCGGGAAAGGACTTTTATTTCTGTTGAGTGCCATTTCTCTCTTCACCTTCTACATTCTGGGCGTGCTCTTCTCAAATATGTCCAGAGAAGCTCTAAGTAGTATTACGGGTCAAACATTAGCTGATGTTCTAATGATCTATTTTGTAAGTAAAATATTACTATGGAGATTTTTTATAGAATAGTTTCATTACCTTCCTGTCCATCCATAAATCCTGTTCGTAATTCTCTGAATATGCTCGTCTTAAAATTGATGAGAAATTCATAGTTTCAAGGCTATGTGGCCTTAACAGATTAAAATATGTTCAAACAAATTTTCCATTTGTATTTACAATGGAATATTTTGTTTACAAGCAAAATATTCTTTTTAAAATTATAATCTATCATTAATCTCTGTTTTGAGACTTTAATTTTATAATCTTTGTGTTCTTGATATTGCTATTCCCATTAAAATATATTACCTTGCTAGGCATTAAACTACAATTGAAAATTTTTTTAACCATTTGACTTTTTTGTATCTTTAATTTTAAATATTTCCTATTTGTGTACTACATTACATTATAGAATATGCTGACCTAACCTTTTTGTTATGCGAAATTGAAGTAATTTGTCATCCCTTATTAAATGTTGCAGTTTGATTCATATTAGAATAGAAATGATTAAATTATCGTTCAATTCAATATTATTTTAACTGTCAACCATTTAATCAAGAATGTCTGTGTCTAAAGATAGAGAACAAGTAAATATTAAGGATCATCCAGTGCATAGAAGAAACTTCTAATATTTTGTAAAGCAAACATATACATTCATGTTCCCCTTTTTTGATAATTAGATGATTTCCAACATCAGGTTTAACGAAATAGTAAACTATAATATTAAGAATTATTTTTTAGTAACTTAAACAAAACAAGGAGTCCAATTAGTCCCCAAAAATTCTTGTGGGGTCAGTGTTCTTGAATGTAATATGAATAGAGCAGTTTGATTTTATCAAACATTAATGAATTAAGCAACTTTTTTGTTTTAACAGAAAGCATTTTCATTTGTTTGGGATTCAGTGAATGATGATGACCACATTACCATAACTATATTTGTCGTCATTCTTGTAATCTGTCTATTGGTGCTAGCACAATGGTATATTAGGTAATTTATATTTTTATTTTTAATAAAGAATTAATGGTTGTTTTGTGTTTAATGTATTTTTTTTCAATTTTGCATGAAATCTTTCAGATTAACTCCAACTATTTCGAGAAAACAGAAGCAGGCTCTTCTGGAAAGAAAAGATTATCTTAGAACTGTTATAATTAATAGAAAGGTACTTATAGTTTTAAACTATATTATTAATAAATATTTAAAAAAGGTGCCAAGTTTATTTTTTATAAATGAAGCTCAAATTGTAAGCTCGTGAAAAATATTATTTGAATTAATATTATGAACAGTTGATAAATGTTATTTTCATATTTAATTATTCAATGCAGATTAATGTAAAGAATTGATAAGAATTTTTGTTCATTTAAGAAATATACTTAAGAGTTCCTAAAAATGTTAAAATAATGTAAGAGGGAATGTGGTAAAAAAAAATGTTCATAAATTTGATATGATTTAATGAATTATTAAAAAAATTTTTAAACTGGGTGTTTGTTTATAACTAGTATTCATTATTGATCTCTAGACTGTGTCATGCTAGAATAGGGCTAACATTGTGAGTTTTTTATTAAAGCACATATTATATTAATATAGTCTTAAAATGATTACAAAAACAAAAAATATTACTCTATATATGTGCTGCAAGTGAAATACGACATACTTTTAACTAAACATTGATTAATTTAGTAGCATATTTCTGTAAAATCTTAGGTTATAATGCAGAGGAAGAAAAAAAAAAAAAAAAAAAAAGAATTTTAATTTTATATTAACTTTTTTTCAAGTAGTTTAATTATAGGATCTGTATTAAAATTTGATGTTGTAATCAATTTCATAATTCAGATTTTATTTTTTAAGTTACTGGATGCCATTAATACCCAAATCTGTTTAACATGCAGTATTGCCATGGCTCTTGAAGGTATTGTGATATCAAGGTCACATGTTTCTAACCATTTAGTTCATAAATTCATGTGATGTTGTAATCATACAATAACATGTTTCCAGTTAATCGGTTCACATGCTTTGTTGTTGCAAACTTTTGCTCTTTACAGAAACTTTCTTTATAAAAGCACATTTGTCAACAATAATGAACATGAATAAGCAAAATATACTTATTTTAAAAATACATGAATTAAATATAAATTAAGAAAAAAAGTTAAAATTTTTTTTAGTGTATTGGAGGATCTCTATCCAATTATGAAATTTTAAAAATAGAACAAGTCAGTTTTGATTTAAGTCGCGAACACGCGATTGTCATGAATTGAGCCAATTGTGTATTTCAGTCAATATTTCTATGAAAGAGAAATGTTTGATTATTTTAAAAAGGATTTTCAAGATCTCTTGATTAATGAGATTAGCTGTACCATGAATTATTTTGAATTGTTCAAATTTCAAGAGTTATAGCAATATTTTAGGTAATTATCGAAAACAATGCTTGTCATAAGGTCAAGAACAGAGGAAGATGTGCCAAAACAGACTCCAATCTCGCATTTTTGTGGCTCTTATAGCAATAAAACTTTTGTTCCATAGAAAATGGACTGATAAAACAATTCTTGAACTATTTTAAATAAATTGTTATATGTTGTAATTCATGGTTAAGCATATCTGAACTATCCTAAAATTTTGTTTCATCCAACAGCATATTTATTTTAAAAGATTTTATTGAATCAGGAATATAAAAACTTGTCACTTTATTCAATACATTGCTCTTTCTTTTGCAGAGGCAGCTTTATGACGAATACTTGAAGCAAAGTGTTGCTGATCATGAACTGTGATAGATAAATTGTCAAAACATTTGTGCATTATGGAAATTTTTAAACTTTGTATAATAATCTAGTATGGGTCATTCCATTTTTTTATTCTTACAATCAATTTCTATACATTTTGTTAAACATTTTTTTACATGAAATTAGTACAAATGTATTGATAAAAAAAAAGTTTTTTTGAAATTCTATTTATCACAGACAATTTCTGTAAAAAAAAAAATATAGATGCCTTAGGCATTTACCTTAAATAAATCTCAATTCAATGCTGTCTAAGTGTTATTTTTTTTTTAAAATTAATTTTCCAGTTCCTTACATAATAAAAAAAAATCCATAAGTTTAAAGGATATTTTTAAATTATATTTCAACAATGGACTAGGATAGAAAAATCTATTCATATATATTTTAACAAAACAATGATCCTAAAAAAACAAGTTATATTGCTTTTCCAGAAAATAATACTAAACAATGTTGATTAACAATATATATATATATATCTGAGCGTAGTAAAAATTTCATTCCTGAAAAATTCTAAGTGAGTATGTCCAATTTATAAGTTTTGGCACTGATGATGTAATATATATAAATTGTGTGAGTGATACTAAAATATCCATCAATAACAAAAATTGTTCTCCCATCCTGAATAAAATGCAACACATCACAATACCTAAAATGACTTAAATGCAAGTTGACACCAAACTTTAAGACATTTCATGTAACATACAAAATAAAGCAATGAACATGAATATTCCATGAAAAAATTCTTAGGTTGAAATAATTAATATAAGTAATGGATTGGTTAAAAAGTTGACAGTTGGTTTAAAATGTTTGATTTATTTTTCTATGAATGATGAAAGGTTAAATATTTTTGAAATAATCAGCGCAGTATAAATACAATATAAATTACAGATCTCTTCCCTAAAAATAAGGGATAATGTTTCATTTTTCAAAATACAGTGAAAATCGTTTTAACACGAAACACAAGGGACTGAAATATTTTTGGAGAATATTTTTAAGGATATTGCAAAAAAAAAAAAAAAAAAAACCCCAAACATTTTCGTAATTTGCTCTCTTGTCAATTGTTGATGAAGAGTGAGCAATACCAAACTCTTTACAGATTTCTGTTTTTGAGCAACAGCCTTAAGAAGCTCCTTCATTTAAAGCAAAATAGCAAATCGCTTTTCCCATTGTATTTGCTAAAAAATTCTTCTAAAATAGAAAAAAATAATGCGAACTCATTGAATTTTACACTACAATTTACTCGTCAATGAATTTCAAAGCCAATTGTTGATATGTTTTTGAGTGGCATTTGTAGGGATGGAGGGTGAAAGTAGTTTAGGTAAACAAAATTGGCTCATGTCACAGGGTATTTCAGACAAGTTAGCCTCCTTTCTACGAAACATGTGAAACCAAGTCTTTTTCATTTCACAGCCCTCTTAAATCTAGCTACAGTGGCTGGTGTTTTCCGTATTTTGTTCATTTCCAGAAGGAAAATCATTTCGTGTTAAAAAAATGCATGAAAATACGTAGTTTGTTGGGACTGTTGTATTAACCAATATTTCACTGTACATTAGATGTACTGTGAGATAAAATTATATGTATAATGAAGTAACTAGTGAAATGATATTACTTTTGATGGCAACTAAGAATTTAAAGGAAAAAAGTCTTAGAAAACAGTCTCTGCATTTTGACGCATGGTGGAGTGTTTCTCAACATATGTTTGAACAGCATTTGGAACTGTTGGCAATTCTGGAAGCTTGTAATCTGGAAATTCTGAAGCAGTAACAGTGGAACCATTCAATATGATGACTGGCTTTGGTTCCCACATGGCCTCTGAGTGACTTCTCAGCCGTGGTTGAATGGTGGTTCTCAATCTCTGCAAAAAATTCAAATTAGCCATCTTGTTTGAAAATAAATTTTATATATCAGTGATTTTTAATCATGAAATATTCTGATGACAAAATTACATTTGAAACATTAATTTGAATGCTGAAATTTTTGTTTCATGTAGTTATAACATTAATATAGTCAGTCTGAAATACATATACAATGGTTTGTTATAAAATCAGGAGTTGCTAAGTCATACAATTAAAAGTTAAAATTTAATAATACATCATGTTTAAATCTTCCACTCACTAACATCTTAAATTATGCTTCCTTTTATTCCTAGAAAAATATGAGTATTTTTTACATATGATCTGTACATATTCTGGAAAAAGTTCCTTTTATAATGATACTGAAATTAATCTCTTCATTTAATGTTGGAGAAAAGGAAACAAATTCAGAAACAGTTTGCTGAATATTTAGTTAAAGACAGATAGAGTGATGATTTATACATACTGCACATAACTTATAATTTAACCCAGCACTTCTTGCACAGGGTATGTCATACCCACCCTCTAATTTTTTTCAACGCTCCTTCTAAACCTTTTTTGAAAAATGGATGGTTTCTCGTGTAGCTGACTTTAAGGTCATATCCTTCTAGGAGCCATAGCTTGCAGCTGAATTCTAAATATATATATTTGGATACTACCTCTTCATGTATGTCATACCCTGAGTGTGAATCACATTTACAGTTCTGAATGCACGAGCACATTTTAAATCTTCTTTATGCTAAGGCGTATTATTGTAGTTATGATGAATAAATGTGATATTTAAGAAAATTAATATAGTACAACAGTATGTTCGGATGAAGAAATTCTCTTCATAATTATGAGGAAAAATAAAATGATGAAGTGCGTAGCATCAAGTATGATTACTCTATTGAAATAGATTCAGATTTAGAAGAAGGAGACAGTTGAAAATAAATGTTTTACATTTAGAGATACAAAAACATTTGGGAAGAACGTAATTTTAAAAGAGACAACTGGTACACATCTTGCACCCTTTCCGATGAACTTTTGAAAAAAATCTATTGCTGGAATAATAAGAGAAAATAAAAAAGAAATTCCAAAAGTTTTGAATTTAAAGAATAAGGAAGTTTGCTCCAATATGTTTAGTTTTAATAAGATGCGGATTAAAAAAAAAATTACGATCGAGTAAACACATTGAACTCACTCGCGATGAGATGAAAGGAGTGTATAAACAATACTGAATGCCCTTATGAAAAGAACAGAAAAGCTAAATAATTAACTTAATAATTGAAACATTACTATACAAGACAGCAGGTTTATTGACCCATGCCATGGTCTGCTGCTTCTCTCTATCCAAACATTACTTCGGATTTATACATTTCAGTTATACAAGCTGAAAAACCTCTTATGGGGAACTCTGCAATATTTTTTATGGTTTTTCTAGGGGGAATAGACTTTTCAACTTTTTTTTTCTCCCCATGGTTTGAATACGTGTCACCTGATTGGATTGTTGAATTATTTTTTCAAATTATATTTCCTATCATAGCAGAATCATGCTCATGTTGTTGGCTGCACAATGGTTTATTGCTATCTAAAATACTATAGGCATCTCAGAAAGGAATAAATTCCTCATCACTGCCATAACTACAACTACTTAAGCATTTGATTGATAACAATCAAATTTGCAATTTTATGCATTAAAATACTTATATTACACTTATGTTTACTTTGGATGTGAAAATCCTTCAAAACTATTCTCTGTACAACTCATGTTGAAAGGCTATTTATTTTTCAATAAATAATAAAGCAGTAAATTGGAAGCCACATACTTTTCATAACTAATTTCTGACCTTCATTCCACTTATACCCAAAACACAACATAACAAGGATGTAAATGCCTACTGAACTGGAGATTAAACACCAAGGCACAGCTTTTCCCATGTTAGCATTGACTTGGCACCTGAGATGTGACTCTTAAGCAATAATATCACATCGTGACACAAGATTGCCAGTCAATGCATTATAAGGAATTTTTTTGAATCCGAGGAACATGATAAAAACTTACTAACAAGTTGGTAATATCTATGACACCATTTAAAAGATGACTAGTCTAGCTTGCAACATGTTCTTTGCATAAAGCTATATAGATGAGCTCTGAAAAATAATCTGCTAGGAGAAGGATGGAGCATGCTCCTTTCTCTTTTGAAGTCAGACTTTAAATGCTATTAAACTTCACACTTAAAAATATTAATTTTTCTCTTTCAGCATCTCATAAGTAATCATTTTTTCAACTTGTATACTTTAATAAAATGAAATATGATTTAAAAATTAACATTAAACATGCTGAATCTGAGTTTGGCCATAGTCTTTAAAATAGTATGGGAAGAAAGGGGCAGCAGATTTTTTACAGCTAGATTCCTATTCACACATAAACTCTAGTAATTACATTACATACAGGAACCTATCCTTCTAATAAAAATATTTGAAATTTCTAATCTAATCCAAAGATGCTGAAAATATAAGAAACTTACACTGATGATATGAGATTTGGGTGCTTTCCTATAAGCTGCAATTGCTAGAAAAGGAATCCAGCAAAGAGTGAGCGCAAATAGTACCCAGCCCAGAATGTGAGCCCATTGAGGGTACTCATAGTCCTTTTTGATGACATCACCACTAGTTTTGGTTGCACTATAAATTAATGTGGCCTATACAGAGGATAAAAGAGTACATTCAGTCATTATTTGTAATGTATATTCTAAACACATATAATTTATAAAATAACTAATTATATTCAATGCGTGTGTGTGTATTATTCATTTTGGTTTTTTTGTTTCAGAGAAATACAATTTTTTAAAAATAAATCATCGCAAAAATGTACAGTAAAACCTGATTTCGCGCAGTCCTTTTTTATGTGATTTTATTTTTGTGCGGTATGTGAATTTCAATGGCTTTGGCACCACTATAATGCTTTCTGCCAATGTACTTATCTACATTTCAAAACACTCAGTTCATTTGTTATGAACAGTCTCCCAACGATGCACATTCGATTTCTTTTAACGTGCTCGATTGAAGATAAAACTGTTAATAACAGTAACATTATTAATAATTTGATAGATTATGAAAATGGATAAGAACAGGGTTCTTAGAGAGTAAATAAAATATATGCAGGGATCTAGCTTTCCAACAAATTGGAAAATCATTTTCTTAAAATAGATATACCAATTCAGAAAGGAGTTTAAAATTCCAAAAACAGCTTCAATCATGCATATCTAATTATAATTAAGTTTACAAGCAACTGATCAACTACCCGTCATTACAAAAGCTTATCACTTTGCTTTTGGTGCTAAAAAATAAATCAATTAAAATTGTATTTTCATGTGCTGAAAGCAATTTTGAACTAATTTATCACAGGAAGATGCAAGCTTTGAATTACAATGAATAGCAGTTAATTGTGCACGTGCATTTTGAAAGCTTCCGAGAAATTAAATGTTTTAAAACTATTTCCATGTATAATTTAATCATTTATTTTGTTTGGGAGCAATTTCTCCTAAATTTTGTAAATAATTGACTTATTTTCAAAGCGCGACTTTTTTTTTATGCGTTACCTCCGCCGTATATAATTTTTTTTCTGTAGTATGTTGACAAAGTTTTTTGTTATACATAAGTATTTATGAAGTTTTTGAATTTTTTTAGCAGTTTCTTTCTATGCAGTTCCTATCTACTGCACAAAAACAGGCTTTACTGAATTTAAAAAATTCAATGAAAATTATTTAGAAGATTATAACAAAAGGAGAGATAAAATAAAAGTTGTAAATGTTGTAACATCCAAATTTCATTCGAGTCCCCATTTAAAAAACCTATATGCCAGTTAACATAATGGATTAATGAGTTTTATTTTTAAAATTCACCAATGCAAAAATGGTTGAGTGAGAGAGCTATATTAATGTCACACCATAAAGGAACATGAGAGCTTTTTGTGACGGACCTCATAATTTTGAGTCTCTGTCAAGTGACCAGAACGGCACCTGAGCTGGCACCCCCTCCAAATTACCACACCACCCTCTGAGAGGACTTGTGAGCTCAATAGATTTAACATGCAAAAGTCCCTTCTACACTGCGGGTTCAAAAAGTGGGTATTCCAGCTGGTAGAATTATTACATTTTTAGAAAATCAATAGAGGGAACAGAAAAAATAAAAAGAGATTTCCCTTGGTAGGTTTATTCTAACAAAAACTGAATTATAAATAAAACATACAGCTTTTTTTTTGTTTAGGGATACTAACTGGCTGTAAGAATACAGAAATGCTAAGTTTTAGTTTTCACTTTATAGTTTAAATTTATAACTCATGAACAATTTCTAGTATAACATTTTATTCTACATAGATTTATCGGATGTCACTTAAATATAAAATGAATATAGTCAATAAAAAGTACATTCTGATAAGATTGTATGATTAATTGCATAATATTCTTCTATAATTCAAATATTTATGATTTTAAGAATAATGGGGGTGCAATATATATGTTACTATAATTCAAATATTTGTGATTTACATTATTTTATAGTGTTCCTAAATTTTCTTTGTATTTTTTCAGCCTTTAAGTGAAAACTTCTAAAACATATAATGCATTTAAATTCACTTCATACTTTTGAATTACAATAAGATTTTTAACTTTTTTTTAATTTGAAATTTTATTTACAGTAAGAAAGGATTTTAAAGAATACATATAAAAAAGCAAAAAACATATTACCAATATTGTAACTGGTGTGAGAATAATCCATGAAAATTGATAAAAATATGAAGTTGTTTTTCCTGTCATTTGCTGGATACAAGTAGATAAATTTCTAGCACCTAAAAATTATGTTGACAAAAATTAAAAAACCTCTTGCATAACAAATGGTATTTCTTCTTAGTAAAATGACAGCAATAATTTATTCAGATCCCCTCCCCATCCTTTAATTTGAAAATAATCACTATTTATTAAAATTTGAAATGAAAAGTCGTGCAGGAATTCAATAAGTCCCATTTGAATGTCAGTTTGATATGTCTTAGAATTAAGCAAATATTCTATAAAAAATCCAATTGTTATATACTAATTAAAAAAACCAATGAACTTTCATTTTTTATTTACATGATTTTTGATGAACATTGAACAAAATTAAATTTTAAAAAATACACTTTTAAAAAACAATATAGTTAAGAGAAGAAACAAAGCAAAATACATAAGAAATGCAAATTTTCTGAGAAGTAATTCACATAATTTTTAATTAAATTTGAAATAAGTTAGAACATATACAAAGATAATATTTGATTAAACTGATTAAAATGGTACAAGATCCTTTAGTCTTGATATTGATAAATAGTTATCAAATGTTTCAGAAAATTGGGTTACAAAATTTTAATGAAGTTAATATATAGAGAAAAATTTATTTCCGCATATAGTTTCTCTATTCATGTTTACAAACTATATAACAACATTTTTTTTTTTCTAGAGTAAAAAGAGCTTTTGTTGAATTTAAAATAAATTAAAAATGTACAAGTGAAAAATGTTCTGACCTACTTTAAAAAAATGGCTTTATTAAAGTTAAATAACACGTAATTTTAATTAATAATTGCATAGATAAGATGTTTTACCATATATCCAGCTAAGTGTGCAGATTTCAAACAATGCAACAATTATTGTAGCTATCACTGCAATATAATAGTCTGTAAGTTGGAAGAAAAAGATTCCAGCCTGTAATAAGAAGTATACAAATCAGCTGTTGTAATATGTATAATAATCAAAAATTAAAATAACATTTGGACATAGAAAAAGTGATAATTCTTCAGATTTCATAAGGAGTTTTTGACTCAGATTTTTAAAACCTATAAATGTAACTATCATAAATTCAAAAAATTATAATTTGTTATATAACTTATAAAAAAATATTCAATATATACTTAATTCTAAATATGCTTAAAATATTCAATGCAATATTTTTTGGTATCTTCTTATCTTGAAATTTTAGTTAAGAGCTCTCAATGTCTCAAAAAATAATTTTTTCTACTTCATAATACATGAAAAATTGTGCATATGATAGATATTACTGTAGTTACTATACAGTTATTTTTTTTTACTTGCAATATTTAAAAACAAAATTAGTAAAAAAAATTTTCATTTAGAAAGTGATATATAGTATATCAGAAAAAGCTACTGTGATTCTAATGCTGAAGGACATATTCAGCTAACTATGAAAACTAATAAATATTCAAATATATTGTTAATCAAATTCAAATATATTGCTAATATCAAGTTACTCATAACCAATGATACTTAACTAAATCTGCTAAGGCAATTTAACTTAATAGCACTTTTTAGCATGTTTTCATTTTATTCCTACTAGTGTTTTACAGTTTTATCTAATTTGTTGAATAAGGAAGATAATTCTTTTTTTTCTTTATGTTGTCTATAACAGTAATCCCAGGCTGGGCAAGGTCGACTCAGCCTTTCATCCCTTCAGTGGGTTGACCAAGCTTGCTTGAGAACTAAACATGGGGTTTTTGCATCAGACTGACTACCTGATTGGAATATCTGCTCAAGCGCCTCAGCACATGAATACTGAGATGGCACAGTAGGCCTTGGGTTGTTGCGCCACTGAGTTTAGTCTATAATAGTAATTCAGGATACGTTTATGAAAGGCTTTCAGTAAAATACATGACAATGAAACAGTAATGCAAAGATACCTTTTAAAAAAAATGTTGCAACTTGTACATAAAATTTTTGATAATTCTTCAATAATTTTAAACTCAAGAGAACATTTTTTGGATCAAAATACACCAGACTTTCTTCAGATATTTACCAGGAGTTCTATCAAAATCACCTTGAGGTTTGAAGAGAGGCTTTTGACAAGTAAATTCTTATTTTTTTTATAATGGTTCAAATAGGCTTTTGTAGTTTTTAACCTGCACTATTTAATTACAGTTATAATTTATATCGCATGATAAATATATTATTTCACAATAATTTTTTTTAAATGCACATAGATTTAGCTTTTAATGTTAGTACTTTCAATGGCCATAGAAATTATCTGGTTTAACAAAAAAGTAATGCCATTTAAAACTTCTCTGATGTATTCATAAATCTACTGAAGTGAAATTGCCAATAATTACCCCACAGAATTTTTATTTTTTAAAAAATTGAGCTGTTAATAATTTTATTCAAAAAATAAATCACAAAATTGCTCTTTTTAGTACTTATAAAAAGAAGCTTTCCAATAACATGACGATTTTATTTTGTCATTTGTCGGTTACTCAGGGAATAATGCATATGGCTGTAAATTTATAAAACAACTTTACATATTTTCAACATAAATGTAAAGTTTTCTTAAAGTTCGCCTTCATATTAAAAAATAAATATGTATATCATCAAAAATTAAAAACAAACTTACTTGAGTTAAATAAGGAACAGAGGCAAAAAAGCAAAAGCCACAAATGACAGCTAAAAACAAAGAATGACCTTGAAACCTTTGCTTGATATAATAAGTGTATGCTTCTTTTAAAGCCGAGATCAATGTTGCCATTAATTTTATCTAAAAATACAAATATCATTTTAGTAACCAGATACAACATTTCAATGACCATTTTATCAAGGGGGAAAATGATTAAAAAACTACCTGGTGGAGATGCTAAAAAAAACGTGTGCCTATAGTAATATAAAAAGGATGTGCAAACAACAACATTTTAAAATTAAGTAACATTAAGTTAGTATTATTTCCTTTAGTTACAATAGAACTCAATATTAAAAAAACATTTTATAATGGAATGTGTTTAATTTATAAATCAAAATTTTACATATTACCAAATTACAAAAACTTCTTTTGCAATAACTCATTAAAACGAAAAAAAAATTGTTATTTATGAATATGTATCAATGATATAAAACTAATTTGAACTCCAGCAACCAAATAGTAGTGTATCGCGCTTCCACATCTCAGGTCCAGGGTTCAAACCCTGGCTGGGTAAATTCGACTCAGCCTTTCATCTTTTCAGTGGATCAAAGAATAAGTACCAGGTTTGCTTAGGAACTAAACACTGGGGGTTTCGGTTAAGACTGACTACCTGATAATTTAAATATTCCTTAACAAAATTTTATAAAATTTAGCAAGAATAATATAGCTTACACAATGAAGGAAATAAGTAAAACATTACTAGAAGGAAATAAGTAAAACATTACTAAAAGGAAATTGGAAATCTCATGAATTAAATACAATAGCTATATCAAAGTTGTCAAATACTGCATTTAAGTACAGGTACAAAAAGATGTTATTAAAATATTATTACTATGGAGCATTATTTAAATTTGTTAATATTACCTTACCTAACAATATTCCCCACGTTAGCTATTAATCAAAAAATACCATAATTATTAAGGGATAATATTAGAAACATAATAATCAAGGAAAGTAAGCAGAATATCAAAACATAACTTAGTATATTTAAGATACAGTAGTATACAGAGCATTTATGAATTGAATAATGAAAACTAACAATTTAATAAAACACTTGGCAATAAATAAAATGGAAATATTTTACGTTTCAAAATAAATTTGTTAAATTTTTATCAGTACAATTTATGCATACATAAATGTGTTTTATAAATACATGAATATTTTTTTAATTAATGAAAACAATGTTAACACGTTCACTGCCACTGATACATTGGCACTACTTTGTATGCAGGTGTTGCTCTGGGAGGATGATTGACTATGATAAATTATATGCTTTATTTTTAGAGTGGCTTACAAGGTTGAATGAAGAAGTTTTTGAGCCATGGTTAATGAAGCATTATTTATATATTTTATGTGCTTGTTTTTAAAATTTTATTTTAAAATTTTTTTATATTAGTTTTTAAAAATGGCAGACATTACAAGTATTGTAGGCTTTTCAAAGCCTGAGAAAAGGAAAGTAAATAAAAAATTGATCAAAGCCGAAATATTAGAATTTCTAGAAAACATCTAACATGAAAATAAAAGGTTTTTCCATTTTTCTGGTTTTACTACTAAAATATAAAGAATATTTTTAATTATTAAAACACTACTTTGTAATTTGGCTTCTGAGGATGGATATATCAATTTTGTAGGCATGGAATGGGTTAAATAAAAGCATTGAATGAAAAATGCTTTGAAATACATAATTTAAGTATAATATTAATAAAAACAGTACTTTTAAATTCAATTCCTCATCATAGATGAGAAAATTGATTTTTATTTTGTAATAAATTCAGTACAGTAAATTTGTTTGAACAGTAAGTAAAACCTAACATTTTTTTTTTTTTTTATGAAGTCAATGTACCTCTGAATCCAGACCAAAGAACAAAAACATCAAGAAAAACAAAACTCCCCAACATGAAGGAAGAGGCATGGAGCCAATTACAACAGAGTATATCACATATACATTGCCTGGATCTGAGAAAAAAAGATATATCTGTTATTAAATGAACAAATAAGCAAGGGGGGAAGAGTATGAAAAAAGCAAAAGTACATTTAACATACCATCACTTAATACAGAATAAAATGGTCTTTTGGTTTTTGCAGCAAGATGCCCTATAGTGGAGAAAGTCACACATCCAACCATTAACACAGTGAGCAGTGTAACACAAGTAACAACAATTGTATCCCTGGAAAAGTAAACACGATTTTAATTTAAGAAACAAAATCAAGTATACAAAACATTAAAAACAAGTAGAAATTCAGTTTCAAAAATTAAATATAAAATTATGCAGTCATATATAATCATTAGGGGAAAATTCTCACCTGCAGTGGAATTCTGATTGACTGAAAAATACGTTAGCAATAAAAAAATTACACAGATGATTAATAATATTCATAATTATTTAAATAATAACAAGACTAAAAATTTAAAACTGTCCTTTAAAAAAAAGAATAAGAAAAATATTTATACTATATAAATTTTAGAATTCATCTCTGCATATGTAAAATATCAGCAAGTATTGCTTTCAATACAAAACTGCATGCCTAAAAAATAAAACTGTTTTATATCAATGTAATATTCTTATTTATTTGAGAATTAATTTAAGAATAAAAAATAGTGATACTATATTGATACAATATACTAATTTAAATTTTTATAAAATGCAAAACTATCAAGAAAAATTAAGGAAAATGAAAATTGTAAGATATTAGAATAAAAAATATATGAGTAAAAAAAAAAAAAAAAAAAAATAAGAAATCAGATAACTTTAAAAACATTTATTTAGAGCTATTACAGAGACAAAAGGAAGCATACAGCATTTCTCATCAAATATACTGCTAGAAATACAAAAAAGTACAAATTTTATAAAGCTTTAAAGTGAGAGGTACAATTTACAGTACATAAAGAGCCAATAAAAGTTGAATAAAACAATGCAAGCAACAAGGATTGATTTCAAAATAAAGTTTAAGGTCAAATTAACATGTAGCATGTGTGATGGTCTTAAAAAAAAAGAGTAGAAAGGAAAGAGGAAAATATTTATAGAAAAGAAAAAAGCACATTACTTCACTCACAATTTGTTGAGACAGCAAATACTAAAAGCTTTAATAAAGTCAATAGTAAAAATTTAAATTAGTATATATCTTTAATAATCGATTATAATTGTCATACATAAAGTAAAATTGGATATAAAGAAAAACACTCACTATTTGTCTATTGAAAGAAAAGAAAGAAATTAATTTCATTGGTTAAGAACAATTACATATTCCAGTGATATTCCTATTCATTTACCTATTTTACCTAATTATGCATATGAATTTCATTTAAGTATAGTAATTAAAACTATGATATAACATTATACTATTATTTTCCTTTTTTTCATTTATTAGATTTATTTATTTTTGTCTTGAGAAGTGTAAAAATTGGATACAAGTAATTGAGTTGAACTAACACCTTAAAAGATTGTTATGCTGCTTGTGGCAAGAGCCCATCAGTATGCTGGGGCCTAGAACAACACCCAATGAATGAAATGCCTGAGCCAGAGCAAAAAGCAGCACCTGAAATATTTTATCAGTGTATTAAAAATAGTTAATATTATTAATAAAAATGCACAATTGATTTATTTTTATTGAATTAAACAAATTCTACAAGTGGTAAGAAATTTAACCACAAGACAAAAAAAGGCAGAGGTTGGTTGGTTTTCCTATTTATTTAAATGTCTGTTAGCAAAATATATATGAAGTCTTCTTGACATAAATTACATTTTGCTCCAACTAAAAGGTCACAAGTTGGGTTTATATTTTAAGCTCGAAAAACTCAAAAAATTTTAAATATTGTTCTATAAATGTAGTTACCTCTTTATTATTTATTGGGGGTTGTATGGAAAAGAAAAGGTACACATATTCTTTTACAAGCATTTATTTCAATCACTTTCTCTATTTTAGTGAAAACATGTTTTTTTTTTAAAAAAAATAGAATTTACACTTTTTCATTCTTTCCTTTACTAGACACAGAAATGCCTGTAATGTAAAAAATTCTACAACATTTGAAAAGAAGAAGTAAAAAAGAAACAAATTTAAATGAGATTCATTTTTACCCTAGGAGAAAACATTTTATCCCATTCTGGTTGGAACAGAAGAGAAAGCCCATCTTTTGCCCCTTCCAAACCAACAGTACGAAGGAAAATACTGAGCAGCAGCAAATGAGATAGCACTGTAATTACATATATGGCAGTCCCGCGAAAAAAATCTGTCTTCCGCAGAGCAAAGTAAGTTAGAATCCAAACAAATAGGACGGATGCTAAAAGCTCAAATCTCAACTCTCCAGATTCATTGATACTATTACTTTTGTCTAGCAATTTGATGCTGCAAATAAATGAGAAAAAGTGTACATATAAGTAAGAATTAATCATAGTGTGTTCAAAATTTAAAAGATAAAACTGATATTTATACAATCGGACCCCGTTTTAATGAATCCCTATTTAACAAATTTTTCCCTTTTCCTGATTAAAATGAGAAACAAAAACCTGTATTTAACAAATAAAAAACCTCCAAAACGAATTATTTCAGCAGCTGGAAATTTTTTTTATTAGTTTGTATTAAAAAAAATTGATCTTTTTTTCTTTGAGTGACATCTTTTTTACTCAGAACAGAAAGTCTTCTTGAAAGCAGCAAATTTCCACAGGAAAGGGTGACTACCATTATTATATCTTACAGAAGCAGATGAGTCATGAGTGTAGTGTATTGTGTGAGTCTTGAGTAGGACAAGAAATCCCAATCTACAAAGCAGAGGATATTTTCAGATTTTAACATTTATGATACATTTAATGACCGACTGCCTATCTATGCAAATGAAATTGAGGAAATTGCTGACCAGTCACAGCCAATGAATAGCAATTCTAATGCTGAAATTGATAATGAAACTAATATCAAAACTGTGAGAACATAACTCTCTCTTATGCTGTAGGGTGTAAATGATATAGTATTTTCTTCTTTGTATAAATTCGAAAAAGAACTTCCGAGAGAGGAATCAAAAAAGGTTGTCAAACATCTATTAGTCAGTATTTTAAAATTTCCAATTAACTGATGTGTAATAATGTAATAATAATATTTTTAGCTGTTGAATAAAAAGTATGTAATATCTAACTATAATAACTTTTTGTGTAGGTGCTTATAAATCTTCAAAAATGTAAGTGTGAAAAAATTGTATTTTGCTTAGATCACGATATAACAAATAACCCTGATTTAATCAACTAAATGTTCGGTCCAGATGAATTTATTAAATCGGGGTCTGACTGTAAATATATATATATACAAATTTATTGCAAAGCACTAACATTATACTTTTTAAAAGTAAAAAGTTGAATAAGAATAATTGATATAAATATATTTTTGAAAATGATAATTATAATAAAAATATTTTAAAATTAATTATTCTTATTCTTTTTTTATTCTTCCTTTAAGATTAATTTTAATAATTTGGGTATTAATGAATAAAATAATTTTTTTTAATAAGTAGAAAACAGATTATTTTCTTGTTAAAACATACCATACTTTTTCTATCAGAAAAGATATTTACAGTTTAGAAATAGGTTAAAAACACTTAAACATTTTGTTTAAATTATAGCTTTTCATTTTTCTTGAAAAATTTAATTCAAAATTATGTGTTAAACAGTGAATATTATAACAATGACTTATGATTTTTCCAACATTTAAAATTTCTGAGTGAAACAAACAAAAAAAATTGTATTAAATTTAAAGAGAATTTAATAGTAATGAATTTAATGAAGTTGACATGTTCATCAAAAGAGGTGAAAGAAATTTTTAACTACAAAAAAAAAAAAACCATACAATATTTAAACATTTTTCCTCATATTGTACCTATAATTATAAAACAATTACAAAATTTAATGTTGTACTAATTTTTTCTACATTCAATTAACATCTGAAAAAGATTTGAATAAAGATATTTCATACCAAATTAAATAAAACTCTACTCACTGGAAAAATTCTTCAGCAGGATGAGATATATTGACACTTGTATAAATAATCTCTGGATGTGTCCCATTTTCAGAAGATATTAAACTAGAAATATTCGCAGTAATGCTGTCACTGGATGTGACACCTTGTGAATCAGCACTGAGTAGGTTCTGAGGCAAGGGATGTGCCACATCATGGCACTGGTCTGTATTCCACATGTTGGTGCAACGAGTCCAACGAGGTGGAGAGTAAAAGGAATTGAACACATAAAACATAGTCCATGCTGTGAGCACACTGTAGTAAGCAGTCAGCCAAAATGATACCATCATGCTAGAAACACCAATACCTAAAAGAATTACAAAAATAAATATACATTGTGTCTTGGAGACTGTGTGTATAATCATTAAAGAATTCAAGATAAATAATTTGATTCAAAAATGTAATAAATATTGAAAATATTCCAATATAAATCAAAATTTTATGAGCTAATCAAAGTAGCATGAAAAAAAAACTTCAAATATATTTAAAACATTAGTGTATAAGCATGCAATTTGAAAATTAAATTAAATTTTCAATATTTTATATTGAATAAAGACCGCTAAATTTTATTGACATAAATTAAATCACCACGTCATTTGAAAAATAAACATGTTTAAGGCATTTTTAAGAAAAATAATTTTGATAAAATAAAGATTAAATTACATTTCTCCATATCTTCTTACATCACCATTGTTTTCAAATGAACCACTCATTAATTGTTTATATGTATGATTTTATGTAACAAGTAAAATTTTTAAAAAATATTTTTAGAACCAATTGTTTAATAAAATAAAAATTTTTTAATGCAATTTACTAAAAGGATATAGTATATGGATTGAAGAAAGTACAATTCAATCACAAATTTAAAGGATTACATAAAATTGCACAAAAAAGCATTAACTTTCCATGGTTCAAATTTTGATAGTATTATTTTTCTTTATACTTTTATATAAAAATAAAATTCTAAAGAATAAAATTATGTCAAATTATGACAGGCCTTTTTTTTATGAAACAAACCAATACCTTATATTTTAAAAAAATATTAGAATCTCATTGATAGGTGGAAATGGAAACATTTCGTGACATCAATTTACAAAATTTTTTTAGATCATTTTTTAGATTTTTAGATCATTTTATATAATCATTGAAATTATGAAGTATTTGTTTAAAATACATGACTGTTTATTCCCTTGATATTTAATGGTGCATAAAAAATATTATTTATCAAAACAGAAGTATAAATTAGATATTAAGAAAAAGATCAAAATATCCTCTAATATTTTACATTATCTAAATAAATATAGAATAGCAGTAAAAATAAAATCAATGATTTAACCTTGTAATAAAAAAAGAACTATGTTGAAGAAATGTAATTTTGAATTTAAAAAAACTTGTAAAATTATTCCCAATTACATTGATAAATATTTCTACCTTTCATTAATGGACAAAGCTGTCCAAATGCTGAAATTGGACCAGATTGGGTTGCCTGTCCAACAGCTAGTTCCATGCACAGAAAGGGAACGCTACAAACCACCATGAACACCACATAAGGTAGCACAAATGAGCCTATAAATATTAAAATAACACACAATTTAAATTTTTGAATTAACAGTATTTCAAACATTATTTGCATGCATCTAGAACAATATAATTATGCATATGAGCAATTGAAAAAACCCAACAAAATACAGAAAAAACTCTCTTTAATCTAAACATTAAGTATATATAAACATTAAAAAAATTCATAACTAATAAACAAATAAAAAAACTAAATTATAATATATATCATTTAAGAGAAACATTATTTATCATATATCATAATTTTTTTTATCATTCAAATCCTCTTTTGTAAAATTATTTTCTATTTTGATGTATCATATCTAAATTCAAGGGTCTTTTATTACACAGAATGTTTAGCTATGCACTCTTAACCCCTTTTCTATACTTTGATTGATTCAGACAACCTAGAGCCCTAATCAGTCTGGATGAATGAGATTTTATTGCATGTAAAATTTTTTTAACTCAAAAGAAATTTTAAAAAAATCTGGTGTAAGATAAAAAAATTTAAAACATATGGTTTTTTTTATAAAAATGTACTTACTTTTAAATTATAAGATAAAGTGCTTTCATAAAAAAACCATATATAACACATTTTAAAATAGGTTTCTAAATATAAGCTGTTTGATTAAATTCTGATGTGTGTCATTTTTCTGAGATTATTAAATCAAAATCAAGATTAAAAAATTCAAGAATTTCTTTAATGGCAGAAAAGTCTAATGTGTATTAAATCAAAATTTCTTTTCGAGTTTTTTCTTATAGTTTTCAAAAATTACTTTCTTTCATCTGCTTCAGTGTACCAAATCAATTTTATATAAATTAAATTTGTGATTATAACAATACATATATGAGAATTCTATACCAAACAAATATTAAAAACATATCTGAGAAAATTATTTACTTAAACTAAGAGTAATTTACACAGAAAAGAAAATTAACAAACCATTCCTACACTGAATTAAAACAATGTTGTAATTAAAAAAACATCCAGAAGAATTCTTGTTAGAAAATAATCCTTACAATACAATTGCATTAACAAAAAAAAAAAAAAAAAAAAAAAACATGCTTTATTGAACACATCTAAAGGATATTAGAATTTTAGTGAATGTGTGTGGATATATCTTAAAATTATCAAGTTCTACTAATTCTTAGAACTTTTGTTTAGGCTAATGAGGAATACAAAACAAAAAATTTCAAAAGAATTAGTAAAAATGAACTTTTTCTTATCTGGCATATTTCAAACTCACAACAGAATAGTGTAGAAGCAATTAAGATTGACATTTTGCCATGTCTTCTCTTTATTAATTAATAAAAAACAAATTATTAGATTAGAGTATGAAAAGTTCGAAATAGGAACATAACAGGAATAAAAAATTAAGATGTCTAGGAATGTCTAGTTCTTTCTAAAATTCAAGCAAAATAGCATTTTATATTTTTTCCCCTTTACAACTTGTGAAACTTTGTACATTTACAATATAGTATTAAAATTACCGCATAAAGCCATATATTCTAACTATATAAACAAAGGATTAATGCTTACTAAACAATATTCTCTTTTCTTGTGTTTACATTTAACAAATGTACATGTTTTCAACATTATTAATTATTCCTGAAGTATAAATTTGCATGCAGATTTATACCTTCACCTAGTCATCTTATCTTATTAATTATTAGTTAGTGCTACCTTTGTTTAAATGCCATTAACAAACCTTTTCCCCATAAATTTTAGGGATTTATACATACTTGTATTTGTCATTAAAAATACACATTTGAAACCCAAATTTCTGTTTAAGCTTAAAATATATTAAAAGAATCAGTATAAATATCAAATATTTCATTAGAAAGAAAGAAATCTGTTTTTAATACAAGTACAAAAAAAAAAATGCCATAAGATTCTAAAAAAAATTAATTAAAATAACATTTTAAAAATGGAAAGATCTGTATTTTTCTATTGAGTCACCCTTAAACAATAAAATTTCAAAATAATTGGAATATTTGCACAAGTAATTCGTTTTAGTATTTTGATTGTTTAAAAGTGACTCACAAGGAGCTGAAATACTTACAAATAAGCGAAAAAATTTTACCAATCATTCAACACGAAAAATTTCATAATTCTGTCGTAAAATGAGCGAAAACTGTAAAAATAATGTCATCGAAACTTCACAATAGCTAAACAAAAATAATATATAATACTATCATTATTTCAATTCAATTAAACTTTAAGAGCAATTAAAATGTGAAAAATTCTTTACATTCTAAGAAAAACAACAAACGTGTGAATATCCCAGTGGTTTATATTAACACGGAAAATAAAGATTACTCTAATGAGCTCTGTTCGAGCATTATTTTACGATTAATTGAAAATTCACATACAAGTAAAAATAAATGCACAGTAATTTGTTCCAAAACATAAGAGCATTGCATTTTCTTTTGGCAAAATATTTTCGATTAATACTTCGACCTCAGATTTTTTAAATTTGCCGTCTCCCCACCCCTATATTCTTGTATAAAAATGCCTACCAGAGGCAATTTATTATTTAACGAAATGGGGAGGTGAAAGTAAACATTTATTCGAATCAACAAGTGGAATCGGAATCACAGATGAAAAACGAAAGCCGTGTCGTAACGCTTACCTCCACCATTGCTGTAGCAATAATACGGGAACCTCCATATATTGGCTAGTCCTAGCGCTTGACACGCACTGCACCACAAAAAATCCAGTTTCCTGTGCCAGGGGATCCTGGTGGGTTTCACATACACGATCTCCTCCCCCTGAATCTCGGAAGTTTCCGATTCTTCTTCTTCGACATCAGGCAAAACCGAAACAAACTGCAAATCTCGTAATTCCGGTAAAGAACGCGACATTCTCCTGCTCCTGCCGAAGGCCAAGGGCTTGGGCAAACTATCGGCATCCTGCAAGAATCGGTAAGTGCTCGGATTAGATAGGAAAGACGACGTTCTGACCAATCTGCCATCGTCGTTCTCTTCTTCTGATATCGGTTTGTCAACTTTGGGTAAACACTCGTTGGTTCCAAAGGTAAACTTCGATTTCACCTCGAGCACCGGCGACCGGGACGGCAGATAAAACCTCTGAGGAGACCTGCCGTCGGGTGAGTGGCACTTTCGATTGGACACCGGTAGCTTTTCATCTCGCATCAGCCGATTCGAATTCCACTTTCGATCCACAGGTGAATCGGCCATGACGAGAGGAGGAGAAAGACGATCTGTGTTTTCTTTTTTTTCACTAGCGCCGCAGCATGCCAAAAGGTTTTGATTCGAAATCCAAATAAACTGGACGCGTCTTGTCGCCAAGCGCGCACACCGTTTTGCTCGCTTAAAGTGGTGACTTCCTGCTTAACTGCAGAAAATGCTTTCCCCAAGGCCGGATTAATGTGGCGAATAATAATAAAAGAAACCGAAAAAAATGAGAGAGAGAGAGAGAGAGAACGGTCTTCTAGTCGTAAATTCTGTGGCAATTATACGCCCTCTGACAGTTCAACAGATAAGAGAGAGGTTTATTAAAGCGGACAGAGCAGTAGAAAACGCTTTGTTTTGACTGGTGCATATTGTAATGATTGTCGCTAAAGCATCGCACAAGAACACGCCCTTGATGCGATTTAATGGCTTTGTTTCATGAGAGCATTCGACATGAAACTGCGGAATCAAGGAAACAATAACACATGCGATTGTTCTGGGATATCTGATTCCGTTTTGTAGATTCAATTTGATTTAGTATTTAATAATATAAAATATACGAGAGCAGCACACGAGAGTTAAAATGCTTAATACTAAACGGCGGAAGAAATTCGAATTTTGATTTAATGATGCAGTAAGAAAGCAAATGAATCTCTAGTTCTGAGTTTCGAAACTGAATTAGCTGCACAATGACACTTTTTTAGTTATATCTTTACGAAGGAAAATATAAAAAGGGGGAACAAGCATATCAATTTTTCAATTAAAATTTACTGGTTTGAGTTTTCCCTGTGCTCTTCGTACCTACTCAATAAATAACACATAAAAAGTACATGGTTAGTCATTATATAGTGCCATAAAATCATAAATATATTTCCATATAATTTCATAAACACATTCGATTTTCAGAGGAAATAGGTTCGTCGATAGTTTAGTAATTAAATTTGAACATTTAAACTTTTAAAAAAATGCTTTTCTTGAAAATTTACTTTAAAAAGGTGCTTTAGATGTTTGTGTTCCATTATTTTTTAAAAATAAAAGTAAAATTAGAAAGTAGAATAATAAAAATTGAAACAAAAAGATTTCCATCTTCGGATTGTTTTCTTGTATTTTTGAAAATTTATAAGATTAAATAATTTAATTATATTACTTTTTCCATTCAGAGTAAGGTTTACTTTCTTTTTAATTTGTTACAAAAATTATAAGTGTGTAAAATAGAATGAGAAAAGTTAAAGTTACTCCTTATATATTAACACTAAATAAATAAAACTTAAACCTCTCTTCGAAGGAAGTTACGAAAGCTTATGTCGAAAGTTTGGCTTTTTTTGCAAAATTTTCTGACATGTATAATTGAGTTGATCCAAACAGCTGGAGTGCTCGTTAAGATCTTATTGACGAATTACTGAACAATCTTTCGAAATGGAATTAATCTGGAAGATAAACATTGGTTTTGCAAAAGTTATTCCACACTTTCCTTCTAATCCAATTAAAATCTGTAGTTTGCAATCCGGGAGGTCAAAGGAGCAAGAGATTTCTTGGAGCGAAATAAAACGAATTCTTTAGAGGTTCACTCTTTTTTTCTGTTTAAGAAAAATTATAAAAAAATGAAATATGACATAGCCATAAAAGGCCATAAGCATTTTTTTTAACAGTTATTGTGATGTATTTGTAAATTTATGTACATTCAGGCTTAGAATCGACTTTATTAGAATAAGAAAAATTTCAAAAGAAAAAAAAAAAAGATTAAATAACTTATGCTCTTTCGAAATTCTTGTCTTTATTGATGCATTCTCTGAATTTCAGCAGAATCCCCAGCAATAATTTCACTTTAAATTGATTACGAAAATTTTATATAAAAATAAAGAAATAATTTCAAAATTGTATTTTATCACTACTTTTAATCAAAACGTAATAAATTCTTCATGACCTCAAGATACGTTTAATGTTTTGTGTTGAGCATTTTGAAATCAGTTTTATAACACAAAAGTAGTAGTTTTTGATTAAAGCTCGATTTTAAACTCAAGTAAAATCGATGTGGGGGAGGGGAGAAGAATCAAATTTTTATGTTGGTTTTTTGATAAAGAAATGTCTGTGATAATTTATTCTATACAGAATTATACAAGTATAATTTATTTTCAGCATTGAGTTTTTTTTTAGAAACTTCTCTTGTTTATACCAATTTCAAAAACGGAAAAATTATATCTCTCGATAAAAAAGAACTCGAAACTGCGATGATTTTTTTCGAAATTAAAATTTTAAAACCTCTAGAACTGAATATACACTACTGGCCGTTCAAATTGCTACACCAGGAAGAAATGCAGATAACAAAATGATTAATTTTTCAAGAAATTTGGGTGCACATAGATACTGAAAAATCAGTACCCAGAACAACCACCTCTGGCAGCAATAACATCACTTATACTCCTGGGCATCGAGCCAAACCGATTGGATGACATGTTCAGATGCCCAAGCAGCTTCAACACGATGCCACAACTCATCAACCGTAGTGACTGGCGTATGGTGACGAGCCAGTTGCTCTGCAACCATTACCAGACTTTTTCTATTGGCGAGAGATCTAGGGAACGTGCATACCAGGCCTGCAGCCGAATATTTTCCGTATCAAAGAAGATCCGTACAATACCGGCAACATGCGGTCGTGCATTATCTTGCTGAAACGTAAGGTCTCGCAGAGCTCAAATAAAGGGTAGAGGCACGGGTCGAAACACACCAGAAATGTAACGTGCACTGTTCAAAGGGCCCTTCAATGTGAACAAGAAATGGCCGAGACATGTATCCAATACCATTCCATACCATCACGCCAGGGAATGGGTTAGTATGCCGATGACGAATGCACGCTGCCAAGGTGCGTTTACTAAGATGCATCCAAACACTGATGTGACCATCTTGATGCTGTAAATGGAGCCTAGATTCTCACACACACATTTGAAAAAATGATTTGTGTGCCCACGTTTGTCGTTGATCCCACCATTGAAGACCAGGGTATCCATGATACGCTTCCCCCAAGCTACAGGGCCCCCAAACATGTGTTGTGTAACTACAACCCCACTAACAGGGCTCCCAAACCTAAAAAGGATCCAGAAGGAATTTTGATACAGGGCCAATCAAAACTAGCTACGCCAGGGTTGAAGATGCTCTTGTCTGTGATGCAGCGTCAAGGGTAGCAGCAGCCATGGTCTCCAAGCTGAGAGTCCATGCTGCTTCAAACGTGGTCGAACTGCTCGTGCAGACACTTCTTGTCTTGGAAATGACCCTAATTCTTGACCCAGGGCTCATGACGGGGCTGCACGATCCATTAAGACCATGCAGGTAACATGTCTGTTTTCTCGGCTGCTAGTAATAGGGGACAGTTGAGATCCATAACGGCTTTCCGTATTACCGTCCTGAACCCATCGATTTCATATTCTGCTAACAGTCATTGAGTCTCAACCGACGCGAGCAACAAACTGTGATACGATAAACCGCAATCCCGGTACACTACAATTCGACCTTTATTAAAATCAGAAACGGGCTAATACGCATTTCTGCTTCTTACACGATGCGTCACAACTTTTCACCTGGCAATAACGTTCAAATGCAATTTGTGTATGAGAAACCGGTTGAACAAAATTTCCTTATTTTAACCCAATGTAGGTATCACCACCGGCGCTTGCTTTGCTTGAATACGCTGAAAAGCTAATCATTTGCATTAAATTTTACGTCTGTAACATGTCGCCTTCTTTGTGTAGCAATTTTAATGGGCAGTAGTGTAGATTTGCATATTATTCTTTAAAAATTTTATGCAAAACAAATTTTTCTTATGTGTTGTATTTAACTGTTCTAAGATTGGTAACTGGGACTGTAACGGATCCATTCTTGCAATGAAAATGCCAAGGCATGCCACGCGTTGGAAATAGAAAAGAGACTCAAAACCCACACAGAACCAGTGGTGTAACGTACACCCCCGCATTGCGGGGGGCCCATGGCTCTAGAGGGCCCACAGCCTGACTATTGCCAAGTACCTACTGTTTGTAAAATCCAACTTAGGGGCCCAAAACCAGACTTTGCAGGGGGCCCAAGTGTTCTCCGTTACGCCACTGCACAGAACCCATTCTTAGCGGATCTCTACTCCATGAAAGGACCATGCCTGTTAAATTCGAAGTCTGTAGATTTAATAACTCCGGAGATCTCGAGATAAATGAGGGATTGAGTCTCTTTTCTCCTTTGTATATAATGTACAAAACCTAAATTGTGTTGTTGATTAAAATAGAGTTGTTTGGCGGATGGGTCCACTATGCACCACGTATGTACTTAGTTCACCGACCTTGGGAACATTTTAATGAGAAAATTAACATTGTATTTAATTAGTAGAAGCATTCAAGAAAAGTTCGTTTAAAGACTTCTCGCAGAAAACTTCCCTCTACGTAATTAAAACAAGCAAAGTGAGAAAGAAGGAATATCGATCTGAATCAAAAAGCGATCGTGTGTAAAAGAAGCAGAATAATCCTTTCCGGCGGGAGACATGATGGAGGTGCGCTTCAGTTCCTGACGCTTCTCGCCCACGATTTCAGTCCAACCTTGGATGGCAATCGATAATTGACCTTGAATAGTTAATTGTCAATAGTCATGGTATTCAGTTCGATGACGAAAATTAAGGTAATGTACCCCAATAAAATGAAATTTCCATCATACTACTCCTGGGACATTTGTTTTGCATCCGTGGTTGTTCTTAAACATTTTACTTTCTTAGTTCTTGAGTGGAAAATTAAGATTTGATGAAGAGTTTCACATAAATTATTCTTTTATTTTTATAATTATGCCGAGGAATGGGCCGTATAGGCCATTTCCCTAAGAAAAGTCCAATTTGAACCTGCCTTTACAGTAAAGTTGTCAGAAGAAAAGTTAAAACCTGTGATGGTCAGGGAAGCCATCTGTCAGGTGAACAAAATTCATAGCCTCTCCTCAAAGACACAGAGGGAAGTCTGGAGTGTCTTTCACACCATTTCGGTGTAGGTGTTGCTGAAGAAAGTCATGGCCGGTCAAAGTTCTAAAAACTCACAAAAATTATGTCTATAGCTTTGTTGTTTCTTTCGATGATGTTCCGTCAAAAAACACACACACAAAAAAACTGTATTGTTACAAATTAACGAGCGGGAAAAGCAGCCGACGATTCTAATTATTTGAGTAATAATAAATTTATGAATGGACAAGGATGAACGGATGAACTGCACGAAGACGAATCGATGTATATACACAAAGAAATGTTATAACACACTTTACTTACTGTAGTGTAAAGCGCATTCGTTATAAACAAGCTATACAACGATTCAGAAACGCCTCTTTAGAACAGTTCCAATAGGAAGAACTCAGACTCTCTACTCTCTCTCTCTCTGAGATGAAGTCTCAGTTAACGCATAAGCAGATTCTGAACTCTCTTTTGAACTGATGCAACCTTTGGTGTAAGGTTCTTTATGTAACCTCATGGTAACTTCTAAAGTGATCAGTCCTAAAGCTCTTTCAAATGATTCCTTGGCGATATCGTATTTTTCATCAAATTTGTCGCTAAGGGGATAAATTCGCGAATCTTTTAACCCTGGTAACATTTGCTACAGTTGCCATAATCTTATTTTTTAAGTTCACACAGGAAAACTAATTTTGTCGGAAAAATAACATACGTGGCATATTTCAATGTACTGCTAAAAAATTGTAGCAGGCTTTCATTCGCGTTTCTCTCAACAAACCTCGTAGGTTACTTTATGATGTTTTTTGATATAAGAGCCTCATCTTGTGAAGGAATCCTGATGTTTGCAGATAGGCATTACTTCTTATGCGGAACTCCTGTGAATAGCTAACAGAGGATTGCCTAAGAATGTACCAGGAAGGGTTTAGTGAACTTTAACAAAACAAAAAGAGTGAAGGTTTTGAAGTGATTTATAATTTAACAACGAGAGCAGTTTGAACTTAATCTAGTTTTTGCAAATCTTGATACAAATTTAATAACGAGGATATCGATTGTTCATGTGTGATCAACGCACAGATTACATGTAGAATTTTATGTGAAACAGAAAATATATTTATTTAAGTCTAATATTATGTATTTATTTTTTATGATAATTAATAGCTAACGCGAAAAGTTCTTTAATCTAAAGTAGTCTGTTATGAACGTTTGGTTCTATAACATTTAAAAAATAGAAAGTTGGTTCAAAGAATTCGAAGAGCACGTTTATTCCATTAGGCTTAGCTGAGCTAGCACCAAAACATTGCAACAAGTCTAATCAAAATATACCGACTGTTGCCAATCGGGTAATCTGAAGAAGGATACAAGAAATTGTTTCCAGATTTACAAATATAAATATAAATACAGTTTGATTACATAAAATACAAAATATAGTAAATTGCAAATGCCTAAATATAAAATTCATTTTAAAATTAATTATTTTTCAAATTATAATGTTCTATAATTTTATTATATTTTTCTTTGTTGAGTTTAATAATATTTGTCTCAACATTACTCCCTACCAGTAACTGAGTTACGAACTGAGAAGTATGGCAGGAATAGTGTTAGATGTTAAACAAGAATTTTTTTCTTAAATATGCCTTTTAAACAATACATTATGAATACACAAAATTAAATATTTGTACAAATGTTACATACTTTTAGAAACAGTAATATTATATATAATAACTAGTTTGATGTTAGAGAAATGACATACATTTATAAATATTTGTAAAAATTAAGTAAACCAAAATATCATACACTTGATATAAGTAAATAGTTATAAGTTAGAGATAGATATAGGTTATTTACAGCAGATATCAGTCCTGAAATCTTACAGGTTTCTTTACCAATCTTCCATGTCTTGAAACAGTGGGCTTAACATCGGTTAAGAGGTTAGTGTCATCCGATTGCTTACAAGGAACTGTTGTTTTGTCAGGAATAGAGTCTGTCATTAACAAATAAGCTGGTTTTAGTCTATCCACTGATATATTCACAGGTTTATTTTTTATTGTCAGTGTGAAATATTTTTTCATATCTTTCTTTTACTGGGAATGGACCATCATATGGTGGCTCCAGGGCTTTCCTTACACGATCAACTCTCACAAATACATGAGTGCAGGATTTTAAGTCTTTATGAACAAAAATCTTTTGATTTTTGGAGGCGAAGATTTTGTTGGCTTCAGGTCGTCCATAAAAGTCTGCAATGTAGTGACAAATGTTTCAGGATCAATTTGAATGGAGGGTGGGTTAAAAAATTCACCTGGCAATCTGATATTAGAGCCATAAACCATCTGAGCTATAGTATGATTGGTATCAGGTCTTAGAGCAGTTCTTAGTCCTAATAAGATTGTTGGTAATGTCTCTGTCCATTTGATGTTGTTATGAGCTTTGATTGCCCTTTCAAAGTCCTATGCAACCGTTCCACTTTCCCATTGCATTGAGGGTGATAAGAAGTTGCATGAGCTACTTTAGCCCCACAAATAGCAGCTAAACTTCTAAACAACTGAGATTCAAATTGCCTTCCTTGATCTGTAACTATTTTCCCAGGTACTCCAAATCTGCAAACCCAGTGTTCGTAAAAGGCTTTGCTAGCTGTCTCTGCTTTACAATCAGGCAAGGTAACTGCTTCCATCCAACACGAAAAACGGTCTATACAGGTCATACAAAATGTCATGCCTTGCGATGGTGGAAGTGGACCAATTAAGTCAATGTGTATCACACTAAATCTTGTATCAGGTACTTCATATTCTCCAAATTTTGATTTTGTGTGTCTGTGGACTTTACATTTTTGACAGGGAATACATGTTCTTGCCTATTCTCTTATTTCTTACTTCATATTTGGCCAGATAAATTTTTCAGTCATTAATTTAATAGTTGATCTAATCCCAGGGTGTGAAAAACCATGAATTTGTTGAAATATTTGTTGCCGAAACTGTTTTGGAATGTAGGGTCTTATATTGGATGTTGAAATATCACACCAGAGTGTTTTTCCTGATGGTAATGTACATGATTTGAATTTTACTGAAGAGTTACTCCTCATTAACTGTTGCAATTCTGCATCTTGGGTTTGTTTATCCGCTATAGTATCATAGTCGATTACTGTAATGGCTTCGATTCTTGAAAATGCATCTGCTACTAAATTATCTTGTCCTTTAATGTGACATATATTTGTTGAAAATTGGGATATGTATTGTAGATGACGTAACTGTCTAGGTGAAGCTTTTTCATTTTTTGATGAAAGGCATATGTAATTGGCTTGTGATCTGTGTAAATAACAAAATTTTGTCCTTCGAGAAGATGTTTAAACTTTTTGACAGAAAGATATATTCCTAATAATTCTCTATCATAGGTACTGTAATTTTTCTGTGCATCGGTTAATTTTTTAGAAAAAAATGAAATCGGTTTCAATTTCCAGCTTCAAATTGCTGTAACACTGATCCGATTGCAAAATTGGAAGCATCAGTAAATAAAGCCAATTGTAAATCAGGGTCAGGAAAGCTTAATAAAGTAGCATTTGCAAGATCTTGTTTACATTTTTCAAAATTTTCTTTAGCTTCTTCTGTCCAAAGAATTTTTGTCTTGTCATTCTTTCTTGAACCTTTTAAATACTCGTGAAGAATAGCTTGATTTTTAGCAGCATCTTTTAAATATCTTCTATAAAAGTTAATGAGTCCAAGGAAAGTTCTCAAATCACGAATTGTTTCAGGTAATTTGTATGACAAAATTGCATCTACTTTCTCTGGAAGTGGCTTAGATCCCTCTGGTGTAATCAAGTATCCTAGAAATTCTAGATGAGTTACTCCCAAAGTTGACTTGGAGATATTCACTCGAAGACCATGTTTTTGTAACAGATCAAACACAAGTTTCAAATGAGTTTTATGTTCTTCTTCAGTTTCGGAGGCTACTAGAATGTCATCGAGGTATGGGAAAACAAATTCTAGTCCAAATAAAACTTCATTGATAAAGCGCTGAAAAGTAGATGGTGCATTTCTTAACCCAAAGCTCATAACATTAAACTCAAATAAGCCAAATGGTGTTATTATGGCTGTCTTTTCCTTATCTTCTTCAGCAATTGGTATTTGAAAATATGCTTTGAAGAGATCAATTTTAGAAAATATTCTTTTCCCCTTCAAAATATGGTGAAAATCTTCAATACGTGGAATTGGATAACGGTCAGGAATGGTTTGAGCATTTAAACGTCGATAATCACCACATGGTCTAACACTTCCATCTTTTTTATTCACAAGATGTAGTGGGCTTGCCCATGGAGATTTAGAAGGTCGAAGGATATCATTATCTAACATAAATTTAAATTCTTGCTTGGCTATTTCTAATTTTTTAGAATCCAATTGACGAGCTTTTGAGTAAACCGGTGGGCCTTTAGTAGCAATATAGTGTTTAACATCATGTTTTGTATTAGTAATTAATAAATTTGGTTTCATTAAATCTGGAAATTGTAATAATATATTAGAAAATTTTGATGTTTTATCCATTATGTTAATTTTATTTTCTTGCAAAATAGAAGAAATCTCACCTGTAACATGAAGGTTAGTTATTCCATCTATTTACTGCTTGTTTCGGATGTCAATTAACAAGTTAAATTTATTTAAAAATCGGCTCCCAAGATTCCTTTACTAACTTTGGCAATTATAAACGGAAATAAAAATTCTCGACGTAATCCCAAATCAATCTTTAGCACTTTAATTCCATAGGTTGGAATTTCTGTTCCGTTTGCTGCAAATAATTTGTAATCCGATGGTTGTTTATTTTTAGATGTGGCTGGTATTATTGAACAATCAGCTCCACTATCTACCAGGAAGTGCAAATTTGTCGTTCGATCTTTGACGAATAATCGAAATTTGCGACAGGCTTTATAATCTTCTGCAGCAGAATTTGTCGCAATATTTACTGCAGACTGAAGTTTTCCGTATTCCTATTCCATGTACAAGGCGGGCTGCACTTTTCAGGTTTGCATCGAGCACCGAAACGGAAGTGAAAATAACAATATTTTCCTTTGGGGTCGAAACGTTTCCGAGAACGACTTCGGGATTTAGGATGAAAACTATTGCGTTCTTTCGTTCTTGATTTGTGGAGAATGCTGAGTTGACATATTTGTTCCTCTAGGCTTTGAATTCTGTTGAGAAGAAGCTGGTCTCTTGACGACGTTGCTTCACCACAGTCTAAAGATTTTCCAGTTGCAAAAATCTCTGTTCTGGGAGTCATATCAGATATTTTATCAGCCATTACTGCCAATTTGCTTAAATTCTCATCACTGACAACCAAAATATTTTTAATGGACTCAGGAAGCTTTTCTAACCACAAAGTTTTAATTAAATTATCCGAAATATCGGACGTTGCAACAGTTTTCAATTTCTGCAACAGCTGACTAGGCTTCATATCACCAAGTTCAATTCCAGTTAACAGTCGTTTTATGCGAAGATTTTCACTTTCTTTAAACAGACTGAGTAATCTGTTTTTCGAGTCCGTGTACTTCGTATCACTTTTGCTATTGACAATGTCCCAAATATTCTCGACGTATTTTGGTTCTAATTGCGATACCAAATAATGGAATTTCGTTTCTTCTAAAGAAATTCTTGATATCTGGAACTGAGCCTCTACTTGGTAAAACCAAATTTCTGGCCTGTCAGTCCAAAACGGCGGTATTTTTATGCTGACGGCGCTCATTTCCAAATTCTTCGAATCTTCGTTAAGCATTATAACAGATGATAATTATGATTAAATTTTATGCAATATTTAAATAAAATTGTTCCGGGTCACCAGTTTGTTATGAACGTTTGGTTCTATAACATTTAAAAAATAGAAAGTTGGTTCAAAGAATTCGAAGAGCACGTTTATTCCATTAGGCTTAGCTGAGCTAGCACCAAAACATTGCAACAAGTCTAATCAAAATATACCGACTGTTGCCAATCGGGTAATCTGAAGAAGGATACAAGAAATTGTTTCCAGATTTACAAATATAAATATAAATACAGTTTGATTACATAAAATACAAAATATAGTAAATTGCAAATGCCTAAATATAAAATTCATTTTAAAATTAATTATTTTTCAAATTATAATGTTCTATAATTTTATTATATTTTTCTTTGTTGAGTTTAATAATATTTGTCTCAACAAGTCCTATTGTTTCAGTTACATCATCACTCAACAGAAGCTTCCAAATTTTTGAATATGCAGAACAATACGACAGGCACGAGCTTCATTGAATTGGTCACGTTTTTCAAGTAGTTACATTCATCTATTTTTGTTTCCCGTTATTTAACGAGAAGCATTTTGCCTTTGTCTACAGCTTCTCCGTTACCGTGAGCGTCGCGTTTGAGACAATGATGAAGACATTTGGAATAAAATACTTATTTCCATTCATGTTCTATGTTTTCCACGCATCACTTCATAAACAATTAGGTCATCAACTTCACCAAGTAAATTTTCCTCGATAAGTGTAAGATATTTTCATTTTTAGAGTCGTGTTTTTCTATAACTTTTGTAAATAAATGAAGTAGTTTGAGAGAAAAATAAAAATTCTTCTTAAGCGTTTCGAAGATTCCAAAAATAAATTACCACATTGCAGCAAATATTAGATACAGGGACGGAAGTCATCATACTCGTGTTTCAATAACTCTCTCAGAACTGAATATTATATTTGTATAAGCTATATAAAAAAACGTATTGGTAAGAATAAACAAATAATTAAGTATAATGTACTCTCTTACACAATACCCTAAAACAGGGATCGGTGGACTTTTGAGAGAGAAGAGGTAAGCTATCAATGAAACAAGATAACTAAAGACCTTGTCGCACCTGAAGGAAGAAAGGAAGGAAGATTCGATCTGAACACCTTCTGTTCCGTAAGCGAGTATTTTAGCGATCACGCCAAAACGATCGTCGTCGCGTAAATAGCATTGGTTTATATAGATATCCCACCACCACACTATCCCCATGCCAATGATTCGGGGAATAGACGAACGAACGATACCATATTCGGGGCGAGCGTGTGAGCAGTTGCATCACTTTGTGGGTTGTTTCATCCATGCGCGACGGCTTGTTTAGGTTGCGTCATTTGTGTGAGAGGGTTTTGTGGTGTGATGGCTTAACTGCGTCATCATTTATCTGACGGCTTGGTTGCTTTTGCGGTGGATAGATGGCACCATGAATGCTGCGCGTGAAGGGTGTGATTTCTTTGTTCGACCAGGGTCACCAATGAGGGAAGGAAGATTCGATCTGAGCACCTTCTGTTCCGTAAGTGTGTACTTAAGCGATCATGCCAAAATGATCACCTTCGCGTGATGACTAGTACTGGTTTATATAGATATCACACCGCCATACACCTAACAGAAGGAGCAGACAGTTAGGAGATAGTTTTGAATAGAAATTGTATGAGCTCCTTCATACATGATCTACTAGCATTCTACTAGCTAAATACTCTCAAGCATCCAAATAAACAACGGTTTCTTTCCCACTAGTTGAATCGTCTTAAAGGATATCGGAAAATTCACTTCACACGTGACTACTTGCGTATTAAAAATGGAGAAATCTTTTCATTGCTTCTGTAGGGCAGGTTCACTCGAGAAAGCTTTGTGCCAGTCAACTCGTTTCCTGTCACCACATCTCTAATATGAAGAGTACATCCACATCTCTAGTAGAGAGAGACTATGATAATTCCTTTTACACACGGGCACAAAGTTGTCTGAAAAGGGAGTGCCGGATTTATTGGTACAATGATTGAGTTTGAAGAGGTATTAGAAAGCTTTCTCCAATTTCCATACATTAGTAATCGCGTGTGAAGAGCGTAGCTTCCACAATGTCCTTTCAGTTTAGTCAACTAGTTCTTGAGGGAGTGGCACAGAAGAGAGTGTAAAGGGACCTAGAAGACTTCTATTTAAAACTAGCTGTTGACAGTTTGCTCTTTCTGTTAGGTGTGACACAAGTTTACTCGTATGAAAAAGCCTTTATTGTACCGATTAGATAGGCACTCTCTTTTCAGTCAACTTTGTGTCAGTATGTGAAAGGAATTTCTTTCCCTTTTCACACTAGAGGAGAAATGAGAGAAAACGAGTTGATAGACACAAATTTGCCTCAAGTGAAACCGGCCTAAAGTATGAAAAGAGCCATTTATATATGCATACGCATGCGTTCTCAGAAAGACTTCTTCAGTAGACTCCAAAATCAAAACAGTCGTGTGCCAATTAATACTTTTTATATTATTTAAATAAATTTTACGCACTGTAACATTTTCTTTTTCTTCAAATATCAAGAACCATAAGAAATATTTTTATTTTTGTAGCTTATATAGAGCAAGAACATCGACAAAATATCATAATGTAGGAAAAATTTCATGATTCGTGAAAAAAATGTCCATATCATTAACAACATAAATGTTTTACTTTATAATTTCCTGTTCACACTAATAATTATAATTGACTTAAGTTGCTGTATAATATAGTTATCGCATTCATGTATTTAGCTGTTGAATATTATAATAATAGTATAGATGTGTTTTTTGCTGTGTAAATTATAGTTTTAGTATAGATGTATATAGTTGTTGTGTATTATTGTTATAGTATAGTTGTAATAGTATATAGTTGTTATATATACTATAGGCTGTTGTTATATATACGAGGGCTGTTACTAAAATAGTGGCAACTTAATCTAGAAACTCGTAGAACAGCGACATGCGCAAATAGGAATTGGGAACGGCGCGCTGTTGCCGATGTGTAGGGTTAAAAAAATAGTCGATTTAGTTAGAATTGCACTTGTTGTGTGCATTAAAGAGAAGAGTTTTGTTTCCATCAATCTGAAGCATGTTTTCAAAAGGTTATCAACCGTCGTGGCTTAAAATCCAGGTTGCTCGTGGCAAAAATGCAGCAGTATGTTACCAAAGATTACTGGAAGTCTGTGGCCAAAATGTATTACCGTATAGGATGGTTGCACGATGGATGAAAGAGTTTCGTTCGAGTCAGAATGAGCCCGAATTAAAGCGTCAAGCAAATTAATGGCGTCACTGAGGTTCGCCACTTCCACAGAAATTTCGATAGGATCCCAATCGGTGCAGGTTGTGCTGATTGTGGCATACGATAGGGTGGGTGTAAAACTTAGGCATGCAGTTCTTGCAGGACAAACTTTTAACGCAGACCACTATTGCCGGTCTACAGCAGCACCCTCTACATCCAGCTATGTGGCACAAACGTCCACGTTTAATGCGAAACAATCTCCCTTTCGTGTTGCATGACAACGCTCGTTGTCATGTAGCAAAAAATGTCACTTTCCTATTGCGATGGAGGTAGAGAGAAATACTGAAACATCTTCCCTACTCATCTGACATGAATCCTTGTGACTTGGATCCTTTTCCTAGGTTGAAGGAACCTTTCCGAGGCCACCAATTTCCTGACGCGTCGTCAGTAGGGTTCTTCATCGCTGACATCAACAATGATCTCCCACAGCTTGCCGACATTTGACAAAAGCTTTCCTGGTGATGATAGAAGGAATGTAATGCACAATTGTACGTGTAAGTTCATCAAAAAATTATTTATACCTGTGTTGCCTTTGCTTAATTTACAGCCCTCATATATTATAGTTGTGTTGTACAGTTGATACACAAAGGATTGTGTATGTATGTGCACATAAAGATTGTTAAGCTTACTTCGAATACTTAACATTTATCATCTACATATAAATTGACGTAGCTTGTTCTAACATTTTTACTGATTTTCAACAAATTTTGTTAATGGAAAACAATTCAATACAGAAGTAACTTTTTTAAGTCAGTCAAACATTTAATGTGTTTGCAAATATAGTGAACTTCTTCAATAGATAACTATAAAGGAAAAATTAGAAAGGAAAATTATTACTATTTTTTTTTTGTCTAAACATGATTTACTTTTTAATAATACGTTAAGAGGAAGTCTGAAGAGGCGAAATTGTCTACGCAACCGTCACGAGCACCGGTTCTAAGCGACAAACTAAAAAGTGTCTGGATAGATACCATAAAACAACAGCAGCATGCCGGCTTTCTCAGGAGTGAACATTTCCCAATATATTTTAAGATATTCGACTACCCTAAAATCATGATTTTTTTCAAAAATCGACAATTTTTTAATGATTTTATTTAAAAGGCCATTTTATTAGTTTTATAAAAATACCGTTTTTTATTTTCCATTCACTAGAGAAAAAACTACAAGCGTTTTAGTAAAAGAAGATTCCATAAATTTACATATGATGTCAAACTTTAAAATGTGTTTTACTCGAAATGTGTTTTTTTCTAAAAGCTCAAATGGGGACAGTGATTGCCCAAAGAGTTTTTAAAGTAATTTGCTGAAATTTTTTTTGTATGTTTTGTGTAACAGTAGAAGTGTTTTAACCTTCAGAGTCATCAATTATTGTTTTATTACAAAATTTACAGTTCTTTTTGTGAATATAATAGCTATTGTTTTAAGCAATTCATGTAATAATTAAGATAAAGTGCTCTAGTTTAGTAAAAAGTAAAATATATCTTGTCCTGAATATCATTTCAAAAGGAATATCAAAGTAATGCATCAAGATTAAAAAAATGAGAATTGGTTCATTTACTATTTGTACAGAGCGGGCCCCGTTTATGTAATTTCTTGTCAATTTTTGCCCATTTGTTTTTTTTTTCATTTTAGTAGTAATAATTTGTTTTTCTCTTCTTAATTTTAGCTTTTTTCCTTAAAACGTACCAAATAAATAAAAAAAAAACACACACACAAAAAATCTCCATATCTCCATTTTTTTAAAAAAATGTTGTTGCAAGTAGTCGGATACCTTAAATTTGATTTGAACTACAGGAGTTTAAATCAAATTAATATGTATATTTATTCTATATAATAAATATACACGTCCCTATCATTTGGAATATTCTAGAATTTCTTCCTTCTAAATGCAAAGAGATTTTCTTTTAGGCTGTAGACGGGGGAAAGAAAGTGTATTAACAGGATCTTATTTCACATGATACTGACAGTAATCTCTTCATTATGACATTAAGCTCTGTTTCATCGTAAACACTTTTCTTCCAGATTAATAAAGAGTCGTTGCCAATAATCCTCGGTATAGTGCTAAAGTGAAGCTAAATCTAAGTGCGTAGCTAGGGGGAAAAAAAGAGTTTTGATATGCTACCAAGATTATCGAAGCATTACAACTGTGTATTGCTTAAAAACAACAGCTGTAAAAGATGGATTTCATAGTGGGATTTAAATTCATCGTAGAGAGTTTAGTTGCTTATTTCTTCGATATTAGTGCGTCATGGTTTTGTGTCTTTCATTTACTTCATTACTGATTATGATATCATTTATTCCTCGCTGAAATTATAAAAAAATGTCTTCAACTTTCGCTTAGACTGCCATTTATGTTTCAAAATATTTCGTGTTCAGAAAATTTACACAAGAAGAAAAGGGTGAATATTGTTTGAATTCTAATATTAAGTTGTCCCTCAGGTGCTTCCCAATGGGGAGAGAGTGAGTGAGTGAATGTGGGTTTTTTGGCGCAAGTGCCAAATGTGTCTATACTGCGCCAAGCAATTGTTGAAGTATGAAAACAATGGATAAAAGATGTAAAACGGGTAAGAGACAACACAGTTTAAGATCTTAAGATAGAGGCAATAAAACAGACGAATGAAAAAAGTGAAATTAAAGAAAAGTTAAAGAAATCCAGGTTTAATGAATCAAAATTAGCTCCTTTTCCTGTAACGTGTCGGTGTCAATGCTCGTACATATTCGTGAGGATTTTTTTCGAAAAAATTCCGGCAAGACGAAGCCATCCGCAGGTTTTATTCAATTTCATCCTCTCCCACGTCATAAACGATTATGTCCTCCTCATCCGTAGTGTATTCCACCCAATGGGGAGAGGAAACTGGGCATCAAAATTACTGCGGCGATTGGTATCCGCCTATAGGGTGCCACACTAAAGAGATACCAGCTCCCGGAGAATGTACTAGGTCTGCTAGAAATAAAATAATATAAAGTTATGAGGATTGTATGAAAAATTTGAAAACTATCACGTTAACTTGATTTGATTTTTAATTAATATCATACTTTAAAGTAACGTGAAGGCTATTCGCAATTGACCTATTAATTTTGAACCTTGTTGGAGTAACGAGGAGTACACCTGAACTGGCACCTCACATCCCAAACTTTCCCACCATGTCAACTTGAGGAGTTTGAACTTTGATTGATTTAAAGTGCATCAGTTTCTCTCCATGGTGGCTCCAGAACGACTCGCCGATCGTGTGATCGTGACCACTTGGCTTCCCCGCCACCCAAAATGAGCTTAAGTATAAACAACACCAAACTTCAGCCAAAAATACATATTGTAGCCAAAAAGAAGAGAGAATGTAAATCAATACATTATACTTGTACGAAATGTATTAAATAAAAAAAAGGACTATTCAGAACAGTGGTCTCCAAACTTTTTTTTACTCATAGAACCCTTAGAACGATAAAGTGTTTTAGGGGAACTCTGTTCCACACACACACTTAGAAGAATATATATCTAAAATTAATACTTAAAGTAGATTAACATGTTATAGAAAATTAAAAATATATATATTGTATTTGTTATCAAAACATTTTAATGCAACTTTTTTAATGTAACTTAAACATTAATATTAATTTGTGCTCCAAGTGTCAATTACCCATGCAATTATACCGCATTTACTTGAATCTAAGTCTCACTCCAATTACTCAAAATGTTGTTTTTTTTTGAAAAAATGATGTTATAGATTCTAAGCAGCCCCCCAATTCTCTACACGTTTTTGAGAACAAATAAAAATTGAAATTGTGTAAAAGGTTCGTCAGTAACCAATACTTAAAAACTTAAAAAATTTAAACAAAAAATTTAATCAGAAATAATAAAAAGTTAATAGCTTATATATTTCAGCAATATTAAAAACTTTCAAATGCATACATGGGAGAGAGAACCAATAATTATTCTTACCATTTGTATCATGCTTTGAAAAGGATTTGTCACTCCCAGTATAACAGCTGGCTTCGGAATTGGGGCCAGTATCGCCATTTTCTCACACGATGTCGTCTTCCGTGCCATCCAATGCATTTATTATGCGACATTTTAAAGAGAAAGAATGCATTATAGAAAAATATAAAAAAAATTATTAAGGGCTGTTGAACATTTGCAAGCAAAAATTATATTTTGTTTACGCCATCGACGCACATTTGTTTCATCAGTGTCAAATTTTCAGTGGCCGCTGCTCTGTTTCCGTTTCTTTCTGCATATAAAATTGCTAAACTGCGGAATGGTACAAGTCATCAGTGCAAGTGAACAAAATGGAAGGTTAATTTTTCTTAAAGAAAAAAGGTGGAATTTCAATTTTCCCCATCCAAAAAATGTTTTGCCTTCGATTCTAAGCCGCACCGGATTTACAAGAGCATTAACATTGGAAAAATAGTGCGGCTTAGATTCAAGTAAATACGGTATTTAGTAACTAGGATATGTGCTTGTATTTTTTTGCTTTAACTGTACATATCTAACGCACGTTGAGAGATATTTTTCTCATAAATACATTGTTCTGAATAACAAAATTTTTGTAGCTGTTTGAGAAATCCTGGGTAATTTGCATTATATAAGTGACACTGACTGCTGTGCCGTAGGACCTGGGTTAGAATCCCGGAGAAGGGATGGATGTCTGTAAATTTATAGTGCTTTTGCGGCATGGGAGAACTCTAAATAGCCGTCGAGCCGCAAGTCCTCTCGTGAGGTTGGTGAAAGGGGAAAAGAGATAGGAGGTCCCTGACCAGCTTCCGGGTGTTCTCCCTCAAAATTGGGGTGAAACCAAACTAAATTGTACTGTCACCTGTATGATGCTCAAAGCTACAGCTAACGATAGGCATACATCTTAGCCCTACCCTACGATGAACTTCGTGGGTCTCGATCTGACACTGTCAGACAAGTGGCATAAGAAACAACAACAACAACATTTATAATTTTTTTAAATAAAAAAATCATACCTCAAATGCAAATGTTAAAACATACTAAAAATATATGTGCTTTCTCTTTTTTTTCCTTTTTAACCACATTGAGCCGCAGCAACGCGTGGCAGGGTACAGCTAGTTCACAACCTAAAATTTAGGAGCTGTTCTTGCTTAAAGTTATATTTTAACGTCGAATCTGTTGATATGTCGATAAGTTGTTCCCTCTCCTTTATTACAGATGTTTTTTTTCCCACAAATGAAAAAAGGTACATTTTCCATTAGAAAACTATTTAGTCCTGCAAAGCATTGTACTTACGAGAATAATAAAATTATTTCGGGGAACCTGGAATAGTAAACAACAGAATATCAACAATCTGGTAGGTATAGTACATATATATATATATATATATATATATATATATATATATATATATATATATATTTAAAAATATTGTTTATTATTATATTACAGTAAAAGCTTAAATAGTACTACAAAATACAGTTATATATTAGCAGAAATAAAAATTTCAATTTTAATGATTGAGATGAGCTTTTGATACATGTAGTTATTCAAACTTCAGAGAGAAAGCGAATTCATTTCGCATACACATGTATAATTTTCGTTCCGATTTTTTACTGTGACTCGTGAAACACAGTTTGAAGACCACTGATTTAGAAAATGACGGTTCTCAGACTCACCTTCTCTCACCCCCTTTAGACACTCCGTAGCCTCTAGCCTTGCACTTCACTTCGTTGTTTGCGTTTACTAAAGGTGCATTTTTTTCAAATGGCTTCCAGGAACCCCCGCTAAAAAGGATTTAATCAATTAAATTATAAAAAACTTGTATGTGATAAACGTTTCTGTATATGTTAAAAAAATCAAAATAAGATATTAGTGTTGGAAGCATTTTTTAATGTAAATAAATTGCTCTAATTTTGGGTATCTCTTCTTTAACACTAGGTCAGGGGTACTCAACCTTTTTTTCTGCTGGGCTGCATACACATGTCAGCCATATTACGCGAGCCGCACACATATGTTAGCTATTTCACGCGGGCCACAACATGAGGTTAAAAAAGGGGGGGAGGGATTGGAGATATGCCTTAAGATCAAGATAACATTGGAAATTTAAAATATGGAAAATTGATCAAAATATTATAACTCATGTTTTGCTTCTTTTAATAATTATTTTTTTATATATTTTTTATTTTTGTCACTAACACTGAATTAAAAGAATTTCATAAACGGTCTTTCACAATTTCTGCATCAGTAAACGGTTTCATATAATTATCAATAATATAACAAACTTCATAGGATGTCTCTGTTCCTCTGTTCCATCTCTTTCAAGAGATGAAAAAAGGCTTTATTGAATATTCTTTACAACAACAACAATGTCAATGGTAATATTGACAGAACACTTTGTTGTTGTTGTAAAGAATATTCAATAAAGCCTATTTGCATCTCTTGAAAGAGATCTTGGAGGAAAAGTGTCATTGAATGATTCCTGTTTACTGGCATTTTTAACCGTCGCACTTTCGTGACAAATCAAACAAATGCAGATCGATGTTTGTTTTTCACTACAAAACAGTCAACCACCGAAACGATTGGATATTTTTCGCTTGCAAGGCATGAAGGATAGTTAAAAATTAGTTTCACCCATAAAATTATCGCTACTCTACTGTTGTCTGTTATCACTAACCGTAACAAATAGAAAAAAAAATATATTAATTTGCAGCCATACGACTTCGACAGCAAAAAAGCAAAATTAATAGATTTGATTTCTTGTCAAAGAATTTCCCACCAAATTTTTAATATATTGTTCTTAAATAGCTGAATTTTCAGAGCAATGGGTCATGACCGGGCCGCTTAAAAAGGCTCGTTGGGCTGCAGGTTGAATATCGCTGCTCTAGGTAATGGCAAACTTGAATAATTTATTTTTAAAAAAGGATTGCCTCTATTCTACATGGTTAACAACTGTTCTTGTGGGTAGGAGCAGAGAAATGTAAAAAAAAAAAAATATCGTGCCAGCGGAAATGTCTAAATTATTCACTTGATTAAAGAAAGGAAGCACCCGTTGAAACACGGAGGAGACACACAATTTGATCACTTCCTTTTCGCGTTCATTAAATAAATTCTCCTCCCCCTCCCCTTACCGTCATTTAATTGACAGTTAACGTTTTACTGCGCAATGACTATCTAATCCTGCCCACGAATTTTACAAAGTTTGTAAGAATTCAAGGCTATTTTTATAACTAAAAAAAAAATTTGTTTTATAGAATTTTAAATTCGTGAAATCAGTTTACTCTTACCAGAAATGTTTTTATGTTTGATACGCAAATAATTATAGAACATATATTACACAAGGAAATAAATCATAGTTTAAAAAAACCTTAAAAAACACGCTTTTATAGTGAATAGAGCAAAAAGTAAAAAAAAAATTCCTAATATAAGAATAAAATGATTAACGAGAAAATTAATGTCATTGGGATAAAAGCGTGGGGTGCTTGGTATTACAATTTTACTATAACTAAGCTATTCGGAATAGAACTAGGAAGAAATTATAAATAATTTGTAACTTATAAATTATAACAATATATAAAGAATCACAAAAAAGTAAAGAAACATATTTATTTAAATGATAAAAAAGTGTAAATATCACCATTCAGTCTGTGGTACTATTACAAATTTTTGAAATGTGATCTTAAAAAACATACTGCATCAATTGTACTGTCATTAAGTCTGGAACGTAATATTGCGTAAAAATTACCCGCTGTGTGGAAAACGCTCTTTCGGCATCTGCGTTAGTTGGTGGTGCTGTTAGTGATGCGTGATGTGCATTTAAAATGCTTGATAGTCTCATACAAATAATGAAACCAAACCGAGGTATTATCAGCTGATTTTTTGTACTCTTTAAAGTTATTCTTATTCATTAATATGGGTTAGTATTTATGATACATATATAATGAATCTGAAAAATATTTTGAACCCTAAAGAATGATATGCAAATACAAATGTGAATAACAAACTCACCAATTTAAAAAATATCGAAATAGTACGCACTTTCTTCACGACTACAACTTTGTTGTCACAGATACGAATATCAGACTACGGATTCTATACGTGTGCAGTATCGCCCTCAGCTGTAATAGGTTAGTTTTGATTCACATATTTTATCACTTATCTTGATTGTATGATGCAACTTTAATTAATTTCACCTGTTAGGGAGACATAAAAACAAAAAAACGTATACCATTTTACTATGTTGGCCATCTCTGAATGTATAGTAGAGACAATTAAAAAAATTTCTAGTGAAGCCCAAATTTGAATCATATTTTCGAATGAAAAAAAGTTATCCAATAAGGTTCGAGTTATCACAATACATAAATATCTCTCTATAACGAAACATTCTTAAAATTTGTAAACATTCCATAATTACGTTTAACGTTTTTACGATACATCCATAATTACGTATTTTAAACTTTAACGTGTGGAGTGATTAATTTATCGTGAAGGGGTGGGGGGTATTTGGAAATAAGTTAATTTAAGTAAAAATGAATAGTATATTAAATTACAATGGTAGTAAAATCAAAACATTTTATCAATATTGGAACGTGTTTTTGTTTTGAAAAACTTTTCCGAACTTGAGTTTTATTCTTACCAATAGGATAAAAACATATAATTTTGTTTTACCCAGAATCCTTTTCTTCAGTGACTTTTCATAAATGAAAGGATGCACTCGAAGTTCAAATAGGCCGAACAACTATTTCCAGAGAAAAAGGTCATTAAATTCTTTTTTTGACCTAAAAAGGTATGCCACGGTTAGAGAGCTTGTGGGAGGCTGTTTTTATCCAATGAACTGGGTAGGGAGGATTGCTTTACGGTTGTCGCTAAGCCTTTGTTTTCGAGTTTTTTTAACCGTGTGTAAGCTGTGACTGAAGTGCAACAACTTGTGTACGATTACAGTATGACCAGTTAAATTATTCGGTAAGCAGAAACAAAGTTGAACGGCCTGTTTATTTATAAATCGTTTTGTTCATGTTCCTCTTTAATTATAGGGAAAAAAAGGAAAACTAATTAGATGATGCTAAATTTTTCATTCAGTCTATGAATTTTGAACGATGTTTATATATATACTTATGAATAAATATGTGTATGTGGGCATGTAATACATATATTTAAAATAAGAGGAAAATTTCAGTAAAAAAAAAAAAGGTATTTTAAGGGGACACAATACGATTCAATTGACAAAAATCAGTCAAAAAATCAAATTTAATTTTTCGAGCCTAATTTATTCTTTATATGCTTTTCTATAAACTCACAAAATTTGAAAGCTCTAAACATAAAAAACGCAGAATTATGATAGCTTTTACATTTGTTTTCATTCACATCCCTATGGCAAATCAAAATTTTAAACTTACTCATCTCAAAAAGGTAAAATAACTAGTTTGTCTTCATTTAAAATGCTAAGGCTTTTTTTCTATTGTGCCTAATGCTTTGAATTTTTCTTTACTAATAGTAAATGTAACAAAAGTCGGTACGCATTTTTGAATCAGAGCAATACTTATTTTTTAAAAATTAATTGAAATTAGAATTTACACTTTTTTTAAGGAGTTTTCAATAAGCATTCATAAAAAGAAGTATTGTACTAATACGAATCATATTATTGCAAAACCCATACCAACTCTTGTTATATACAGTTTGATGCACTTGTAAATCAAATTTCATGCATGTACGTAAATTTTTGTAGGATGAGTAGCATTTTAAAATCCCTTCACAAATTTTAAGTTTTTTTTTATTCCTTAAAAAATTTAATGCCTAACTTTTTATGAAATTTTGAGCACAAAATCTGTTTTACATAGTATACACACGTAGGAAGCAACCAAAAAAGATTCTGAAAATTCTTTAGTTAAACATTTTTGCGTAAATCGTACCATGTCCCATTAAAAAATTTCTGAAAAACTTAAATAAATTTTCCAGCGCTAGGGAAAATTTTTGAGAATTGATTATTGGGAAGCGTTGCTCTCTGAACCAACAGCAGGACTAGTGCTGATGGGTCTTGTAATTCTGAACCATGGTCAAGCGACGTGAACCATGTCCTAACGGTGACGTGGTGCGGAAGTTTGGAAAATAGGGTACCAGTTTGGGTGTCCTCCTCATCATGACTGAAGTTCAAAATTTAGAAGCTCGTTCTCTCTCTCTCTCTCCCAATAGCTTCCACATTGCTATGCAAAATTAAATGAAGTTCGTTCTTTTGTGGTTATTTTGCTTAAATGGACGACTTAAAGCCCGATGAGAGTTCAGATTAATTATATTTTAAAATAGCGATGATGCTACACACCGAACCATAGGACAATACTTCTATCTCACATGCTTCGTTATCATTCAAGCCTCCACGGTTTTCTTTTCATATCACAAAAAAAAATTGATAATACTGTCAATAACTTCAAATAAAACTCGAGTGGGTGATTGAATAAAATAAATAAACATCATTTAATCGTTACTTCTCGTAAGTGTTAACGTCATCTGTCAGTGGAAACATTCTGTTCTGCGCCCGAACGAAAGTGGGAGACAAATTACTGTTCGCGATAAAAAGGTTCGAATCTTCTAAAAATTTTATCTCTAGAGGAAGAGTTGAGTGGCGGCGTAAATCATAAAATTCGTCGCCAGGAACAATTGCACGGGAGCCGTGGCTTTGGGCGCCATCATTCATTATTTATTGCTCCGAGCGAGTTAGAGGAGATAGAGAACTCCCGAAGGTTCTTAAATCACGTTATCCAACAAGACGGTTATAAACATATCACGGCGTAAACGTACGAGAAACGCTTTTCCCCTCGCTGGCGAACTAAGTAACGGCGACGTTTGAAAAGTACAAGAAAAAATTTTTTTTATGACCACACGACATTTAACTTGATCAACAAATTAGTTTTACAGTTAGTGTTCCTTCAGAGAATATATATATATATATATATTTTAAATGTCAACCGAAAGACAATGCACCATAGGAGGAATCGTTATTATTATTTTTTTTTGTTTGTTGCTCAGCTCAAATTTGATCTTTTTTTACCCAGCGTGTCTCAAACTGAGGGGCGTACCCCCTTGGGGGAGTGATAATCCTAAGTGGGGAGCGAGCCTATCGAAAAGTCAAAGATAAAAGATTATTTTTAAAAAATTATTCATTTACTGAGATGAAGCAAAACAAAACAAAAAAAACATTCTAAACTATGAAAAGTAACACACATCATAATGCTTATCCTATTATTAAAAAGTAACTTAAAATATATTTTTTTTAAGATTAACACATTCAAAATTCAATGCTTATGTTGATAATTTGCAAGATTTATAAATAAGGTCGCGCGTATTGTAGTTTCAGTGTAAAGGTACATTAATATTGCATTCAATACATTTTCCTTGTATGAGGGGGGACGCGAAGAAAATTATGGTTAAAAATTGGGTCGCCAATATTGAAAGTTCGAGAAGCACTGTTTTAACCTCTTAAAGCACACATTTGTTGAAAAAAACTGGCACAAAAAAAATCAATTTTTTTAAGAATTCACATTTTAGAGTCTAGTTTTGGCCAGAAATTAAAGAAAAATACAAAATCAATCAAAACTTTCATTTGGATTTTGGATTTTGGTGCGTATTGCTGATAGAACCGAATATTGCAATGTTGCACGTTCATCGACTTTTATTATCGTTCATTTCGAATGGTTGTTACGAAAGCACAACAGATATTTTGATCAGTAAACAGATTTAATTATACTGCAATTAATACTTTTCAACAGAAATAGTTATAATAATATGATTTATTTAAAAAAAATATTCAAAATTTTCTTTTGTCTGTGATTTGTTTGGAAACGGTGGCGCAACGTACACCCCCTCATCGCGGGGGGAGGGCAGGGTACTAAGGGGCCAAAAAACCTATCTGGCGATAAGTACGGCTAGGAGCCAAAAACTTGACTTAGCGGGAGGGCCTCCGCTAAGCCACTGTTTGGAAGCAAGCCCATAGCCAGCATAGCAATTAATACACATATAACCTTGCAATTAATACACATATAAGCTTGCAATTAATACACATGTAACCTTGCAATTAATACACATGTAACCTTGCAATTAATACACATGTAACCCTGCAATTAATAAACATGTAATCCGGAAATTAATACACATGTAACCCTGCAATTAATACACATGTAACCATGCAATTAATACACATGTAAACCTGCAATTAATACATATGTAACACTACAGTCTTTTCTTTTCCTTTGCTCGCCCTTTTAGCACAACGCAATACCTTATGGGAGCTCCTTTTTTTTGGTGTGGTAGGAACAAAACTGGTAAAATGATGTTCCGTTAGTCGTAGGATTCCAGAAGATTTTGTGGTCTAACAGATTTTCTCATAGTTATACCACTTTGCTTTGTATAAGTCTTTCTACTGTGATTTGCTTCTGAAATCTAATTTTTGAAGTTAACTTCTTATGGCGCGGTAGGGAGAAATTTCCGTAACGCGTTACGCATTACCAGTTACGGTTAGCGATAAACGTAAGGTAGAAATGAATGAAGTTCCGAATTTTCCCCTCGTTTTAAAAAAACGCCATCTAATTCATACTATCAAACAGACAAAAAATAATTACAGAATCGGAAAGGTCATTCTTTTCGCCAAGATATGGTATATTTTTTTAAACAAAATAATGATATTTTCTATTTTTTACGATTTTTTTTAAATGAGTTAAAATTGATACGCTTTTATGAAAATGGTTTCTAAATCATTCCCTTTAAGTTTCCTTTCGAGTTAATGAATTGATATTTTATTCAAAACAAGTTCATGCTTTTCTCTTTTAGAATCAGTCATAAAAAAATAACAAAATCTTTTTTTTTGCGATTTTTCAAAAAATACTCAAAATTTTAATTAAATATTTAATAACTTCATTATTTATAAAAATAATCTAACGAAACTTTTTTCCCCATATGTAGAATAGTATTATCCGTAATCTGTTCAAAGATTGAAAAATTAGATTAAAAATTACGGCTTTTAAAATTTCTTTTGTGTTTTTCATCTATTAGTCCTGAGCTAGCACCCCCCCCTCTCCTCATACAACAGCAGCTTTAACAAGCCTTTCATCTTTTAGCTTTGCGATACATACTTTGTTTTATTTTTACGTTACATAGAAGTCAAAATATAATCAATTTTATAAATTAAAAAAAATCGGAAATGAGTCTTTAATCTACCCGAAGTAAGCATTTAAATGGTTCAAAATCTGTCAAAAATTAGTTTAAGGAGAGTTTGTTGGATGTACAGTTTTAAAGTTCTTTTAAGGAAATAATACAAACAATCTATTGTTTTAAAATTTAGTGGCAACACAACATTTCTTCCAATAGTTTGGCAATAAAAGATTGTGTTTACTAAATTTTTTCAATCGAATGGAATTTCTAAATCCAGTTTAAGAAGCGAGTTTTTAAATCATATATATGCTTTGGTGTAATTAATTTGATTGTTGTGAAAGTGTTATATAGTGCTTCATTAATTTGTATTTTAAGACTACAGTGAGCAGTAAAATTTTTTTCAAACATGCCCCAAATTTTTACTGGCTCTATGTAACTTAGAACTAAAATCATATAAAAAAATTGGTGAGAAAAAAATGAGTAGTTTTTAAAAAATTTAAAAATTTAAAAACGTTCCATGCGTTTTGATTTTTTTAAATTTCATATTTTTATCTTATTTAACTTCTTTAAGCAATTCTTTACAAATGTATGCATAAGCGTACGCACGTTCCGTTGGTGTGTGCATGTGCTACAACAATTCATAAATCTCAAGGCAACACATACTCGGAAATTGTTTACGAATACGATCGACGTCACTCTTAATCATTATTATACGTTGCTTTATCAGGTGTAACGAGTATTGAAGGATTATATATTACGACAAAAAACAATGATAAAACATTTTACTATTGTCGAAGACTATCGTCATCAACAATTGATTTGCAAGAGGAGTTTAAACGACTTTCATTGAACAAACTGCAAACTGTCAATGAAGATTTGATTAATTTCATAACGAACAGACAAGGTTTATCGATTTTTACTTTTAACTGCCAAAGTCTTATAGCTCACGCTATAGACTTACAAGATTCAGTAATAAGAAATTCAAATATTTTAGTTTTATCAGAAACTTGGCTGGGCAATGAAAGTGATATATCTATCCCAAATTTCAGCTGCATTGTGAAGTACAAACGACCAAATACGAGAGCAGGAGGAGTTGCGATATATCAAAATTCTAGTGATGCTGTTAACATTATAACTCCATCCATGGAATTTTCAGTCAGTCAATCCGATATTTATGGTACCATACAATCTTCAGTGGGGGATTTGTGCTTGTCTGAATGCGTAATAGATAATGTACAAACAATTATAATTGTAGCAGTATATATTACTCCGAACAAAAAGTTGGACGACATTATCGAGTTCCGTCATCGATCATTATTACCATACACACACACATCAAGAGGTTCTGCTTTACTTAATAAAAATTATGATAAAATACCCATGATTTAAAGTGGAGATTTTAAAGTCAATTTTGCTTTAGACAAATCTCTACAATTGATTGAATTTTTAAAAGACAATTTCACCTTATCTCTATAAAACAGAATAATATCAACGACAAAACCAAATATTACGATTGATGCAGTCTTTTCGAGATACTTAAGCGGTATTGAGTGCAAAACCTACATTTCTTACTTTAGTTACCACAAGCCTTTGATAACACAAGTATGAGCTGAAACATCTGTAAGCATAATGGAAATACACTAATAATGATGATACTTTTCTCAAAATACATACAATAAAATATTTTTTAGTATTATGTATTGAAAATGAAAATTTTGTCTATACTTATACCTTTTCCATCCTAATTATTTTTTTAAAATACAGATTGAAATAATAATGATAATAAATTTGTTAATTATATATAAGATTACTTCAAAATAAAACTTTATTATACAATTCAATATATGTAAGCCAAAGAAGTTAACTTCTAACGCGTGTTCACACTGATACACGCTTTCTTTTTTTTTCACTTCCATTTTTTTAGCTATAAAACACGTGTTCTAAATGCTGATGCCTAGCAAGTGAAAGAAGTTGCCTTTGTCTAAATTTACGGAACCGCGAGGATGGAACGCAGTCACTTTCACCAGTGCAGACGGCGCTCGCTACGATTCGACTCTGCTGGAGCTATCCCGAGTGTATACAGCTTGGCCAGTTTAGTGCACTCGTTTAGGGGTTAAATCGGATCTAAAAAATTAAACTGACAGAATGTTATGTGAACAATTACAGAAGAGTGCGTTTTCTAAGACCAACACTCGGATTTTGTTGAGAGGGGAGAATAGGGTACCGACACATGTATCGACCTCGTCATTAACCATGGTGCCAAATTATAAATAGTTTTGATAGCGTTAAAAGTCGAGAAGTAGTAGTTAAACAGAACTGTTAAAAAAAGATGTTAAATGTGGTGTCTAAGCAAATTTTCGAATAGTATCACAGAGGCATTGCTATTTTCTAAGAACATTTTAGATATAATACAGAGAGTAGGGATGGCAATACCGGTATTTCGAGCTATTTGTACAATTTTGTAATACCGGTATTTACAAGTTTAAATACCATTTTTTCGGTATTTACTAGAATTTCTTAAAATTATTTCCACTATATGTTCAGGGATCTACCTAACGGGCAAAATTATTTAGATAGTGATTACAAAGTTGAATCGTACTACCAAGAGAAATGATAAAATATGTGAATCTTCGTAGGAGGTCTACCAAAATTATCCTATTGCAGCTTAGAGCGATACTGCACACGCATAGGATTCGTAGTTTGATATTCGTTTCTGTGAAAACGAGGTTGTAGTTGTGAAGAAAGTATGTAATATTTCGATATATTTTAAATTGGTGAATTTGTTATTCACATTGTATTTGCATATCATGCTTTAGGGTTCAAAATATTCTTCAGATTTATTATATATATATTCATAAATAATAACCCCTATTAATGAATGTGGCATGCAGCCAAAAGCAAAACACAGTCGTCGCGCGCAGGCGCATCAAAGTAAAAGCAGAACTGAAACTCTAAAAAGAGAGACTCTTGAGAAAAAACTTTGATTAGAGAGAAAGGAGAACGCGAGAGGTGCGCGAGCAGGCGTTACCTTCTGAAAATCATCGTCAATCTTATCTGTAAAAACTTTTCTACCTTTTTAATTAATTTTTGTTTAATGTTAAAATAAAATAGAAGAAAGACCAACGTCTTGGACCCCTTGTTGTCTCCCACAAATTATGGGGGCTCGGCCGGGATCGACAAAATTTCGATTTTGAACCAAAGTCTGGACAATGAACAACAGCGTCCGTGAAGGAGACGCTCCGCCATTTTTTCGGAAACTTCGTTCAACCTGTGTAGAGGTTGGATTTTTTTTCAACTTCATTCCGCCTGTGTAGAGGTCGGAACAAATAACAAAATAACCTGTGTAGAGGTATTTTGCAACGAACCATCGACAAATATTCCGCCTGTGTAGAGGTTGGAAAACCCATCGACGAAAATCCCGCCTGTGTAGAGGTTGGAACTAATTCAGTGTGAATAATCCGCCTGTGTAGAGGCCGGAACCACAATTTCAACTATATTACCTGCGAAGAGGTGAAATCAGTGGAATCGAAATTTTCTTCATTGGATACATCGTACGTGCGAGCAACAAGGGAGCCAGAAAAAAAAAAAAGGTAGGATCTTTCCATTTCTAAAATGTATAAAAACGCTCTTAAAGAGGATCTCAAAAGAGTTGTTGAGAAACTAGACGGTATTGTCGAAAGTACTGACACTATACTTAAACTAAAGGCTAAAATTGGGAACAGTAGTACATTTGAAAGTGATCCAGATTTCGTTAAAACTTTAATTCAAAACTGTATAGATGAGAGAGTATCGCAAAACGAAAGAGAGTAACTTCAGAACAAAAAATTGAGCTCGCGAAACTTCAGTTAGCAAAATTAGAAAAAAAAGAAATCGAACTACAATTGGCTAAAAATAAAGCATTAAGTTTAAATCCTGCAGCTAAAGTCGAAGAAAAACAGTTCGAAACTAACATAGAAAATATGATAAAAAGTATAAAAACTTTATCTCTTCCTGTTCCCACCAGATCTGAAAATTTTAATCTGTTCTTCCAATCATTAGAACGCGCATTTTTAACCAAGAAAATAAATGACGAATATAAATCTGAAATTTTAATAAATCTTCTGGGCGAAAGAGCTCATAACGTCTTACTGTATATTAAAGAAGAGGAATTAAATGACTATGAAAAACTAAAATCTATAGTACTCAGAGAATTCCAATTAACCCCTCGCGAGTGTTTAAACTCATTTAAAAATGCTGTAAAATCATCAGGCGAGACATACATCCAATTTGCTGCAAGATTGACGGCAAACTTCCAATATTATTGTTCGTTAAGAAAAGTTAATTCCTTTGAATCTCTATGTGATCTTATAATTTCTGATAAATTATTTGAAACTTTAAATAAGGAAACTGCAACTCATATTGGCATTCGAGAAGCAGAAGATTGGTTTAGGCCTATTGATTTAGCTAAAGAGTGTGATATTTATATTTCATCTAGAAGCGGATCACATAAAGAAATTCCTATTACTTATGGATATACCCAAGACCCCTTTAAAAATAAATCACAAAACTTTAAAACAAAGATTAAAGAGAACTATCCCCAATATCTTGAAAGAGAAAATAAAATTGCTTTATATGCGGTGATTCATCTCATTGCGCAAGAGACTGTGAGAAGCGTTTTAAACCTAAAGAATCTAATGATCACATCCACAATAAAATAAACGTGAATACTTTGAAAATCGAGAGCGAAAAACAAAATAGCGAAGAATGCGCAAATCTTCAATACGTAAACATTTTTGTGGAAAATCAGCCCGTAACAGCATTGATTGATTCAGGTTGCCAGATCCCAGTTTTAAATTCCTCACTAATTAGAGTGCAAACACCTTCCGAAGAGATCATAACATTAAGTTCATGTTTTGGCGAACAGCGTATGGTAGAAGTTAAACCCATAAATATTTCTCTTAATCAACACTCTCCTAGCTTAAGTGTTGGAACGGCAATATCACCGACCTTGACCGAAGAATTTATTATACATCCCAGTGTATATTCTGAAATAAAGAAACTAGGCCACGCAAAGAGCGATGTTTTATTGAGTGAAAGTGGATCCTCTTTGAGTGCAGATTGTGGTGTTTCTTTTGCAAATGTTTCTGTTTCAAATGTGATAAAAAACTGTAGTTATGATTTGCCATATGTTAAGGACTTTAATACTAGAAATGATTCGAGTTCTCTAATTAAGGATTATAAATGTAATAAAATTAAGATTACTAAGTTAAAATTGAGTATTGTAAGAGAAAAATGTTCTGATATAGTATTGTGTAAGAAAGCCAATGGTGCCATGAAAACGAGTTCCGTGGAATTTATCTCCCGCTCACCTAACCCTTTACCTATGAAGAGTAAACATCATCGGTTTGTGTTGCTCCGGAAAATCTTCCAGCCCTGGCAGTGGAAACGAAGAAAAAAAAGAAATCGTTTTAAACAGACGTCCAGAACTCTACAGAGGAAAATATCGATGCGTTCAACCAAAGATCAACTTGTTAAAAAAGACGTTTTCATGCCTGTGAAACACAATGTTTCCCTGTGGAACCTTCCGGATGTCGAAGAGGTGCCTTCACATGATGGAGAAACTGTCTAATTCAACAAAATTTTGATATGCTAAATCTCTATATATTTGTCGTATAGTCCTTGTCTGTTCCGTTTTTTTTTTGTATGTTTCAGATTCTCCTCTGGTCTCCATGGAAATACCGCTGCGGACAGCGTACGGTCAGAATGGCCGTTGTGGCATGCAGCCAAAAGCAAAACACAGTCGTCGCGCGCAGGCGCATCAAAGTAAAAGCAGAACTGAAACTCTAAAAAGAGAGACTCTTGAGAAAAAACTTTGATTAGAGAGAAAGGAGAACGCGAGAGGTGCGCGAGCAGGCGTTACCTTCTGAAAATCATCGTCAATCTTATCTGTAAAAACTTTTCTACCTTTTTAATTAATTTTTGTTTAATGTTAAAATAAAATAGAAGAAAGACCAACGTCTTGGACCCCTTGTTGTCTCCCACATGAATAACTTAAAAGAACATAAAAATTAGTTGATAATGCTTCGGTTTCATTATTTATATGATAAAAAAACCACACACCTAAGACTGAATAGTGATATTTACTTTTTTTTTGTGATTTAAATAAATAAGATGTTCCTTTACTTTTTTTGTGATTCTCTATATACTGTTATAATTAATAAGTTACACATTATTTTTTGCTATATTTACACTCTCTAATAAAACTGGTAAATAGAAAAAGGTTTTGTTTCTTTTCTAAAATTTCTACAACCGGTAATAAAACCGGTATCAAGATCTAAAAAATACCGAATTGAACTTTTGGTCTGATATTGCAATCCCTAACCGAGAGATAAAACTGGCATTTATTAAGAGCCATTTTCGGTATTTTAAGTCATTTTTTTTATTAACGCTCCTTTTTAGGATTTCACAACTTTCATTGAGCGTTTATAAAAATTTAAAGCTCATTTTCGATCTACAGTCAGTCAAAAAAGTATTGGGACACACTACCAGTTCAAGCTGCAATTAAGACCGCATCTGGATACAATCTATTCCCATCAAAACTTGAGCTCGAGTGCAAACAACTTATCAACTCATTTCTTTGCACCGGAAGAGAGGTCGTTCTCCAATGGATTCCATCTCATTGCGGCATTCATGGAAATGAAAAAGTCGACAAGGTGGCCAAAGAGGCTTAGATGCTGCATCCACCTTGCCTTTCAATGCCCCTTCGAAACGCCCAGCGACTTCTCAGGGACAAATCGCGACAGAAGAGAATTTCCACCCTTACAGACCTGGCTGTTGGCAAATCTTGGTCTTGTCTGCTCGATGGCCAAAGACGTGTTCAGCTTTCTGCCCTTCCTAGGGTGGAGGGTGTGGCATGTTTCAGAATCATTATCGGACATGATTAACTGCAAGCCCATCTGTTTAAGATTGGCCTGGCTGATTCACCGCTCTGTCCTCTCTGTAAATCCGTGCCAATGACTCGGGAGCATCTATCCGATTGCTCCGCTCTACTTCATGTTCTCTCGCAAGAGAACTGTGGAGTTCTCCTTCCTGCTAGAGCGACATCTGCTTTATATTGGACTGCAAAACGCCTTATGTCCGAGAGTAATTTGACGTAATTTTTTTTAAAAAAAGTTCATAGATTTTTATTGTAATATTTTACTTAAACATACAAATGGAACCAAAAAAAAAAGCAAACGTTATTTTGTTAAATACAAGTAATAATAATATGAACAAACTCATACATTAATGCAATTATGGTTAAAATTGAAAATAAAAGAAATTGAGTTAAAAAAAAACGGGTGCAAGAAAGTATTGGGACACTTCCCAATAAATTAAGAAAAAAAATTCGAACTTAATATCTTGTTGGACCCTCCTTGCTTTTTATGACCTCTCGAAGTCTATTTGGTATGGATTAGATCAATTTTTTGCAAAACAGTTATCGATTTTGGTCCACTCTTCGACCAAATATTTTCTCAAATCCTTCTTGTTACAAATTTGGTGTTCATATAGTTTTTGTTGCAAATAATCTCACACATGTTCAATGGGATGAAGGCCAGGACTTTGTGCTGGAGTTTTAATAACTCTAGAACACAGTGGTAGATGACCCATTACTTGCAAATATCTGCAGTATGTCACAGGTCTTGGTACAATTTAAAATATCCTGAGATTCCCAGCTTGCTCGCACTTTGCTTTAAAAATTTCTCTTGAAAATGTCAAGATAGACATTTATTCATTACACTATCAATAAAATGCAAGTTCCCGAAACCAGAGCTTGCCATGCAGCCTTAGACAATTCGATTACCTCTTTTTATATTTGGCAGTAGGCCGTAAATTTTTGACATCCATTGCTGCATCTGATTTCCATCAAACTTTTTGCTTGCCATCCAATCCAAAAATTTTATATTTGCTTTCATAAACAAAAATTACATTTTCCCAATATTCTGTTGGCTGCCTTACATACATTTTAGCAAATGCCAACCTAGCTTGTCTGTTTGCTTTGCTGATGTAGGGCTTTCTTTGAGGTACTCTGCCATTATACTTACGTTTTCTTAAAACATTTCTGACAGTTTCAGGATTTACTGATTTTCCTAAACTTACTTTTACATTGTAAAGTCATTTTTAATATACCAGTTCTTGGATTAATACGTACTTGTCTCACAATCCACCTCTCTCCACGTTCTTTAAATATCCTTGAACGCCCTGATCTTTGCTTGTTTTCAACACTGTTTTCTTGAATCTGTGAATGATGTTTAAAACAGTAGACTTAATCAATTTCAATATTTTTCCTATACCACGAATTGATTTCCCCTCTTTCCAACAACTTTATACGAAATTTCACACATCAAACAATATATCTTTGTTTCTCGCCATTTTTTTCTATAAATAATTTTATCTTTTGAAACATTTGTGTTTAAACTTCTAGTCTAAAAAAGTAGTGAGAAATTAAATTCTATTGATGCGCTGTACATTTGTTAAATTTCTTATTTCAAAAGTGTCCCAATACTTCTGACTGTATGTCAGAACTCTAAACATTCAATTCAATTTACTTTAATACGGCCGCAGTCGCCTAACGGTTAAGGTCACGGACTCGAGTCATGATTTCGAGCCTACTGAAGAACCCCCATGTTTGGAGAATGGGATTCCAGCTCAGGTGTTGTTCTCGTCATTTGACCGAAGTTCAAAATGGACTAAATCCTTGATGGTCACATGATAACGGCAATCACGTGTTTCCCATTGATTAAAATTGACATACTAGTTGTTCAACTTGTGAAGTTTAGGTAATATTTAAAATTTGATGATTGGGTAAAGAGTTCACGAGTTAAAATTCTTCAAAAAATTTTCAAAATTAAAGAAAAAAAACTTACACTATACGAATACTTTAAAATTAAGTGCATTTTGTTTAACTATGTGCACATTATTATATCGTTGACAAATATGTATTTTCTAAAAGAAAGTTCCTGCAAAAAGCAAAAGCTGGCAATAGTGAAGCCCATGAACTAATTGGCTGGAAACGCGTGATTATATTTATATAATTATGACGTCGCATTAATTTATGAACTGATTGGCCGAAAACACGTGGCTCAGTTATCATGTGACTATCACATCACATGAATTTAGTCCATTACGAGGTCTGGCACCAATAGTCCTCGTACCGTTTTATAATGTGACTTAAATTTGTATTCACTCTCTTCGAAAGGAAATTTTTTTTGTTTGTTTCGACTTTTTATTCCCTAAGGGGACATGGTACGATTTACACAAAAATTTTTAATTTAAGGATTCTCAAATTTTTTTCGGTTGCCTCCTGTGTGTGTATACTATGTAAACCAGATTTTGTGCTCCAAATTTCATAAAAAGTTAGGCATTTAATTTTTTAAGGAAAAAAACTTAAAATTTGTTAAGTAATTTTAAAGTGCTACTGCTCCTACAAAAATTTATGTACATGCTTAAAATTAGATTTGCACTATGTATAACAAAAGTTGGTATGAATTTTGCGATAACATGATTGTTATTTGCAGAGTACTTTATATGAATGCTTGTTGAAAACTCCTTAAAAATGTATAAAAATTCTCTAAATTCAATTATTTCTAAAAAAAATAAGTATTGCTTTGATTCAAAATTCCATACCAACTTTTGTTACATGTACTATTAGCAATAGGTAAAAAAAAATTCAAAGTATTAGACACAATAGAAATTAAGCCTTAGCATTTTAAATGGAGACAAACTAATTATTTTATCTTTCTGAGATAAGCAGGTATAAAATTTTGATTTGCCATAGGGATGTGAATAAAATCGAACGTAAAAGCTCTCATAATTCTGCGATTTTTAAGCTTAGAGTTTTCAAACTTTGTGAAGTTAAATATAGTATTGAAAGAATAATTTAGGCTAAAAAAATTAGATTTGATTTTTTGACCAATTTTTGTGAATTGAATCGTATTGTGTTCCTTTTACTAAAAAAAATTCCAGATTCCAGAATTTAATTATTTTTCCTGGAAAACACAGGGATATAATATACTTTACGTTATATTAAAAAGGAAGTCGACTTCTTGTATAGAAAAGTACCAGGAAATATATTTTCTTTTCTTGGATCTCTTTCCATAGCTCATTTTTTATTTCCCTAATCGGGGATACAAAATTATAACTGTGAAAAATTAACGTAAAATGTTATAAGTAAACATTCTTTTGCTTTGTAAAAAAGCCTTAAAAAGTGCACTTTTTAATGCAAATTTTCACAAAAAAAGTATTTAGTTGCTTATTTATAGTAAAAAGGAGAAAATAAAATACTCTGAAATGAATCTGGTAAAATTAAACCTAAAGTGGTTGTTTTAAAAAAAATTCAATATACTATGATTTCATCTTTATTTCTTTTCCTCTAACAACTGGTCGCAACAACCGAGAGGTCCTGGTCATGAACTTGTGGCCGGCTTTGTTTTTGCTGGGCCGTGGAGAGATTCAGGTTCCAACTAAGACCTGTCGAGGATTGAAGTCCTCAAGTTGACGAGGTATGTAAGTTTGGTGAGGGTGAGTCCTAGCTCAGATGTCATCTTTCTCATTTGACCGTGTTTTAAAAGTATGAGATTCGTCGCCAATAGCCCTCGGGTAATTTCAAGTGAGTAAGTGAGTGAATACTTACGTCGCACTGTTCAGCTACTCGAGGGTTTTTGGAGAAGGACCTCGTCATTTTGAACCATGGTCAAGTGACGAGGACACCACCTGAGCTGGCATTCTCCTCTTCTAACTACCACACCATACCAACGGCAGGACGTTTGAACTCTCGACAGATTTAACGAGCATCGCTCCCCTAAATGGTGGGTCTCCAGTGGTACTCGGCTTGAACTCATGACACGCCTACCTCGAGTCCGTACAATTGACCACTAGGCTACCGCAGCCCCCATGTAGTTTCAAAGTGGGACTTAATTAAAACTGTAAATAAATGAATAAATCTCACTCTAGCAAATAAAAAAAATCTTGTCATCAAATGCCGAGAACATTTTTCAAGAAAAGTAAGAAAAAAATGAGTACTTTCAAGCATCGTCAATTTCTGTAATAGCCGAATGAGTTACATTCTCCCATTTTAACCATTGCAAATAAATGGGTCACTGTGTTTTGATATGTATTTAATATTTTTTAACGTAAGAGAGAAAGAGTCATAAAAGAGTTCATTTGAACAGCTTTGAAAAGGAGGTAAATGTATTTTTGGGATTAAGTTCCTTATGCAAGCAAGGACAGATACATAAAACTGGTTCGAATGATTGATTTTTACAGATAGTAAGTAAATTTTTCAATTTCTTAAAAGAAAAGCCTCCACCACAAAAATATTTCATATAATAATAAATAACAAAAGAGATAAAATACTACAAATATATGTGTTACTAATACCCTCACAAAATATGCAGATAAAAAAGGCTAAAAGGTCATTCACACCAAGTCGGTACGTAGCGAGCTGATTCGGTACTTTTATTTCTCAGCTCGCTGCCTACTGCCTTGGTGTTAATGTGAACCTATCTTCAGTATTTTATTTAAAAATATTAGCTATACGTAAAAAACTATTTATCAGGGCTTTGAATCTGAATTGAGCCGAAAACCGGAAAAAATTCTCATTTTGATCGGAACGAAAACCGGAACTGAATCGAAAAAAATATCCTTTTATTTCTGTTCAATATATCCACAGTCATTTTGTTACTGTAACCAACGCGCGTATCCACATTTTCTAATTGTACGTCAACCATATAATTATCATCATTACATGTCAAACCATATAAATACATTTTTGCTTTTGAGAGAATTATATTTTTAGTTCAAATAAGAATGTACATGTCATTCGGAACTGAACTGAAAACCGTTACATTTGGCGGGGTGAAAACCGGAATTGAATCAATATATTTTCTTCCAGTAGAACCGGAGTGAAACAAATTACGGTTTGAAGTCCAGTTATTTATTCCAATGAATTTTTAATCCAAAAAAAAAACATCGAAATATTCTAAAAACTAGAAGAAAAGGAGGGAGAAAAACACCAATGCCAATTTTGAAATATACATTTCTTATCTAAGAATATCCCAGTTATAGATGCAAATCACTTTCTCATGCCTCTCATTCAGTATCTATTCCAAAAAGTTGTCTGGCCACGTTATCCCAGGACTCGAGGTTTGTATGTCATGAGTTTGAGCCTCGTGCCACTAAAGGCTTGCAGAGTAGAGCAGCGGATGCACGTTAAATCTGTCAGGTCTGAAACATCCTCCCGTTGGAGTGATGTGGAAGTTAGAAGAGGTGATGCCAGGTCAGATGCCGTTCCCTGCACTTGACCATGGTTTGAAATTATGAGTTCTATCTCAACAGCTCTCGTATTGTGTAGTGTGACTCCAATTGTTCCTCTAGTTGTCTAATAAGCCCTCACCCACTGCAAAAAGTGGTTGTGACCCGTATCCGAGTGGTTATCCGTTCTGTTAGAGAGGATGATGCCCGTTGTGAATGAGCCAAGACTCAAACTCTTCTCGTTAGAGCAGCGATACACAACCTGCGGCCCCCCGAACCTTTTTAAGGGGCCAGTCATGGACTAGTGCGTAGAGAAATTCACTTATCTAAGAACAAAATATTAAAAATTTGGGGAAAATTCTTTGTCAAGAAATCAAATACAGCCGAACCTCTACATTACGAATTTTTCTATACAGCGAACTTTTTCCTGGAACCCAGAACATTTCACGATTTTCTTCGTAAAATAACCTCTCTATAGCGAAGTGCATATTCTATATAACAAACCTTTTCTTTTGTGATTCAATTTTTTTTCTCCCTTTTTTAAAAGTATGTCTGAAAAAATTTCAAGTTATTCTCTCTTTAACACATTTTATGGTGGTCAGAAATCTTGAACTAGTTGTATTAAATCCTAATTCGTCGAGAGCAATAGAGTTCAGGACGTTTTATCCAAGAAGTGCAACCTTTAACCCCCATTGCCCAGTTCACTAGAAACATCTTCGACATCCTCTTTCACCCTCAGTGGAGTTGTCCCGTGTCCCCGTGATCTAATTATAAAATAATGTATATTTAGTATTACTTGTATGCTTTAAGTTATAAAATGTCCTCAAAATTCATTAATTTTAGTACAAAATTATTTTTTAATATTGAAAATACAGTGAATTCTCCGACATTCTTTTTTCTTGATTTCCTTGCAGATTTTCTTTCTTTTTTTTTGATGGGTAAGATATATAAATTAAACATATATTAATTTTAAAAGAAAGGTGTGAATAATTACTTCTTTAATATATAGTGTTTATGAATTTAAAATATTAGTTTTATGTGGTTTATAAAGTATATTAAAAGATGAACCTCTATGTAACGAATTTTCCATATAACGAACTTTTTCCCGGGATTTAGCGATTATAGAGGTCTGACTGTATTTTGCTTTTTCTGTTGATGCCGTACATGTGCAAATTAATATTCTTTTTCTATTTTTAATGTTTACAGTTAGTGATAACAGACAACAGAGGAGTAGCGACAATTTTATGGGTGGAACTAATATTTTAACTATCTTTCATATTTTGCAAGCAAAAAATGTTCGGAGAAAATATGTCGTTTCAATATTATTGGGAGTTTGACTCTTTTGTAGTGGAAAACAAACATGGATCAGTGATTGTTTGATTTATCACGAAAGTTGCTGTGTTTAAGAAATACCAATAAACAGGAATCCCATTCAATGACACTTTTCCTCAAAGATCTCTCTGCAGCCTATTTATTACCTAATAAATAGGCTTTTTATTGAATAATCTTTGCAACAGCAACAAAGTGTTTTGTCAGTAGGAGGTAACAAAGACATTCTATGAAGTTTGTTATTGGTAATACGAAACCGTTTACTGATGCAGAAATTGCGGAGGAGTATTTTTAAATGTGTGTGTGCTTTTAATTTAGTGTTAGTGACAAAAATAAAAAAATAATTAGAAAAAGCAAAACAGGAGTTATAATATTTTGATAAATTTTTCACATTTTAATTTTCCAAAGTTATTTTGGTCTTACAGCATTTCTCCACTTCCTTTTATATTCATGTTGCATCCCGCGTGAAATAGCTGACATATGCATGCGGCCCATTAGAAAAAAAAGGTAGAATACCCCTGCGTTAGAGTTATTTGGAATATGGGCCAGTTGCGGTGTCGACCGTGTTTCGAAATAACGAGATCCATCGCCAGTAACCCTCGTGTTGTTTTATACCGCGACATTAATTCAACTCTTATTCACTGGCCTTATACCCAGAGTCTAAAAATTGAGTCAGTTCTTGTCGGATATCTTTTTAGTTTTGAATTTTTTACCCTAGATAATTTTCTGTAACTACAGAAACAAGTGAATAATCGGAGGGTGTTATGTCTGGAGAATAGGGTGAATGCAACAGAATTTCCCAGCCCAGTTCTGAGAGTGTCTGAAGGGTCCCCAAAGCAGCATGTGGCTTGACATTATCATGAAGCATCACAATGCCCTCCCTGTTATACATAGTTGGTCTCTTTTCTTAGAGTTTTCGAATTCCCGACGGTGTCTCTCCGAATTAAGATTTTAGTTAGATTTCAAGAGCTCAACATGCATGAAGCTGCTTACAGATGGTACAGTGACGCTGTCTAAAGTTCCGTAGAGCCTGGGTTCGAATCCTGGAGAAGGAATAAGTGCTTATAAATGTGTAGTGCCTGTACGTCATGGACTCTCTCTAAAAATTTCAGAGAGCCGAAAGTCTTTTCAAGAGGTGGATGAAAGAGGAAGAGAGACAGAAGGCTCCCGCAAACCCTCTTCCTCAAAACTAGGGTGGAAACGGAGAAAAAATGTACTGTCACCAACATGGCACTCAAACCTGCGGCTGACGATAGATGTAAACTAGCCCCTTGCCACGAAAAATTTCGATCTGACACCGACTTTTTCGGGTGGAATGAGTGAGTGAGAGAATATTAACGTCGCACTGTTCAGCTACACGAGGGCCTTAGGTGACGCACCTCGTAATTTTGAACCATGGTCAAGTGACGAGGAAAACACCTGATCTGGCACCCCTTCTCTCCTAATTATTACACCACACCAACGGGAGGACGTTTGAGCTCTCGACAGATTTAACATGCATTGCTCCCCTACACGGCGGGTCTTTGGTGGTACTGGGCTTGAACTCGTGATATGCCAGCCACGGTCCGATACCTTGACAGCTAGGATACAGCGGCCACTCACTTTCGGGTGGAATTAGACATAAAATGCATTCGTTCTTGCCTGTCTCACCCTATGCACAACATTCCCTTTTCAGGCTCAACATCGATTTAGTAACGTTCTATCCCAAATCTAAAGCTTTTTGATTATTAAGAAATTCAGGTAAGATTGAACCAATATAACTCTGTTTTCTAAGTATACTCATGCCCTGCATATAAAAGAATTTTATGAGAAGAAATTCATCTTGTCCTTTGAAATCGATATTCAAAACATTCTAATAACAAAAGAGTTCATATTATATTTTATGCAATTTTTATTGCCTGAGTATTAGGGAAGGCGAAATATATCAGATAGAGATTTCAAAATGAACAAAGAGAAAACATTGAATTTCAAAACAAAAATTAGGTTAATAATGTTCAGAAATCTTTGAATTCTTGTATTTCAGTAATTTTTTTAACACATGAATCAACAATTAACCTATGCGATTGTTTATACCATTTTTTTGACTTTTTTATAGCTGGAATGAATGCTTAAACAACAAAAAAACTGGAATATATTACAATCTTTTTTTTTATGGTTTAGTATTTACGACATTATTGCAAAAACAAAAAAGAGCAAAAAAAAAAAAAAAAAAAAAAAATCGAAACATCAATATATAAAGAAGTTAAAAGAACTGATGCATAAACACGTCATTTTAATAACGTATAAACACGTCCAAAAATCAATAAAAAGTCTTGAAAAAGGGTGGTGAAATTTACGCATGAAATAACTTAGAGAAAAATATGGATGAACTTTTTTTTAAAGAGTGAGCGAGTGAATATCAACATCGTCCTATTTAGCTACACGATTGCTTTGACCGGCGGACATCGCAATTTTGAATCATGGTCAAATAACGGGGATGACATCTGAGCTGGCACACCCCTCTCCTAACTTCCACACCTCACCAATTTTTAAAGGAGAATCAAATTAGTGATGGCTAAGTATGAAAACGTGACGCCTCGAAGGCTTGCGAACATTTCGTTAAATAAGTTGATTGACCTTGAATATTTTTATGTTGGATTCTTGTAATTTTACGATTGAAATATCGAAGAAAAAGTTTGAAAATAAACTTTTAACGAAAATTATTAGATTTCCGAGGAAGCGTGACCCGAGATGAATTCATAAATCTAAGAAAAGCGGAGGGGGGGGGGAATATTTGTTCAACACAATACTCAACAAAAACTAGTCGTTATTCAAATAGTCTCTGGAATGTTATTTTAAACCGGGTGCATTGCAAAGCATCTAAAACAAATGCATTTCTTGTGAGTGGAAACCATATTTCATAACAATTTAAGATTTTTTTAAAAAAAGATTTGTGTGTGAGTATAGGGTTAGCACACACACAATAAACTTTTTCATAACAATCTGAAACTGGATTTCATAACACACACAATCTACGATTTTTCTTTTAGTAGAGCTTTATATAAATATATTTCCTTTAATGTCATATATTTGCTGTAACTAGATGTTTATTTATTTATTATTTTTTGCATAGTTAAATTCGAGATTCACCATATTTTCTACCATAAAAAAATACTCTTTCCAAAAAATTTGAAATAAAAGATAAAAATAATTAGTTATCAAAAATAATGAGTTTTTAATTGTGAACTCTCTAACCTTTTATAGAGGCCGCGGTGGCCTGCTGGTTATGGACTTGTGGCCGGAGGGTCGTGGGTTCGAGTCCTTGTGTCTCTGAAGACCCGTCATGTAGAGAGGCAGATGCACGTTAAATCTGCGGAGGCTCAGTTATCGACTGGGATTCCTATCCAGTGGAAGGCTGCGGTAGCCCAGTCGTCAAGGTATCGGATCCTGGCAGGTATGTCATGAGTTCGAGCTCAGTACCACTAAAGATCCGCCGTGTAGGGGAGCCATGCACGTTAAATCTGTCGAGAGCTCAAACGTCCTCCCGTTAGTGTGGTGTGGTAGTTAGGAGAGGTGGTGCTAGCTCAGGTGTCGTCTTCGTCACTTAACCATGGTTCAAAATGACGAGGTCCGTACCCATAAAGCCCTCGAGTAGTTGAACAGTGCGACATTAATATTCCCTCACTCCTATCCAGTGGCGTAACGTATACCCCCGCATCGTGTAGGGGGTACGAGATTTTAGGTCTCCAAAACTTATGATATCTTATGGTTTTGCAGTTCTTTGTAAGATCTGGTTTAGGTCCTGACTTATTCTGGTTTACGCCACTGTACCTATCATTAAAGAGCAAACAATTAACACTAAAATTAATGCATAAATAATAGTTTTCAGATGTCACCAGAGTCCTTTTTTGACATGTCATCCAATGATGTTCGAGGAGTTTTGAATACATAAGCAATGCGATATATTCAGAACTACACTACTCTGTGTGTGTGTGTGTGTGTCTCCCTCTCTCTCACACACACACGCAATGAAGAAATAAAAAGGAGAATGTTCTTGTTTATTACACAATGGAAATACACCTACCCGATTACCTGTAAACAAGCGAAATTAGTTAAATCATAGATTCTGGGATATAAATGATCAGAACACACATTCAAGCTCTTCAGGATTTCGCGTTGATAATTTTGAAAAATTTTCCAACATTTTTCAATCACTATAACTGCATTTCACGTGTGTCATACTAACTTTCCACCAATCAGATTGTCAGGAAATTTGCCGAACCTTTTTTTCCCGATACGAGGTTTTCAGAACTGAAAAAAAAGGGACTAGATGTGACGCCGGAATCAACGAAAGGGAATTCAGTTACTACTTGCCGTCTGTTCTTTTTATGCTCAACTTTCTGTTGACACGCCTACAAACAGTGGAGCACACAGAAATTTCCCGAGGGAGGGGTGGAGTGGGCGGTCTAGGGTCGAATGTCAACCATTCTCGTATCATACCCCAATACGCCACCAAACATATTCTTTTGATTTTGTCGATTACACTGGTCAACAAAAAAATATTTTTTTCTTGTTTCCTGTTATTTTTTTTGTTTCTATCTCAAATTGTCACGCATTTTTTAAATATGACAACAATGTTTCTCTAACAGCTTTTGTTTTTGAGTTACAGTTAACTACCCTCATTTTTTACTTTTATTTAGATTTGCGTTTTTTATTGGACACTGAAATATATTTTGCTGCTTTTTTAGACATTGCTTCGTCAAGATGTTGTGTGCTTAATCCCGATTGTTTTTGCTGCATTTGTGGTGAATATGTATTTGCAAAATATCGAAAACGTATATTGGACTTTGTATAAACTGTGTATCATCAATAATTTAAAATAAAATTGTGTAATTAGGACAAGCCGTGGGTTCTTTATATTGTATGCCAGAAATGTGGGGTATGTCTACAATTATGGTCCAGTGGAAAAAGAGATACAGTAATGTTCGAAACATGCATGATTTAGCGAGAACCTCAAAACCACCATGACGACTGCTACTTCTGCGTTGTGAAAATTAACGGAATTAACCCTGGAAATCGAAATAAGTGGTCATATCCTAACTTATCTTCTGCTCAACGACCTCAATTAAAATCCCGAGAGGTACAACCCAGCACATCTAAATCTTCTAATGATCCAAATCCCTGTGATCCCGAACGAAATACATCAAGTGAAAATTCTGGTTCAGACTACAAATTTAACCATGAACCTCAACCATTTCATCAGAAAGAACTAAATGACTTAGTAAGAGATCTGAATTTACTGAAAGAAGCCTTTGAAATATATTAGCATCTCGTTTAAAAGAAAAAAATTTGCTTACTCCGGAAACAAACACATTACATTCTATCGTACCCAAGAAAAAAAAAAATCTGTTACCGTTTTTTTCTCAAGAGAAGGATTTAGTTTTTTGTAACGATGTTGGTGGTTTGTTGCAACAGATGGGATTTAAAATGTACCAACCTAGTGACTGGCGTCTTTTCATAGATAGCAGCAACAGAAGTTTAAAGTGTGTTTTGCTTAATAACGGTAATAAGTACGAATCTATACCTATCGCACATTCGGTGAATTTAAAAGAAGAATACGCAAATATTGCTAAGGTTATGGAAACAATTAAGTATCAAGATCACAAATGGTTCATTTGTGTTGATCTAAAAATGGTTAACTTTCTTTTGGGTCATCAAGGGGGATACACGAAGTTCTCTTGTGTTTCATGTGTCTCTGGGACAGCCGTGATAAACAACACCTTTGGTCACAAAAAGTCTGGCCAGTACGGGAAGAGCTAAAAGTTGGTACCAAAAATGTGATAAACCCGCCTTTAGTTAGCCGAGACTGCATCCTACTTCCTCCACTTCATATTAAACTGGGCATAACGAAACAGTTTGTGAAGGCGCTTGATAAAGGTGGCGAATGTTTCAATTTTCTTTCATGCAAGTTTCCAGGATAAAGTATAGAAAAATTGAAAGATGGTATTTTTGATGGGCCACAGATTAGGCAACTCGTGAAGATTCTAATTTTGTCAAATCAATGACTGAAGTCGAATCCAAAGCTTGGAATTCATTTGTTTTGGTTATGAGTAATTTCCTAGGCAAAAAGAGATCTAACGACCACGTGGAGCTTGTTGAGTCCATGCTATCGAACTTGAAAGAGCTAGGGTGCAACATGAGCATAAAAATCCACTTCCTACACTCGCATTTAGACCAATTTCCACAAAATCTGGGTGATTTCATTGAAGAGCAGGGTGAGAAAGATTCCATCAGGATCATCTTCGGACAATAGAAGAGCGTTATCAGGGGCGGTGGGACTCACATATGATGACAGACTACTGCTGGAGTTTGCAACGAGATCTACCTAAAGTCGTTTATTTAAGGAAATCTTATGAAAGATCATTTCATTGTATTTAATAGAAATTTTGTTAACATAATGTATTAATTTTCTGCATTTTTTTTTGTCAAAATAATAAAACTGTATATTTCAAAAAGTAAAGCTGTTAGCAATCTCCTAGTATATTTTCATAATGAGGGCCATAGAAATACCTAATAACAGAAATAAAAATAAAGGAAACAAGACTAGTGTTGAGCAGTGTTATTGGAAACATTTAATTATTGAACAAATGATTAGCATTAATTAATAAAAAGAATTATTACTAACAGATATTTAAATTTTATGTACTGTATGCATTGGATTATAATTGAAACAAAAAATCAAGGGTGATGGGGGTGAACTCGTGACTCCCGCCCCTTGTGTGCGCCACTGCCTGAGAACGTAAAAAAATGTTTCTTTTATCATCGATTACAACATATTAGTATTTGAAAGCTAAAATTCCTCATATTTAAAGCATTTAGAAGAAAATCATAACATAGATACGTGTTTTATATAGTGGCGGAGATTAATACCCCCCACCCCTTTAAAGTCTAGCTTTGGACCCCAAGTCGGATCTTACAAAGGATTACAAAATCATAACCTTTGGTCTCCCTAGACTCCTGGGCCTCCTTCGATGCGGGGGAGTGTTTTACACCACTGGTGTGTTATACATCATGTATGTCCTCCTGAAACATCCCGCCGTGTAGAGGGGCTGATGATATAATGAAATCTCTCTTGACTCACTGACGTGGAGTGGAAGTATAAAGAGTAAGGTAAACGCTTAGCTGAATTCCTCCTCGTCACTCAAAATTACGATCCCCAGTAGCTCTCACGTTAATACGAGAGGGAACACAATACGCATATAGATCGATATCATTCATATGATTTATTACATCATTATTGAATTATGAACTTATTCGTCATACTTTATTTAAATGATTATGATGTTTCAGATCTGTCCATGAAAGCCATTTTTAACGGTTTCTAAAGATATTTAATACCTGTGGCGTAACATACACCCCGCTACCCCAGCACCACAGGGGCCAAAGCCTGTCAAGTCAAGTACGTACCCTTTATAAGATTTGGCCTTGGGCCCAAAATCTGACTTTGCAGGGGGTGGCTGATATTATCCGTTACGCCAATGTTTAATACATTTGATTAATACTTTTAATATAATTTATTTCTTGTGTGCTTTATACACAAATGATTAAGTTGGCCGTTCGCTAGCCTCCGGTAACTGTAGCAGCCTCAGTCAACACAGACACACTGCTTCTCACACATCAACGCAAAAAAATTAAGCTCTAGCAATTTTATTTTTAACTAGCTGGTATACCCGTTCTTCGCACGGGTTAGTTGAAAAATTAAACAATACAGATTGAAGGATAAAAAAAAGTTTTAAATGAGTTAATTTTAAGTGAATTTTTTACAAATTAAACAACAAAAAAAGAGCTTTTTGCACATTTTAGCTGAACAAAAAAACAACCCATGTTCATTAAATTTTATGTCTGTAGATCTAATAGCTGATAAAAATGATTCTTTTTTATTTATAGCTCCCCATAACTCTCTTGTGGGTCGATTTTTGAAAACACCTTCTTAAGCTGATCTTTGTTCAGCAAAAGTAACACATTGTTATACATTTTGTGTAATGAACGCTTAAAATAGTGTAAATAATTTATATCTAGAAGTGTAATACGTTAATATTACTTTCTGTTGTATTTATTTTATGTTAAAAATGTAATCTGTCTCACGCTCCACCAGTTCAAGCCTTCATAGTTCCTGGCGCCTGGCGTAGACAAAACAAAAAGGCAAAGTTTTGCTTCGGACATAAAAGACAGATATATGCTGTTGCGGGATTTTTTGTAGATGGTAGAATTTTTCCCTACTTACTTGACAATTAACGTTATATTTTGGACACATACACAACATCTTTATAGATTATAGCCTATGTGTTATTCCGATGTATAAGCTATATCATTGTAAAGTTTCATTAAAATCCATTCAGTTGTTTTTTCGTGAAAAAATAAGAAACATCCGTACAAACAAACTTTCGCATTTATAATATTAGCAAAGATTTTCTTAAGGTCGCAATAATAAATTTTAATTTTTTAACTTAAATTTCTTAATAATTACTTTCTTACAACCACCCTTTAAATCATGACAAATTACTCATTAATGCTCACCATCAGCCTTTCTAATAGGGGATTAAGACCTCATCTGAGATCATGTGACCCGATGATCCTTCTACCAATACTTCAAACATAAGAAATAAGCTATCTGTGTAATACTTGATTGGACTTATTTTAAGAACAACGGACAAGTGTTTAAAGGTTAATAATCTTTGGCCTTTTTTAAAGAGATCTCAGGACTCTCAACAGATATCACTGCACTCGGGAAAAACATCCTTCTTCAAACCAATGGAACGGAGCAATAAAACGGAGCAATAATTCGAAATTTTTACCCATGGAAATCATATATATTTACATTATTTCTCAAATTTTCAGAGAATGTGAGAAAAAATTTAAGAAGTTATAAAGAAATCTAAATTGGACAATTTTTGGTTCAATTTTGGTATACAAAAAATGGATCAAAATTAATTACACTTGGTATAAAAATGTTCACTTTTGAAATTATACTAACTTTTAAGAAATTTTAAGAAAGAGAAAAAAAATTTAATTACGATTTTAAGGAAAATTTTAAAATTTTAAGAGAAAAATTAATTAAAATTCAAATAAAAAAATTCTATTTAAACTTTTTTTGGAAATTTTTGTATAAGTTATGAAGAGCCTTATTTTGAACACGTGTATGAAATTTCAAATTTATATCATGAATAGTTTCTGAGAAATCCTGCGCGCAAGCTAAAATTTTTTGTTTTTAGAAAAATGAAGCTAAAGAAAGAGAGATAGGGTTTTTTCTTTTTAAAGTTTCAATAGTTATTTCTCAATAACTTTGGAAGTTTTTACAGTATGACCAAAATTTTGGTATCAAAATGCTCAGAAATGTTAAGGCTTTAACATATTTTTTCCTAAAATTTGAAAATTTTGCAATTTAACAGTCCTGAGATCTTTTAACTGAGCAAAACCTTTCCTGAAAATTTTGGAAGAGGAAAAACCACTGAATTCTCCCTGCACTTCTTTCCGATTACGTTACTGTTACGAGGTACAAGTAATAATTTCTTGATTTTTTTTTATTTTGGATGCTTAAGGTGTTCACTGGATCCAAAGGAAAATGCTTTCACTAAATTTAAACCGTAACATCAGGAAGTCAAGCTGCTCTTGCGTCATCTGTATAATTCTAAGAAATCGTTTAAAAACAGAAACAGGTTGCAGTTTTATTCACAAGGAAGAGAAAATCTACAACCACTCCAACACTGTATTCCACACCTCTCCAATGGTCTCAAAACACAATTTATCTAGGACTCTTGCTTGACAATAAACTCACATGGAAACAACACATTATTCATGAGTGAAATAAATTCCGGAATGCTTTAAGATTAATCTACCCCCTAATTTGCCGGAATTCAAATATGACAATAGAAAATAAGGTACTTCTCTACACAGCCGTTTTGCGGCCCATCATGAGTTGCGGTTGTCCTGTGTGGTGATATGCTGCTAAAAATAATATAAAAATGCTTGAAATTTCGCAAAATGAAACTATTCGCATGATTGTACGTGCGAATATGTATATGAGAAATTCAGATATTTACAAAGCACTTAAACTCCCAACCTTTTAAAAATTTATTAAGAAGCTTGCTACCAAATTTTTTGTGATTCCCTTCCACTCACTAATAATGATCATATCCTCAATCTGGAAAACTATACTCCTCAGGACATCACTAAAAGACCGAGGAGAATTCACCTCGACTCTTACACTCCGCCAGGGCAATAGATCCTTTCCTTCGCAAATGACTTGCTACATTTAATTTATTAAACTTTTTTTTAAATTCTTATTTTTCTCTTTACCTCTCAAATTTTCGCTGCATCCACACAGGCAACTTCCCCATGCTGTAATTCTCTCAACAACTTTAGGGTAGCCAATCCAATGCCGATTCATTCACCCACCTGAACCAATCACAAGCCAGGCTTTGAGCCACTCAAGGATGAACTTTTCAACTTCTCACCTCGATTCTGTCTCCAACTCCAGGCACCAGTGTCCCACGCCCTCTCTCCACGTACCAACACCCATTCAGGTTTCTTGCTCTCCACCAAGGACTGCTACTTCCTCAGGAAACATTAACTCCTATGATATGGGATGGAGGCTCGCTTCGCGAGCCATATGCCCAGCGACATCCAGCGATGGGGAAACACAGAAACAAACAACAAAAAAGGCGGCTCAAGGACATAAGAAATAGTCCAAGGACATTTACCTATAAAGAGGTCCTAAAATACGTTCATTACTACTGAATGGAGTTCTTTTTTTAACATGACATAGCGTGGTCGTAATGTATTTTTCGTGGAATCATCTACGGAGAAAATTACGTAATGAATTGCGTAAGAATAAAATTCTTCAATTGTAAATAATACGAACATTTCTGAAAATAAGTCTCGCTTTCACTCTGAGCATTATTTGAATTTTCTTTTGCGCTCTCGAAAATTTTTTTATATTTGCATACCATTTATTTCAGAACATGCTGAAAGTGCATATTTTCTTCAAAAAATGACCCAAAATTCAAAATCCGTATTGAAGACAAATTTGGGGTGGGGATGGAATCCTGTAATTTTTGAATATGTTGCCTATTTTGCCTCACTGGTTCATAACACATAGTTTACACTAAAAATTCACACCACAAATTAAATAGCTGGGACTCTTAGAAAAATAGCTTTATTCGAGCGTACCACAACGCTCTCTCTCCTAAAGTTTACACATACACTGAACTCTATACACACTAGCCCTCTCGCGACAACTATTCACTTGTTATTGCTCGCATCACAAGGATTATTTGTTCAACACTGAATATTACCATTAGATTGAAACGGGTGGGATATTTATCAACAAAATTGTTGCCAAGTAAAACGCTAACAACGATAGCGTTAGTTTTGGCCATCATTTCATTCATTTGTTATCATTTGTTATTCGTGCACTATTTGCCCAATGTTACTTTCTGACAATGAGTCATCTTTTTAGTACGGAAAATTTGATCTAAGAAAAATTCGTATAAGGCAAGTGATCGTCGACCTATATTTTATACTCTGGAGGAAAAAATTCACCTCATGACGAACATATGTATTCGGATATCCCAATGAGTGAATGTAAATTAAAATTTTTTTTTTGGATTCTGAAACTAATTTTGAAGGATTTATGTGACGTTTTTTCCCCCCTTTTAGAATAAAAATTCCCCAATCAAAATACTCAAATAATTAAAAAAAAATTGTAATAGCTTGAACATGGCTATCGAAAAATGCTTCCCCTAAATTACATTTTCTCCTATTTAGCGCTTTTTCTTATTTTTTGCTCCTATTTTTCCTAAGCCAACCTCTTTATTTTAAATTCGAAAAAGTTCCAAAAATTCTCGGCTTATTCACGGAAATATACGATATTGTGAATTCAGGATGATTGATTTAGATTACTCATCTCATACAGCTTTTACGTGGCCGCGGTAGACTTGTGGTCAAGTGAGTGAATATTAACGTCGCCCTGATCAGCTACTCGAGGACTTTTGGCGACGGTTCACGTAATTTTAAACCATGGTCAAATGATGAGGACAATATTTGAGCTGGCACCTCCCTCTCCTAAGTACCACATCACACCAACAGGAGGACGTTTGAGCTCTCGACAGATTTAACGTGCATCGCTTCCCTACACGGCGGGTCTTTAGTGGTACTGGGCTCGTACTCATGACAAGGCCAGTCACGATCCGATACCTTGACTACTCGGCTACCGTGGCCACAGACTTGTGGCCGACGTGTTATGGACTCGAGCACTAGGGCCACTGAGGACTCATCGTGCAGAGAGTGTGATGCACGTTAAATCTATCGATGCTCAAAGTCCTCCCCTTGGAGTGGTGTAGAAGTTTGATCAGGCGGGTTGCCGCTCAAATATCGTCCTCATCACTTGACCATAGTTCAGAATTACGAGATCCATCTCCAATAGTCTTTCATCACATTGTGATACTTTACTGTGATTGAACCCATTATTATCTATGGTGTGGGAATCTGGAATGGCTCGCTCGAATCTCGTGATATCCCAAAACTTAACGCTATTTAAAGAATTTATCTTTCAAAAATCTACTAGAAGGGCCTTAGAATTTCACCCACAAACACCTTACAAATCACATATCAGGTACTCCCCTAATTCACCATTTTTGTTAATAAAGCTTTTCTTAAATACCAAATCTAGAAACTTCGAAATCAATTGCAGTAATGAGTGGTAGGTGTACACCGACGCATCCAAAATTGTGACTGAGACCGGGTTCACGTTGTACATTTTTTTTCGGTGGTCCTTTTATGTGTGAGACCTATACTTTCAAACTAAAACTTTACAATACTGTTTTCCAAGCGGAGGTATCTGCAATCGGATTCTCCATCCTTTGGACGGTAGCTAAAAATGTTAAAATTAATATTTGTACTGATAGTTTATCATCCATTCTCTTCCTAAGGAGTTCTAACAATAAATCTGCCTATTTTAATTTAATAAAAAATAAGGAATTAACGGTGGGATAGTGAGAAATGCTTTAAGACCAGAAGATAACATAGAAAATTTAAAATGGGAAAATTGATCAAAATATTAAAACTCCTACTGGAATTTTGCTTTTTTTAATTATTATTTTTTATTTTTGTCACTAAATTTTCCTAAATTGGAAGTATTTAAGAATCACTCTTTACCAATTTCTGCATCAGTAAACGGTTTCATATGGTTACCAATAATGTAACAAATTTCATAGGGTGCCTTTGTTACCACTGTGACATCACCACTAACAACACACTTTTTTGCTGTTGTAAAGATTATTCAAGAAAGCCTATTTATCACCTCTTGAAAGAGACCTTCAAGGAAAAGTGTCATTGAATGTGATTCCTGTTTATTGGCATTCTTTAAATGCAACAGTTTCGTGACAAATCAAACAATTACAAGTCCATGCTTGTTTGTCACTAGAAAACATTCAACTTCTCCATTGTCTTGAAAAAATAGTTTCTTCGAATATTTTTCTCTTGCAAGATATGAAAGATAGTTAAAAGTTAGTTCCACTCATAAAATGGACGTTACTCCAATGTTGTCTATTATCACTAATCAGCGAAAAAAAAAAGAAATCAATTCGCACTTATACGACATTGACAGCAAAAAGCAAAATTATGATATATTTGATGTTTTAACAAAGAATTTCCCACCAAATTTTCACAAATAAATGAATTCTTCAGAGCAATGAGTCATGACCGGGCCACTTTAAAAAGCCCAGTGGGTTGAGTATTGCTGATTTAGAGGGTAACGTTCTTAAAACAGTTCATATTCCTAGTTGGGGCCTCACGGGTAGTAAGTTAATGGATGAATAATGTACGCTCTGACGTAAGAAATAATGGTATGATGAGATGGTTTATGGTCAGGATTTCCAAAATGTAAATTTTTTTAATGTTCTTTCACAATTGAATCGAAGATTCGATGATCCTAACAATTAAATAATGGGCTGCTTTTCTCTTGGAAAAACAAATCTATGTGTCATCTTAGGTTAAACATAAGTAGTTCGATTTCGTCAAAAACTGATTGAGTATAATGCGAGTATTTCCTTTTTAAATCTAACTGTACCTGCAGCTGAGTGGGCATGGTTGTGACATCGTGTCTGACGATGTTTCAGTACAGCCGATATCCGAGTCCTGTTACTATCAAAGACACGTCGAGTGAGTGAGTGTTTATTAAAGTGGACGACGCCTGAGACAGCTCTCTTTCCTACCCCATCACGCCACCGGAAGGATTTTAGCCTCGACAGATTTAGCATGCATCAGCCCTTCCACAAAGTGTGTCTTCAATGGAACTAGGGTTCGAACTACTGACACTCTGGCCACGAGTCCTTGACCATTACCATTGGATTTCCGAGACCGCATTTAAAGACCCACTTCTGTACTTTAAACTTTTGGGGGTTCGCGGTCATCAAGTTAGTTTGGCGTAACAATTAGAGGAGTGAGATAGAAGCTCAAGTTGTCGTCCCCGACACTTTATCCTTGGCTCGCAATTACAAAGTCCGTCGCCAAATGCTTGTTGCTTCTAATCGCAATGTAAACAGTTAAATGAAAAATAGCTAGATTGGTTCGCAATGTTCCTGGAAAATTTGTTCTGCGTGATACGAACTCAAGTACCAGGGGGTCACAAGCTTGTAACTGGCATGTCATGAGTAGTGCCACTGAAGACCCCCCATGTAGAGGTCTGATGCCTGCTTTTTATGGCTTGAAATAGCTGATTGGCTGATTCACGTTAGAGGTTGATTCACGTTAAATTTGACGTGACTCAGAGTCTTTCCATTGGTATGGTGTGGTTGTCTGGAGAGGGTGCGTGTTAAGACAGGTATCGTCCTACTCACTCGACTGTGGTTCAGAATTACGAACCTTTGTGTTGCTTTTTGTGTGAATTTAATAAGCACTGATTCGCAACCAAGGCTATTATATCATATTAAGTAACATACCTTTTTACAGTACTCTTAAAAATTGTTTGACCGTATTTTTGATTTTTCTGATGATCTTTATTTGCGTCAGATTTTATTATTGGTATAGGTATCTGGGTATAAAATACTCTTTACACTCCGTTCGGATCTCCCAGAGTGTTCGTGCATGCTCGTGGCCATGAGTTCGAGCCTAGTACCGCTGAAGACCCGGCGTGCAGAGGTGGCCGATGCATGTTAAATACGTTGAGGCTCAAACGCCCTTCCGTTGGTGTGGTGTGGAAGTTAGGAGAGGAAAGGGGGGAATTCCAGGTCAGTTGTCATCCTTGTCACATGACCATGGTTCAAAATGACGAGGTCTATCGCCAACAGTCCTTGTGTAGCTAAGTTGGCCGATGTTGATGTTCACTCACTCGAGTTCATGTGAACACGAGATTCCCACAGGCCGTCGATTCCCTAAATAATCTATTGTACTTCTCAAGATTTATTGCAGCTATTGTTACCCATCGGCGTCCTCTCTTGGCGAATTCCAGCCAATGAGTTACTTACCATTTTGTTTCAATCGCGCCGAACAATAGATCATGACTTATGCGCAAAGTCCTTCTTTGGCCCAATTCGATCTTTTGTCAACCCTTTCTTTCTTTAGGGATACCTGTACTTATCTTACAAGCACGATCAGCTAAAATGTGTCTTATGAATAGCACGAGAAAGAGTATTTTTTTCTCAAATCGAAGGGTGCACAGACTACTTTGAAAGGATATACGTAGGGGTATTCGTATCTCATTTTGAGAATCATTTGTTTGAGCTAATTTCAGTTTAAATTCTTTGATGTAATTGGCTTTTAGGTATACGTTTTTTTGTGAAGTAAATCGACAATATAACAAAAATGGATATTTTTGTTTGTCTTTTCAAATACAGTCGGATCTCTATATAACGAAGTTGCTAAATCCCGGAAAAAAGTTCGTTATATGGAAAATTCGTTATACAGAGGTTCATCTTTTAATATACTTCATAAACCACATAAAACAAATTTTAAATTCATAAAGACAAAGCATTAAAAAGTATAACTATTCACACCTTTTTTTAAAATTAATTTATGTTTATTTTATATGTCTTACCCATCAAAGCAAAGAAACAAAGAAAGAATGAAAAACTGCAAGGAAAACAAGAAAAAAGAATGTCGAAGAATTCACTATATTTTCAATATTAAGAAAATAACTTTATGCTAAAATTAATGAATTTTAAGGACATTTTAAATTTAAAGCATACAAGTAATATTAAACATACCTTTATAACACGGGGAAGTGGGGTAACTCTCCTGAGGGTGAAAGAGGATATCAAAGATGTTTCTAGTGATCTGGGCAATGGGCGTTATAGGTTGCACTTCTTGTGTGTGTGTGTGTGTGTGGATAAAACGTCCTGAACTCTATTGCTCTCGGCGAGTTAGGATCTAATAAAACCAGTTCAAGATTTAAGACCACCATAAAATGTGTTAAAGAGAGGATAACTTGAAATTTTTTCAGAAATACTTTAAAAAAGAGAGAACAAAAATTGAATCACAAAAGAAAAAGTTCATTATATAGAAAATGTACTTCCCTATAGAAAGTTTATTTTAAGAAGAGAATCGGGAAATGTTCAAGGTTTCAGAAAAAAGCTCGCTGTATAGAAAAATTCGCAGTACAGAGGTTTCTTATATAGAAGTTCGACTGTACTACTACAAACAAACAAACAAAAAACCCAAGAGAACCATATAACTTGACGAGGGAACTTTTCTCCCTATTTTTCTGGAAATACGATTTCTCATCATTTATTGTTCACTTTCGTTTTTTTTAAAATTGAAAACATTGTTTTAATGCTATTCAGAAATGTGAAGATGATTTAAGGAAACGAACGCACCCCTTAAGCAAGAAAATATACACTGCTGGACAATTGCTAAGGACGGAGAACTCTATCATCCATAGCAACCACAAAATGAAAGGAAGCAAAATGTGGAAAATTAGAATAAGTGCGGGATATTAGTAAGAAGAAGTATGAGTATGCAAATTTTTTTCCCACGTCTGTTCATCACGTGGTAGCGCTCATAAGAGCTTTAAAGGTTTTGACGCGTGTGGACAGTTGTTGTTTCAAGTCAAAGTTTTACAGGAAAGATTTAAGAGACGAACTTAAAAATTTTGGCATGTCTTCCGACATCACATAGATGATTTTATGCGTGGACGAATTACTGGAAAGATCGAAGAAGGGCGAAAAATAACAGATGTTGCCAGGGAGTTCGGCATCGATCACAGCGTTGTTTCACGGCTGTGGAAGTCATTTAAAACTACTGGAATGTGTAGTAGACGGCACGGGGGAGGTCGTGTTAGAAGTACGACGCCTGCAGAAGACAGATATATCGTCCTATCAGCAAAAAGGAACAGGCGCACCACAGCTCAGCAGGTGGCAAATCAGTTTCTTGCTGCCTCAGGAAAGCAGATCTTCCGAAAAACTGTTGCCAGACGTTTGAGAGGAGGAGGACTATACGTACGCAGACCTGTTGTGTGTGTCCCATTGACCAGACAGCACCGTACTGCCCGTTTGCAATGGTGTCGTGAGCATCACAATTGGACTGAACAGGACTGTTCATGCGTACTATTCTCAGATGAGAGTAGGTTCAGTCTGTCATCGGATTGTAGACGCCAACTGATCTGGCGCGAGAGTGGTACTGCTTATCGTCCAGAAAATATCCAGGAAAAGGACCGATATCCGACATGCAGTATCATGGTGTGGGCCGGCATCATGATCAATGGCCGCACGCGCCTACATGTGGTTGCGAATGGGACTATGACGGGCCAACGATACATTGATGAAGTTCTACTTCCTCATGTTTGTCTTTTCTGTGGTGCTGTCGGTGATAAATTTGTTTTTATGGACGACAACGCAACATGTTATCGAACACCCGCTGTTCAGGATTGTCTAGACAGCGAGGGTATTCAACGTCTCGTATGGCCAGCGCGTTCTCCAGATCTAAACCCCATTGAAAATGTGTGGGATGCTTTGGGGAGGCAAGTTGCTGGTCGAAACTATCCTCCGACAAACAAGAACACCCTCATCCGTGCACTCACAGAGGAATGGGATAAATTGCCTCAACAGCTGCTGGATAATGTTGTGCAAAGTATGGTACGACGTGTGGAATGTTGCATCACACTCCATGGTGGACATATCCCGTACTGATACCTTTCTTTAAGGTGCCTGCTGACTTTCAGATGCATTGTTCCATTTCTCTGTACGCAGATCAAATGAACATTTTTTTTTCTTTCAGATGTTTCACAGCTTTTGTACTTTCCAGAACAATAAATATTCTTTATTCTAATGTCTGAACAGTGTGGCAACTATATTTTATCCTACTAGGCCTCATGTCTCGCTTAATGTTATGTTACATAGCAATTTGTGATCCGTCCTTAGCAATTGTCCAGCAGTGTAATTTTTTAAAAATATTTTTCGATCTAATGTAATACTACAGAACTTTGAGCATTCCTTTTTTTTCAGATAGTAAAATACTTTTTACATATACTCTTGTATTCTCTGATGTTACTGTTTTATTTTTGAAAATAGTATAGGATAATGTTTTTACACACTATTCATTTTCATTTAAACTGAACCACTTTTTTTGCATAAAATATCTCTCTTTCAACTTTGTCTTCTTAGTTGTAGCCTCGGTAGCCACATGGTCATGGTCGCGAACTCGTACACAGTGTTGTTTCTGTAGAGTACCACTGCCTACACGTCATGCTGTCAAGGTTCAAAGTCTCACGTTGTCTTAGAGTGGAAGCTTGAAGCGGGTAGTGTCATTCACGTTACTTTTGACCGCGGTTCAAAATTACGTATCCAATATCCCTCGTGTTGCTTCAAAATGGGATAGTAATAACCAATCAATGGATCGTCTCTAAAATTATAATGACACAATCTTAAATATTTAAAAATTTTTGGGACATTGTATAATATATATATATATATATATATATATATATATATATATATATATATATATATATATAGTATAATAAAAAATAAAATAAAATACCAAGTGAAAAAGTTGTATAACCTACAATGTCAAAAAAGAAAAAACATTAGAGAGACATAACAAATGTAGATAGAAAAAGAATCTTTGGACTAAAATGGAGACCTATTATGATTTCTAGAGCCGTCGCTGAATTAGGACAGTGATTTAGGATTAATCAATGCTTTATGGATTCACCTTCCACGAACAGTAGAAATTTTCGACGTAATAGAAAAAACAGAGCCATGTTTAAAAGTTAAGCCTATTCCTAACACACGTGGATGATAAACTAGACAGTAAAGCAAAATGAAATTATTACAAGAGAACATACACTCAGGAACATTGAAAATAGCGACCCAAGAAGAAAGTATCGGATTGAAATGAAATTTGATACACATAATGACACAGATGGGATATTCGCTTGACCTCAAAAACAAGACAATTAAACGAATACAGGGTGTGCAACGACACAAATACTGGGCAACTTCAATAGCGTGTTGGACCACCTCCAGCTGCAATATATACCACCACACGGTCCGGCATTGAGAGTTGATTAGACACCTTATGTTGTCCTGAGGCAGATGGGCACACAAATCTTGAACAGTCAACTCTAAATCATATACAGAGTGACACGATGGCATCTGCCGTTTTAGCTGATCCCACACGTGCTCTACAGGGGACAAATTGGGGGAGCGGGCTGGTCATAGAAGAGTCTGAAAATGACGTAGGAAGTCTTGAGCAACTCTTGCTGTATGCGGACGAGCATTATCTTGCTGGAAAATTGCCCCTGGGAGACCATTTAGGAAAGGTCCTACATGGGGTCGAAGAATATTATCAACGTAACGTTGGCCCGTTAAGTTCCACGCATCACAATTAAAGTGGACCGGCTATCATAGGCTATGGCCCCCCAGACCATTACACCAGCTGTGCGGGCAGTGTGACGTAGAACAGTGTGGGGGAATTCTACCGCTCACCAGGGCGCCTCCACACCCGTACACAGTTATCATCTGTCCCCAAAACAAACCGGTATTCATCACTAAACACAACCTTTTGCCAATCTGTGACATTCCACATTGTCTGCCTTGGCACCACTGTAGACGCAGTTGCCGATGTTCCGGTGTTAAAGGTAGTGCACGGAAAGGGTGCTTGGATTTAAGATTTGCTTCTGCAAGGTGTCTGGAAATTGTTTGTGGAACAATTGCTACTCCTACGTCTGCTCGTATCGTTGAACGAATCACTGTGGAGTCCACAAGTGCTTGCCGCACAATCCTTCGATCCTCTCTTCTCGTGGTCTTCCTGGTCTCTCCAGACCCGGTTTTCCGCGTGTGGGTACCTTCTCGTGTCCACTGTTCCCAACAATTTCTAACGGCACACTCCGAACGATCCACCTGGCCAGCAACACGGCGCGTCGACCAGACTGCAGTTTTCCTCCTGATGATCAGGCCTCTCTCAAACTCGCTTAACTGTGAGAAATGTCTTCTAGCCCTTTTACCTGGCATGTTTCGCTTACCAAAGTCTTCCTGCAATCGGCGGGTAATGGTCACATTTATGAATCTTCGAATTTGCGCTGGCTTATATAGTACCCTCTTCCTGATTGTAGCGCCACCTCGGTGTGTATGAGCATGCGTATTGGCACAAAACTTGGATCATTTGCATATCACATTACGCTGTACTTATTTGCAAAGTTTCGCGATTGTACTTAGCTTCCTTCTTGGGTCGCTATTTTCAATGTTCTTGAGTGTATATATGTTTATTAGAATGTGCCAAATATATGGTTTCACGAGTTTAATTTAATATGAGGATATGTTTTCTATCTGAAAATGTGTTTCGACTTTGGGTCTGCAACTCGGCATTAAATGAAGACGGCTTTAAGGCTACTTGGTATCCTTTTTCATAAAAAAAAGGGAATTAGCTATATTAAAAGCGATTGACAATGTTCTTTTTCAAACTATATTATTAAATTGATTCTAAAAAAAAAGTTAATTTTGACAAACCATAATTTTAAAAAATTAAAGAAAAAGTGAGACCCCTTTGTGAATTTCTTAAAATTTTATATTTTCTCATCACATTTTAAGCAATTTATATTCTTGAATTAATGGGAATTAATCTTGGGATGAAATTAAAAATATGACGCTTTATTTTAATAATTGCTTTATTTGTACTAAATTTTAAAAAAAGGAATACTCTAAAATATTAACTCTTCGATATACATTCCAAAAGTAACTAGAACTCTCAGACCTAAATGCGTTCTAACTTTTACAGAACATATGAAAATATCTACAAAAAATTTCGACTCATTCTGAAACAGGAAGAACTTTTGGTAGACAGAAATAAAAAGTCTAAGAAAAACGTATTTGAAGCATGTTTTGAAACTGACAACACTCACCCAGAAATTTCAAACAACCTTCAAATAATCGAATATGAGATTCAAGAGTTTCAAGAGAGATCTGGATACGGCACTAAAAGTATAAAAAGTTTTTGATATTTTTGTCATGTTTAGGGGTTCAGCATAATTCTTAATATATGAAAATTCTCATATAATTCTTAATAATAAAAATTAGTAAGGACAAATCTTTAAATAGAAAATGCAAATGTAATTTTGCTTCAAAATAATATTTGTTTAGTCTTGAAAAATAATTGATGTCTCAAATTATTCATTTGACTTTCTATTTATTGCTTTTTAACTTCTTTAATCTTAGTTTTCTTAGTCTTCTTAATCTTAGTAAATCTTTCTTTCCTGTCCCTGCTCTCTGCCAGCTTCTCCCAATCATCTTCTGGACTGCTGGGGCATTTCCCTGCGACAGTTGTCTGAAGACCAAGACCAGGTATGTGACATTATTATCACCCCTCTGAATGTGTCGGTCGAATTCGGCAACACCATAGATCGCGGGGCTGGACTAAATTTTGTGAAATAACACATTTTATTAGAGTTACAATCAAATGAAATATATAGTAATGAGTGTTCTTGTTAAAGTGTGTCTCCACTCTGATATAATAAAAAGTATGAATAAATCTTTTTCTAAATTATATATCTTAAAAATTTTAGTTTTGTAATAGAGTGAGTGAGTGAATATTAACGTCGTGCTGTTCAGCTACACGAGAGCTTTTGACGACGGACCTCGTCATCTTGAACCAAGATCAAGTGACAGGAATAATACCTGAGCTGGAATTCCCCATCCGATCCTAACTTCCACATCACACCAACGGGAGGATATTTAAGCTCTCGACAGATTTAACGTGCATCACTCCTCTACACGGCGGGTTTTCAGAGGTACTGGGCTCGAACTCATGACACACCAGCCACGAGTCCGATACCTTGACCTCTCGGCTACCACGGCCCAGTTTCGTAATAGAAGTCTTAGCTATATATAGGCAAAATATTATTATAGAAGCATTTTTCATAAGAGGAGAATGTTTTGAAAATATGCCATTCTTTCTTCATTTTTCCAAAAGCGTATTTCAATCATTTTTACTGTAATAATATTCGGAAAACAATTTTATATGTATTATTCTAATTAAAAACTAACATTAAATATATATATAAAAAAATTCCGATTTCGAACGCAGTTAATAACCTTAAAATTATTAGATCCATTTTCAAGTTCTCTTGACAGAATGTTACGAGGAACTCAATAAAATCTTTTAAATTCTATAAATAACTTCTCATGTTGAGTTGGATATTTGTTATGTTTATGTTTTTCAAGAAAATTAAACGTAACAGGGAAATTAATAATAGTTTTTCTGTACAGTATATTTCGAATGTATTCAGATTTTTATACTATCGTTTAAACGCACGAATTTTCTATTTATTTAGTCCTGCTATTGTATTTTTTATTAAAAAATAATCCTGTAAAGTTTTCTTCTTTTCTCTCCCCGAACCCACAAAAATAGCTCTGAGCAGTGAACTAGTTCTTTGAAATAACCAGGAAGAAATGAATGTTCACGTGATGATCAAAAAGACATCATTCAAAAATATATCTTATGATTTCCTGTATTCTGTTACACCTAAGCCTTTTTTTGTACATTCTTAGATTTTTGTTTATTTAGTTCGAGAATTTTTAGTGTATAGGAAGCATGTGTGAAGGGCAAGAAACAAAAGCTGTTGTCACAATTCAGGATAAAAATGTTTAAAAACATTAATCCTATTTGACGATGTTTTTTCCTCTCTCTTTTTTATACACATTCTTGTTAGTGTAAACAAATGCTCTAAAACAAATTGAATCGTGAAAACATAAGTACTGGAAAATCAAGATTAATTCATATTATTTAATTTTAAATGTGATTTTAGGACTCATTTGTAAAATAATCTCTCTTTTGTTGAAGAATCAATCCCGTGATTAGGTATGTACAGTCGAACCTCCATATTACGAACATCTGTATTACGAATTTTTCTATATAGCGAACTTTTCCTTGAACCAAGAACATTTCACGATTTTCTTCGTAAAATAATTTCCCAATAGCGAAGTGTATTTTCTATATAACGAACTTTTTTTCTTGCTATTCATTTTTTTTCTCCCTATTTTTAAAGTATAAAGGAAATTGCTTTAAAATTTAGTATTCCTCCGAACAGCTTATCAACTATTATAAAATATCGAAATAAGTTACAAAATTATAATTCATCAAATTATTGTTCAAAACGTTTAAGAATATGTGTCTATGAAGATGTCGACGAGGCAGTTTTGAAGTGGATACTCACAATACGAGATAAAAATGTTCCGATCTCTAGACCTTTTATAACAGAGAAAGTTCTTCAATTTGCGTTGAAGAAGGTATTGAAATACGACCAATTTCTAGGTAACAATGGATGGCTAGAAAAATTTAAGAAGAGTAACGGAAAAATACGCCTGAAGGAATTTTTGGTGCAGTGCAAAGATGTGAGGCGTATTATGAAACAAAGTATTTTTAACACGTTTTCATAAGTTTCACCTGTTTGTAACGGAATCTTGAACTCGATTTTTACCCACTTTAAAAGGTCAGACTAATTCGAAATTTTGCACACTAGTCAAGAACCCATGGCAATACAATAATTTCATAATTTTGTTTCATTGTCCTGATCAGGATTTTAATGATAAAGGATTTACGAGTTTTGGTGACTAATTCATTATATCGTTTCTAGATTTGGCGACTACTTCAATATATCGTTTCTAGATTTGGCGACTACTTCAATATATCGTTTCTAGATTTGGCGACTAATTGCATAAACCATTCTCAGATCTGGCGACTAATTCCATATGTCATTTCTAGATTTGGTGACTAATTTCCGATATAGCAACTAAAAGATTAAGGTGCAACCCTAAAACCGCAAAATTGGCTTCTGGTTAATAAAAAATAAAACAAATTATAGTTTTTAAAAAACTAAAAAACACGCTTTTATAGTGTGAATCGAACTGAAAAGTAAAAAAAAATAATTCTTAATATAAGAATAAAATGATTAACGAAAAAATGAATGTCATTGGGATAAAAGCGTGGGGTGCTCTATATTTATTGTTATAATTTCTTACTAGTTATATTCCGAAATGCTGAGTTAGTGTAAAAATGTAGTACCGAGCATTTCACGCTTTAACCACAATGACATTCATTTTCTCGTTAATCATTTTATTCTTATATTAAGAATTATTTTTTTACTTTTGAGTTCCATTCACACTATAAAAGCGTGTTTTTTAGTTTTTTAAAAACTATAATTTATTTGAAACAAATCTAACAAATTTTATGAGTGATTTAACTTAAGGACGCTTGTGGAAATGTATGTTTTGAATTTCTTGTTATAAAAATAACTTGTATGCTTTTAATTAGAAAATATGCTTAAAAAATTCATTGCTTTTAATATAAAATTATTCTCTTAATGTTGAAAATACAGTATATTCCTCGACATTCTTTTCCTTTCAGTTTTTCTTTCTTTTGTATGGGTAATATATATAAAATAAAAATAAATGTATTAATTTACAAAAAGGTGTGAATAATTAATTTTTTTAATATATAGTGTTTATAAATTTAAAATTTGTTTTGTGTGGTTATACTGAAAGATGAACCTTTAAAGAACGAATTTTCCATATAATGAACTTTTTTCCGGGATTTAGCGACTTCGTTATATAGAGGTCTAATTGTATATATATGTAAAATGTCTACCTCAAAATTTTTAAAGACATTGTTTGACGCTCGTATATTGTTTATATATTTTTAAAATTATTGATGTAATCGAAATAGGAATTAGGTATCTTTTCAAAACGTGAATGAGGCACCCGAAGGGTTGTGATCGCAAGCTCACACACACATGCACAAATCCTCGCCACTTGACCGAGCTTCAAAATGACGAGATCCGTCGCCGATAGCCATCGAGTTGCCTTATAGTAAGTCGTATGGCCGCGGTAGCCTAGTGGTCAAGGTATCGGAGTTCGAGCCCAGTACCACTAAAGACCCTCTATGTAGGGGAGCGATTCACGTTAAATCTGTCGAGAGCTCAAAGGTCCTCCCGTTGGTGGGGTGTGGTAGTTAGGAGAGGGTGTGTCGTCCTCGTCACTTGACCATGGTTCAAAATGCCTTGTGCGAGAACATTGCGACGTTAATATTCACTCACTCACTCACCGCGATTCAGGATCGTACTTTTAACCTTAAATATTTCCTGAATTTTTGAAAGGAATTGTGTGTTTTAGATAAAAAGTTGTTTTACAAGACATAACTAAAAATCTCTCTCTCTCTCTCTCTCTCTCTCTCTATATATATATATATACATTAAGTTTTTATTCAAATCTTTTACATACTAGTATTGAATTATTTGTATTTGTAATAATGGTATTGATTTTCAATTCTTTAAATATTATTACATTTGATACCGTAACCGTCGAGCCGTAAGTTTTCTCGTGAGGTTGGTGGAAGAGGAAGAGAGGTAAGAGGCCCTTGACCTCCCTAGGGTGTTCTCCTTTAAAATTGGGGTGTAACCAAATTAAATCGTATTGTCACCTGTATGGTGCTCAAGGCTACGGCTAACGACAGGCGTAAAAATCTAGCCTCTTGCCGCGATGAATCACGTGGGCCTTGATCTGATGTTACTGTCGATCAGGTGGCATAAGTAAAAACACATTTGATAATCATCGATCATCTAATGATAGACATACGATCTAATGATAAATTACATCATTTGGCGCATTCATAATGAGAAATATGTTTTACGTAAAAAAGGCTCTGTGATAATAAAATTCATTTCAAGCTAAATATTCCTGTTACTTAAATTAATTCCTTCGTTAAAATATGCAATATTTTGTTCCCTCTTATCCATTAACGATTTTCATTTAGGATCCCCTTTTTGTCTTAGATTAGTATATATTTATTTATGAGATAGTCAAATAAAAAAAATATATAATTCATAAAGGCAAGTAAGAGTGCAAGGGTTAAATAAAATAAAACAATAAGATGTAATTAAGAATTATGTATTTAAAAAGAGCGAAGAGAGAGAGAGAGAGCTCATCCTGAAAAACATAATACAAAACGAAATCCTTGACCCCGGATTCATCTGGCCCTTTTGCTATGATGATAAAAATGAGACAACACAATAATTCGAGAGAGAATCCTTCTCGTCTCCTTCACGGTTTATCAAAGGCTCTGAAATGACACTTCATGCTCCATCAAGTGCATTCCACACAGTCTACGGCAAGGGTACTCAGCCTTTTTTTCTGCTGGGCCGCATACATACACTTGGCTTCAAAAGTCTGCGTACAGGCAATCATCTTACATGTTTATGCTATAATTACTATTAAAATCTCGCTTTAGAAAATCAAAATATTTGTTAGCAATTCTTCAAAATTTCCTTATTCATACAACAGCAACAAAATTCACCTTAACAAGAAAAAAAAAGAACCTCCACCAAATAATCATCAACTATCCGCGCCAAAAGTCCACGTACACTTACAAAATAGAGTTTTTAAAGACTTTTTTGTAAAATAATTGCACTAAATCGTGTTTGTAAGCAATTATAAGCTTCTTTTACGATTTATTTAGGATTTGAGGTTTGAAAGCTTTCGTGGTTCCATGGCAGGCAACAGAATAGATTAGTGAACGAAAAATCATCATATACCTTCAGAAAAGGGGGAAATTTTTTAAGTAATTGCTGAAACTGTTAATAGGAGACATTAATTGACTCCAAAAGTGCTCATAAATTAAAAATAATCTTAAATTTTAACGTGCAAGCCAAGATCTGTCCACCCGTCTGCAGTGTCACCTTGAGATTCTTGCTTTGTAATACGTTCTATATAAAAAAAAATCCAAGACTATAAGCTTCTCAAATAGCTAAAAGTGTTACTGAGATATTGCAAAAAAGCGTAACTTAAACCACGATTCAAAGAGAGCTGGAAAAAAATGGCTATCATGGCCGAGTTGCACTCAAGAAACCATTCATATCTCGAGGGAACAGAACTAAGAGAATGGCCTTTGATGTAATTTGGCATCAAAAAGATCAAAAATATGCCTGCAAACATTCCTGGACAAATCTTAAGAAAGAGAATCCTTTTTCGACTATCAAATATGGAGAAAGAGGCATAATGTTTTGGGGTGCTTTGAAAGTCTTTTGACTGATAATCTGGAATTTATTGAATCAACAATGTACAAAATTGGTTACTTGAATTTATTGAAGTAAAATATTAGGGCATATGCAGAGAAACTTGCGGTGAGTGAGGATTTTTACTTTCAGCTGCGCAAAGGTATAAAGCAAATGGTTCACATTGTGAAGTCATTCTGAAGCCATGGCTGTTCTGACATATCTCAAACCAATTCCGTGAACCAACTTAGTCCCCCAATCCAAGCACAGTACAGCATTTGTGGGATTTACATGAGTGAATAATTAGGAAGAACGTAATAACATCCAAAGAAATACTCAAATCTGTCACAGTAGAAGAATGGAACAAAATATGCACACATGAGAAACAACTAAGCTAGTTAAATCCCTGCCAAATATGTTGAGAGAGTTATAGAAAGAACGGAATAAGTATTAACTTTCAGTTACAATCCCTTATTGTAAAAGTTTTTTACAGTGTATGCAGACTTGTAACGCACACAATTTGTGTTGCTCTTAAGTCATAAATATTTGTAATCTTTTATGTAATGATCAGGTGATTGTTGCTTATACTATTTGAATGTACGATATTAGAGGAATCAATAAAAAATAGTATTTAATCAGAAAGACTTCACATTTAGGCTCCCTTCACACCAAACGATTCCGAGTCTGTAGCAATCTTTCCAATTCACAGCGATTTTGAATGAACAGAGATTTGCCTTCACACCACCACGGGTCAATCATTCTTCCATCAGTTGCTGTTGAACATGGATGCTGTTTTTAATGTTTTAAGACGATTAACGTTTCAAGCTATAATTTCACGACTGTATTTTCATTTATTTTGAAGTTGAAATACATAAAACAAAAATATAAGAACGGTTTGATTTTATTTATTTATTTTATATTTTGCCTGTTAGTATCAAGTGTAATTATAGTCTGAAAAGTAGTAACAAATATTATAATGCAATTACTTTTACAAATAATATATCTAATGTTTTTAAAGGCACTTCAAATGTTGTTATATACTACAGCATTTGTAGCATGTAATAACTATTTTTTTGATTACGTATCTAAAAATGGTTTGCTAATACATTAATGAATTAAAAATTTTACATGCCATTTACATTTTGTTTGTTTCATATAACAAAATTTGAGATCTATGTAGTAATAAAATGGAATATTTTTTTAAAATTAAAATTATCGACAATATCGGTGTTTCATTTTATTTTAGTATTCTTATAAATATTTAAATTTTTTCTCTCCCAGAATTACATAAATTCTCTGAAGCTATTTCAAACATCCTTCAGAATATTCCCTCCCCTCCCCAAAAAAACCAACACATTTTGCTTTAAAGTATTAAAAAGTAAAGAATAAAGTTTTCAAGTTTCTAAAATTGAATAAAATGATGCATGCAAAGTTAATTTTGTTATTTGCGCAAGATTAGCAGGAATAAAATACAGCCTACACACTCGGTGACAAGAACTAGAGTTAATTTACATAATGAAAAAGAATACTATGAATAAATACCCCACAAAAATATAAGCGCCATCTATTGGCATAAAAACAAACTAATGCTAACCCTAACAATATAACATTAAAATCTTTAAATATCTAAAATTAGCTTCTTTAATAGAAACTTTATGTGATATAATCACTAATAATATAAAAAAAAATAAAAATAAACACTCTAATTGTTTAAACTCACTTTTTCTTTAAGAAACAGCTCCCGGCTGCTGGTGAATCACGGAAGAAAATCTGACCTGCCGAATCACGCGTAAGTCAGAATGACGGCGGATTGAACCGGTTTTGTTTGGTGTGAATGCGGGAAGCGAATCTTGACTTATTTGAGCGGGAAATTACGACGCCGAATCCGGGTCGATCAGACAAGTTTGATGGTGAATGAATCGGAGTCGTTTGGTGTGAAGGGAGCCTTAATTAGCGATTTTTGCACGGATATGAAAGAAGAGAGAGAGATCCCCTGTACGCAGACTTCGGAGGCAAGTGTATGTCAGCTATTTCCCACGAGACGCACACATGTGTCAGGTACTTCACGTGGACCGTATGCATTATGTTAGTGATTTCACACGGGCCACAACATGAGGATAAATGGAGGAGGGGGTGAGGGGAAAAATGTTTTAAGACCAAGATAACACTGGAAATTTAAAATGTGGAAAATTGATAAAAATATTATAACTTATATCTTACTTTTTTAAATTAGTATTTTTATATATTTTTTATTTTTGCCACTAACACTAAATTAAAAGCATTTAAGAAATACTCCTTTACAATTTCTGTTTCGGTAAACAGTTTCATACGATTACCAATAATATAGCAAAATGCATAGGAAATCTTTGTTACCCCGCTGTGATATTACCACTGACAAAACACTTTGTTGCTGTTGCAAAGATTATTTAAGAAATCCTATTTATCATCTCTTGAAAGAGATCTTCGAGAAAAAGTGTCATTGAAGGATTCCTGTTTATCGGTATTTTTTTAAATACAGCACTTTCGTGACAAATCAAACAATTACTAATCCATGTTTGTTTTTCGCTACAAAAAAGTCAACCTCTCAATCGTCTTGAAACGATACATTTTCTTCGAATGTTTTTCACTAGTAAGATAGGTAAGACAGTTAAAAATTAGTTCCACCCATAAAGCGGTCGCTACTCCACTTCACGCAAAGTATTTTGGATTCCGATCGGGTTTTTGCCACATAAGGTTTCAATCTTTGTCCGTTAACACTTGATAACTTTGCAGGCGCTATTTGTGTTGCTGTTTCTTATCCCACTTGATCGACTAAAACATTTGTATAAAGTCAGTGAACCCGTGCGTTTTTAAACAATGAAGAACTGAAGCAGGACTTGAGAGCAGCCGGCTCTTATGGCAACCAATACAAGCCAGTATGTGGGCAGGAGAGGCTACGGTCACATTGTAACTTTATTTGTAATTGGCTCTATTTGTAACTCTCGTTTATAAAAATCCAAAAATCCATACATATCATTTGAAAAAATAACATGGACTGCTTCTTCGAAATTCGAATTACAATTGATGTAACTTTCCCTTTTTTGATGCCTTTACCACACCACAGTAGCTTCATCAGGAAATTAACATAGCTTAACAGGCTTTATATTGCATAATAAGTCCAACGACCCAGATCCGCTTTAAATTGCACCATGTGTATCCTGTGATTAAAGAATCTTCTATCTATTCTAATCTCTTTTTTGTCGAGGGAATTATTCTTTTGGTGTTTTTCTGTGTTTCTGTAAGCTATAAGTATCATCAAGGTTATACCCGTGTTCATCAAAAAGTATGAAGGTAGGAAGATTCGATCTGGGTACCTTCCGATCCGAAAACAAGTATCTTAGCCATCACGCCAAAACGATAGTCCTCGCGTGGCGGCTATTACTGGTTTATATCGATATCACGCCGCCACACATCCCCGTGCCAGTGATTCGGCGAATAGGCGAACGAACGATACCGTATTCGTGGCGAGAGTTTGAGCAGTTGCGTCACTTTGAATACGACAGTTTTGTGGGTTGCGTCGTCGTGTGTGAAGGTTTAATTGTGTCATCTGTCTGATGGCTTGGTTGCTTTTGCGGTGGATAGACGGCACCACGACTGCTGCGGTTCTCTTGCACGGCCAGAGTCACCAATGAAGGAAGATTGGATTTGAGCACCTTCCGATCCGAAAACGAGTATCTTAGCCATCACGCCAAAAAGATCGTCATCACGTGGTGGCTATTACTGGTTTATATCGATATCACACTGCCACAAGTATAAAATTTTTTCTACTCATTGGCCCTGACATGGCATTCCTTAGCCAATTTCAATTTTTCCTTCCGATATAGTTCCGATAACTGTGGGGACTTGCGAAGTCTACTTGGGGAAAAATTTCTAAAATTCATGAAATAAAAGACCTTTTTATAGTAAGTCGAAATATGTGTGAATCCTCCAGTGCTGTCAGAATCCTTTTCCTTCTGAATCAATCTAATTTTTGAATCATATTTTCTAATTATATAATATTGTGAATAGAAGTTTTAAAGCATTTTATTAACCAAGAAATTCATCTTTTAAATTTATTAAATACCCTTATGAAATTTATTTTTCTCTCTTTTCGCACTCAGATTATCTTTTTCAACAAAATCATTTTAAAGTTACTTCCATTGAATAAAATGCTTCAAACAATTATAACTTTTTTTTATTAATCATATAATCAAAATAAGGACAAAAATGTCTGATTAGAATGAATTTTCAGGTGTTTAAAGAGGATGTGATACAATGATTCCCTTTAAAGTAATAAAAACTTTAATTGTATGGTATGGTTTAAAAATGACAATTTGTAAAAAGAGATTGTATATTAGAGAATTACCGTACTCATTCGAATCTAAGCCGCCATCAATTCTAAATCACACCCCAAATTTTCAACAAGTTTTTATGAAAAAACAAAAAAAAAATAGGGTAAAATGGTTTATCGATATTCCATGTACACTCTATTACAAAAAACAAAACAAAAACAAAAACAAACGCACCAAGAAGGAGGTGCCCAATTGCAATGAAATTTCGTATGCGAAGACATTTGTACCGAACATGCAAATGATTAAAATTTGGTGTCCAACGAATGAATAGCGGGAGCTACTGCGCATCGGAACTGCACACTCAGCAGGCGTCTGTAAGAAGCGATTTTCAATATGAATGTCAAAATTTCTGTTGCATTGCGGTTTATGATACATTCCAACGACTGAAGAAAATGGTCGGCGCAGGATTCGAGCTCATTGCGAGCAACTGTCCGAGTTTGTGAAAGAGGTCTTATCATTGGATTGAAATAGGCAGAGAATCGCTCGTTACATGGGTCGAAGCGATGCGGCCATTAGAAGATGCTGACAAGATTGGGTGGACAGTGGCAGATTTCAGCGTCGTGATGGTAGCGATCGACCTAAGGCCACAGTAGATTGGGAGGACAGATTGACCGTCAGATCAACTGTCACAGCACCTGATTCATCATTATCAACCATCAGACGTGCGACCCACATGTGAGTGTTCACCATGACCATTCACCGACTTCTGACGGAGTGAAATTTACGCTCGTACAAACCGCTACGCTACCTGTCACTTACGCCTGTACACTGTCGAGACATATTACGAGGGTGATTGGCTAGATCAGGTTGAAATCATGCTGACTGGGGACGTACAGTGCTGAGCGACGAATCTCGCCTCCAACTGTGTTCTGACGATCATCGAAGACGTGTCGGAGACGTCCAGGGCAGCGTGCCGATCCTGCTTTCACTATTTCACGTCTCAACCAGGAGTTATGGTCTAGGGTGCCATTTCTTTTGACAGCTAGACCCCTTTGGTTGTTATTAGAGGCACACTTACAGCAGAGCGGTACGTCGACGACATTTTGAGAACTGTTTTGCTTCTGTTTCTTTTGCAGTACCTTGGTATTATTTTTCAGAAGATAAGGCCAGACTACATGCGGCACGCGTGCTTCTATGAACTGTCTTACAGCTTGTCAAACATTTCCTTGGCCAGCCAGATTGCCAAATCTCTCATCAATAGAGCATGATTGGGATATGATGGGAAAGCGACTTCATCTATCAGGTAATGTTGATGACTGCCCAATAACTGGAGCAAATTTGGCAAGAAATACCGCAGGAGACCCTCAGGGTGTTTTATCACTCAATGTCACGTCGTGTGGCAGCTTGCAACCAGGCTAGAGATGGGTCAACAGCTTATTGAGTTCGTTACCTTTGTAACTACGTAACTCTGAAATAAATCATTCAATTTTTCTGAAATTTTATTCATTTCCTATTCCGTACATAATATTTCTATCCACCAATTTTTGTCTTTATCGAATAACTCGTTCTTGGTGCGACGTTTTTTTTGTTATAGATTGTATACGAAATTTAAAAAAAATTAAAATGAGAACTAATAAAAAATGAATCATTAATATTTACCAGTATTAAAAACTTTTAAATGCATACATGAACCTGTGATTGCTCTAGTCCTCAGTATCATGTTCAATTTCCCCAACCAAAGAATTCTTCCGCCTTCGAATCTAAGCCGCACTTGATTTTCAGCAGCACTGGCATTGTAGAAAAAAAGAGTGCAGCATATATTCGAATAAATATGGTATTTAAATTATCATTATATTTTCACAAAAGAAAAAAATCTCTCTCTTTTTAACTCAGTTTTAGAAGAAATCTGATTTTTTATTCTTCTGCATCAAAGGAAAACAAATGTGCCGATAGATTATGAACTAAATGAACCGAAACATATTTGTCAAAATATTTAAATTTATTATATAATGTAGAAAAATTTAAAATTTCAATCAGATAGCGTTTCAGCATCCTTCTTCAAAGTCGTTAAACAATATCCGTACTGTCTTGAACGCGTTTTTCGAAACTCGACGGACGCTTCCGTTCTTCAAACATAACAAAAAAATGGTACCATTTAAACAAGCATTTGTTTAAATTGAGTTCTTGGTTCTTTGCCAAACTTTGAGACAAAGTTTTGTCGCCAACTGCTTCAAACAATGATTAGGTGTCATAAAATTGGTGTGAAAATCTTGGCTCTTTTATTTAATAAGTGTTTTGATTAATGTAACTACCCATTGCGAATGTTCGTTAATGCGTCGCGTCCTCTCACTAACTACTCTATTCTTTTAACTTCTCGATGCGATGACGCTCTTTCATAAACCTTGGCGTATATTTGATATGATATTCAGTTTTTTTATTCAACCCTTCTCAGCTAGGTTTATTTTCTATGCTTTGTATAAATGATACAGACATCGTGGCACATTCCTTTAAATTTAGCTTTTCTACATTTCAAGCATTAATGTTTTGGAAAAGTTAGCGATTTATCTATTCTTTTGAAAAAATTATGAAGAGAAATCCAATGTATTATTTTATAATTGTAGCAGCCCTATCAATAGAATGGAATCAAAGGGACCAGTAAGGTTAGATCGAAAGTTTCAGGTCAAATAATTTATGTATACATACTAGCTGTTAACCACCCACTTCACTAAGTATCTCATGATGTTGTATGGTTACATACTGTCTTTTTATGTTATTGGTATTGTAACATCGTAGACGGGTAGCGTGATGATGAACTCACAGAAAATTGTAAAAATAAAATACAATTTCATTTTCTCAATAAAATAATGATTAATAATGCGACATGGAAATGTTTCCTTGCGCCAAGCCGGTATGGTCAGTCTCTTTCAGATGTTGGGGTTCATTCTCCCACGCATCTCTGCATTGTCCGAAGGACGCTTCCCCATCGTTCTCTGTTGCTCTCTAGATAGCTTCTACAACGCCGCTGCCATTCATCATCTTATCTTTCTTCTTACTCCAGGGAAATCCGCTTTCGTCTCGAATCCGGTCTCGATCTCCGCTTAAAATGATCCTTTTAAAGTCCAGGGGTGGGTCCACCACACGCCCCTCGTCAATTCTCATTGGCTGGCCCACAAAAGTCTGCACACGGCCTTCGGACTCATTAGCGTCCTATTGGAGTGGACCTAACAATCGCTCTCTCTAGTCCTTCTTGAATGCACCGGTGTCAGACTGTTCGTCCGTGCATCTGGATACTTTTTCCACCTCGCCGTCATTGTTTCTTGAAGTAATTCTCCCACCGTCTTCCAAGGCGTGTCAGTCTCCTCAGTCGAACATGCCCCGTCAATTGTCACACGGTTAGAGCTCTTTTATATCTATTATGACATACAGACATACTGTCGTTGTGGACCCGAGGCCAAACTACAGACAATGACCCCATAACTACATGCACTGTCTCCGTCCCACAAGCGAGCACCTGCTCTAATCTATCAACCTATACATGAATGGAAAGGTGTGGGTCGTATCAATGCGCCGTCGTTACAGTATCCAAGTCCAAGCATTAAGCTTTCTATTGTATTAAAAAACATTCGTTACTTACGTACTATCGCAACCAGATTGGCGTCTTGCGTACTACGTAACCGTATTAGAGACATTGAATAAAACAGCACGAATTCTAAAAACGGAATACGCTGACGGGAATATGGTGCGCATAGTTGAAAAATACTATGTGAAGACTAATAATTTGGTGTGACAGTTATCTTGAAAGTTGGAATAGTCTCGATAGTGCGTAAATATCAAATATTTTTTTTATAAATGCCAAACATGCCTTCCTCTCGGTTTAAACAGACAAGAATTAAGCTTATAAAATATGTAGAAGCATACTTCTTTTGGAACCAATGTATAAACGTCACCGAAGAGATCGCGCCGTTTCCCCCAAAATCCGACCGAATTGTTTTTTCCCAAATAAAACAAGTAAGAAACTTTTTGGTGTTTGTATACAATGACGCAATTCGCGTGTCGCAAATTTAGCTGCTGTGATGCTAATACGGGTATTTACGTATTATCGAAATCGTATTTGCGACATTATATGAAACAAAGCATATGGTTGCCAACAGGGCAGATCTAGTAGTTTTGCCGCCTCGGACAAAAATGGAAAATGCCACCTCTCTTTCAAAAGCGAAAAATTATAATTAAAAAAGTTATTTTGTTCCCATAGATACACACATATAAAACGAATAATTTTGTGAGCAAAAAAGCAGCATAACAATTATATATATTACTTGATTCGAAATTAAGAACATAATTACCTGTTATTATTTGAAACGAGTGCAATGTAAAAAAATGTGGGAAAAAATGTAAGAGAAGGAATCGCCCATTTCAGCAGGCCAATTTCTTCGAAGAAGAGTCTACTGATGGTGGAGATCACAAGCGTTTATTTTAACTTATGAGACTAAAATAAAATACCTCATGAGACTCTCTGACTACCAAAAACTCTAAATACCCTTGTTCCCTTTTGGATAGCTGAAACAGGACGTCGTATGGGTGAAAGGAATGTTACTAGTGAAAGATGTGTAAATATATCAAATTTCATTAATTAAACTGTACTCCTACCTCGAACCGTTCAACTTTCAACAGAAAAGAAAAATTGGCATTAATCATACAGAGTACAAAATAAGGAAATACGATACATTAAAGAAAATACCAAATTCCCACCCAATAATATTTCAAAAAATATACAAGATTTTTTTTGTAACCAAAAAGATTTCTCTAATTCGATCCAAATGCCGTCCTTAAGATTTGCCTCCCCGGGCAGGGGTCTGGTTTGTCCGGCCCTAGAGCCACTCCTGTAGTCAATTCAGTGCATACGATACAGACGAATTCGGAGTTGCCAACTTGGCGAGTTATCTTCAATGTTGGCATTGTTGCGATAGTACGTAAGTACCATTGTTTATTACGCCCCTGTGATCTCCCTCTCCTTGAGAGTCGATTTCTACAAAATCCATTCTTAATGAACTTTCGTATTGGCGACATCTTGAAAAAAAATCATCGATCCATGGTTCCTTACTGAAGAGTATAAAAAAAATGCGTGCATTGAATTCGTGAAGGTTTCAATAGTAAGGAACTAACTTGATATAAGTCCTTTCTTATCTCTCTGTTCTGAATCAGGCCAGATCCATGTGTTTGTTCACCCTTAAAAAATATAAAACCAAAACAGACCTCTTCAAAAGGTCCTATCGTACGAAGTCAACACAATCAAGCAAATGTTGCAGTGTAGCCTTTTCATCCTTACACTTGGTGAAAATTGGAAAAGTCTTGACACTATGGTAGATTAGGAAGGATAAATGCCCATAAACAGTCGAGCAAAAGAATTTTGATCTCTCTAGTCACCTTTAAAAATGATTGACGCTCCAGGACACAGACAGTTTCCCTTCGAAACAGCAGATCCCTCAGGTATCCGTTCTGAGTTCCATTATATCTTTATTTTACATAATTCTGGAAAAAAGAATCTGTTATTTCTGAGGACCGTGAGGTTGGCCTATTAGCTGACGACATTATTCTTCAGTGCAGTGGCCCTGACATCATCAGGATAGAATCCAGTCTCAATTTTTCAATACAGAGAACTGAGGATTTTGATGGGAAGCTTAAAATACTGTTTGACCCTCTGAAATCTATTACTGGTTTCTTCACTACAAATAGGAATCTGTGTTGTTATAGTCCAAAGATTTTTCTCAAGGGACACCTTTTAGTGAAAGATGTCTCAAATATCTGGGTTTTGTTCTTGACTCTGAAATCTGGTGCATTAAGCACATCGATTCAATAGTTATTAAAACAAGGAGATTTAGTATATTAAAATTTATCTCTAGTTGTGACTGGGTGTCTAACGCTGAGACTTTGAGGAAAACTTATATCTCCCTAATTAGACCTATACTTGAATATGGACCCCGCTTCACATGCAAACTCTAAAAAACTTGAAAGAGTGCGGATTGCTTAATCACAGGCTTGAGAAATAGTACCCCAGCAAATATTGTTCTCTATGAGGCTGATTTGCAATCTTTGAGGCTAAGACGTTTCTAACCTTACAAAATATTCCAGTACGCTTTGGAGTTATCGTAATCAACATGGTACAGGAAACTTTGTAAATGGATGGCAAAATAACCACACACTGAAAAGGAACAGTCCACTCATTCATGCTATAAAGATAGGAATTGTTCAATCTTCTGTGGAATTTAATACTTTAAAGTCCATTGCATCCCCATTGGACTCTTTGCCTAAATCATATTTTCATACAGAATTATTTGTTTATACTGATAAGTCCACTGATAAGTAAGAGGAAATATTGCTTAAGGTATCCGAATACGTTGAAAATGACCAAATTCGTACAAGACCGATATTTTTGTTTTCTATTTTATTTAATACATCTATATTTTGACTTTACAAACCATACTTTGTTTTGATTCTATGCTTCTTAGAGGCCAAGTTACAATGAATTTTATTCAGTTAGAAAAACCGGAAGTGGGTCTTTGATCTACTAGAAGGGGGCATTTAAATTGTTCGAAATCTATCATGGCGAGTCTGATCACCCAAAAAATTACAAATGTATTTCTATGAAACTTTTTGCACCTAATATTTATGCTATTTTCTAGAGAATGTGCTAAAATATTTCTTATAGTAGGAATATTATTTGAGTTAGGGCATGTTATTTAAATAATGGTCCCATAAAAGCGTTATTTTTCTTATAACGTTTACTCAATTATCTATAAAAGTTTCAAATTTTATAAAAAAATTAAAATTTTAGTACATTCTCTTGTTAAATGCCTCTAGATTGTTTTGGTAATTCTTTTACTAATATAAGTTTATTACTTTTTTCTCTAACTGCTTTGAAGTTTTACAAAAATATTGCTAAAATTTCACATATAATTGTGATTTTTATGAAATTCCGGCAATTTATTTTAAATATTGTTGATTAAATATTAGTATTTATTGGTATTGAATCCTAAAAAAGCCTTTATATGTTTAAATGTTATTTTGTCAAAAAGTACTCTCTGAACGTGTTCGGATACCTTAAACGCAGGAATGCCGACCATCGTTCTGTTTTCAGCTCTGAATTGATCGCTATTTACATGGCTCTAGACTACGTTTCTGAGTATTATTTGACCAGAGAAATCTGTCTTTCAGACTGTGGAAAGTGCTATTCAATATTTAAACAATTGGAGACTAAGTCCACACACAAGAGAGAACCGATATCAAGCCAATTTTCAAATCATGCCAACTGGATATTTGGTGGCCAAAGTAGTTTTAATGTATTGTAACGTTATCTCTGCAATATGGAGAACATTTAGAACTATTTAATAGAAAATATGTAGCTGATCGATGTCTAATTAATTTGGTACTTACGTACTATCGCAACAATGCCCACGTTGAAGATAACTCCCCAAGTTGGCTACCCCGATTTCGCAAGTGTCGTTTGCGTTGAATTGGCAACCATGTACTTCGTTCCATGTAATTTTGCCAATACGGTAGCAATAATACGTAAGTATTCTTAATTTAAGTAGTAATGGTGTACTGACTTATTAGAACATCGAGAGAGAGAAAGAGAAAGCAATTCGACATATGAAAAGACGTCACCAAACACCAATATATTGAAAAACTGTTCCTACACAATAATGCTTCTATGACAGCACTTGGTGAGGTTTTTTGATTTGATTTGGCGATTTGACTGAAGTCCAAAATTTCAGGATTCATCCTCAATAACCCTCGTATTGCTTCACTTGGAGGGGTTTTGCCACTTACATTTTAACGGCAACGCATTTGAATTAGCGCCACGCGAATTACGCCATGATGTCATAACACCATACATAGCAAAATAAAGCAACATAAGCAAAGCCATTTACGTGTTAGCGTCACCGCCGCAAAATTGGTGCCACGCAAATGGTATCTTGATAAAAGATACAAAAATTCTAACGTTTTTTTATACGAGAAATACCAAATAGTCATATTTTGGTGGAAAATGGCGTGATTCGCGTGGTGCCAGTTTGGCAGTGGCGACGCTAATACGTAAGTACCCAAACAAATTTTTACGTGTTTTATTAAAGAAAACAATTACAAATCGGATTTTGGTGGAAATTAGCGCACGTAGAACCAATGTGGCTACTGTGACGTTAATACGTATGTACCAAGGTTTTTTGATTTGGCTTAATTTGCCGACGGTATAGTACGTAAATACTAGTAATGGTACTCCAATTCAATATGGCTACTAAAATTTATATTGTCAAAAAGGTGACTAAGTAAGGGCCCAGTTGTAATAGAATCCGATTCTTAAGTCCTATTATAGCCCACACCTTCTCAAATATTTTTTATACCGCGCCAAAAGGGCACCAAGGTGAATTTTTGAAAGTCCAGCCCGAAGAAACAAGGAGAAACGTGGTGCTATGTTTGAAGTGCTAAAGTTTAGATGTAGATTAAGAATTTGGCGATAGGACTTAGCGATTTTTATTTAGATGCCATAGATAGCTTGGCTATTGAATCTGGTCGCCAAAAAAATTTACATTGCCAAGAGCCTTCTCTCTCTAATCTACACTTTAACCAAGACTTCTAGTATTCTGGTAATGCAAAAATCAGCTGATGGATTTGTGCAATAAATAAAGAAATAACGCGGAATAATAATAAAGAAAACAGGGTTGTAATGGAATCCAACCACCAACAATCAAATAATTCTTAATTTATCAATCAATCAAATAAAACTTTATTTTTGAAATTTAATTTTTAAATTACTTCAAGTTCCCATCACGTATGGTTTCTTCCTACGTCTGTCGTAAGCGAGGAGATAGCTCACAATCCAATCCTCGTAGCAGTTGAAAAGGAAGTGGAAAACTTTGTGCAAGCTCATTTTGTGTCTATATTTCTTCCTGTCCATTATTTCCATGTGTACAAACCGCTCGAAGACGTCCAGCAGCTCCGTTACGGAGTACGCAGTCACGCTCTTTTCGCAGTTGGTGTAGGGTGGGCTCATAAACCTGACTTGTTTCTTGTCAGTGAGAGAACCACTGCGACTCCGTTTCGCCACATTTGGTGTAGATATCTTTTTCTCATCGAAGGAGCTTGTAAATAATTTATCTATTCCGAGATATGTACATGGGGTTGAGAGATTTATGAAAGCCATGTTTTCTTTGAGAGCTATCTAATATACAACATCGATCTGCAATAGTAATAAATGGTAATTTTGAATTCAAAGAAGACTGTAAATAAGTTACTGGAACTGAAGATTTCGTAAGTTGTTGTGAGATTACATTACGGTCGACGTTTACAGAGGTTTCTAACGTAACAGAGTCGGCTTTGCCTCAAATGAAACAATATTACCCGTACTGACTAACCGTACGCGTACCATATCCTTTTAAAAATTGCTGAACAAGAAATTCTTTCAGAAAAATTAGAATACTAGCAAATCATTTTTTTACTTCTCAAATATCTGATGGAACTCTTTACCCAATGCAGCAAAATAGACCAGGATCTTCGCATCTAAATATGCTTGATAAGAATGAAAATAATATTACTTTGTTGCATCTCTATTTTTATATTATCTTTTTTATAAATTTTGCTTTCCTGATCTGGCAACAAAAAGTCGTTGACAATGTAGCGCGATGTAAGAACGAGAATAAAAAGTTTAACGATCTAAAATAGTTTTCCTCTGTTATTTTTAATTATTTAAGGGGAGTTGGAAACTCTATACTGACAATGTTAAATTTGCTGTTTTCGATGTACCTTTCCTCAAAATCTGTTTTATGTACATGCTTGAAATTTTTCATACTATTAAAGTACACCTCTCTCATTATACTAAAATGGGCTTTTAGCTAATTTTGAATTTTTTAATAAATTAGGAAATATTTTATCAAACATTGCGAAATTTGACCCATTTTTTACTTAAAAAATTTGTAAAAATTAAATTTTTGAGTTTTTTACAAAAAGCTCATTTTAGTATATATTAGACATCATTATAAATAATTCATAAAAAACTTACATACCTGTGAACAGTACTTTCTCAGAAAAGGTACATCGCATATTAAAATCTACATTTTGAGATAAATTGATTTTAATGTATACAGTGAGACTTCTAATAGGCTAGAAAATAAAAAAATAAAAGGCTCAATTTAAAATAAAAGATACATGTTTTGGTTTATATCAGTCGTTACACTTTTAACCAAAAACGAGGTAATTTTTTTACAATTTTCGCCATTAAAATGGGCGTGACCCAAATTCAACGATTATTTAAAAATACGTTTTAAGGGCTTCTAAATACCCTAGAGGTTAAAGTAAGGTATTTTTAGAAAGGTTAAAATCTATACAATTTGAAAATGTAAAAATCTCAAATTGTCAAAAAAATAAGAGTTTAGCTTTCTAACACCCCTTAAAAAGGATGGATTAATTCTAAATAATTATTTTGCTTATCCAATATATTATTTGTGACTAAATCGTTGACAAACTGGTGGCCCGTACGTATTCAAATCATGGATGAGAATAATAAAATGGCTGTGGCAAATTCGAATCAGGAAAAATTCGAAGCAAACAAGGTAAGCGTTAAAATTCCTCTTTTTGGGGAAGAAAAACCTGAAATATGTTTTTTTCAAGTTGAAGCTCAGTTTTCCATTGCTAATATTAAACACGAAGAAACTAAGTTAAATTACCTTGTTGCGCAGTTAGATACAAAATTCATAGAAAATATATGGGATGTCATTCAGAGTGATGAAAAATATAAATATTCTTGTGCTAAAAACAGACTTTTAAAAACTTTCATAGAAAGTGAAGAAAAATGCATTAAAAATTGCTTACTGGAATCTCATTAGGTGACATGAAACCCAGTCAACTTTTGAGAAAAATGAAACCGTTGGCTGGAGTTAATATCTCCGAAAAAGTTTTAAGAACATTATGGCTAGATAAATTAACCAGACTCCATCAAAGATATTTTAGTTAATTCAAAAAATTTAGAAAATTTGTCCGTTATGGCAGATAAAATTTTTGAAATAAATTCATCACCAGAAATTTATTCTATGAAAATTATCCTGGATAAAGTCAGCCTCTTGGAGAAACAGATTTCAGAATTATTCATCAACAGGAGAAAATCAAGAAGCGAATTTTAAAATTCCAATCATACTCGAAGTCGATCTCGTAAGCGTTTCAACTTAAATGGAAAATACTGTTATTTCCACTTCAAGTTTGGTAGTAAGTGTTATCCTGATAATTGTAAAAGTCCATGTTCCTGGAATAAGGCATCGGAAAACTTAGAAAAACAGTAAATTTGGTAGCAAGCTCTCCTGCTACAGAATATAAAGATTACGTAACTACCGTTTATTTGTAACTGACAAAAACACCAGTTTACGCTTTCTTGTTGATAGTGGTGGTGATTTATCTATAATTCCTGCCTCATGTAAAAGTAAAATTTGTGATTCTTTTAAGCTTTATGCAGCAAACGGCTCAGAAATACCAACTTTTGGTCTTAAAATTTTAACTCTAAATCTAGGGCTGCGTCGTGAGTTCCAGTTTCCTTTCATTATTGCTAAAGTAGATAAAGGAATAATTGATGCTGATTTTTTTAAATATAAGTTTAACTTGTTAATTGACATCCGAAATAAGCAGTTAATAGATGGAGTAATTAACCTTGTTAAAGGTGAAATTTCTTCTATTTTGCAAGAATATAAAATTAACATAATGGATAAAACATCAAAATTTTCTAATATATTATTACAATATTCAGATTTAATGAAACCAAATTTGTTAGTTACTAATACGAAACATGATGTTAAACACTATATTGCTACTAAAGGTGCACCGGTTTACTCTAAAGCTCGTCAATTGGATTCTAAAAAATTAGAAATAGCCAAGCAAGAATTTATGTTGGATAATGATATCATTCGACCTTCTAAATCTCCATAAGGAAGCCCACTACATCTTGTGAATAAAAAAGATGGAAGTGTTAGACCATGTGGTGATTCGAGACATTTAAATGCCCAAACCATTCCTGACCGTTACCCAATTCCACGTATTGAAGATTTTCATCATATTTTAAAAGGGAAAAGAACATTTTCTAAGATTGACCTATTTAAAGTATATTTTAAAATTCCAATTGCTAGGGAAGATAAGAAAAACACAGCCATAAATAACACAATTTGGCTTATTTGAGTTTAATGTTATGAGCTTTAGGTTAAGAAATGCACCACCTACTTTTCAGCGCTTTATCAATGAAGTATTATTTGGACAAGAATTTGTTTTTCCATACCTGGATGACATTCTAGTAGCCTCTGAAAATGAAGAACATAAAACTCATTTGAAACTTGTGTTTGATCGCTTACAAAAATATGGTCTTCGAGTGAATATCTCAAAATAAACTTTGGGAGTAACTCATCTAGAATTTCTAGGATACTTCATAACACCCGAAGGATCTAAGCCACTTCCAGAGAAAGTAGATGCAATTTTATCATACAAATTACCCGAAACGATTCGTAATTTGAGAACCTTCCTTAGACTCTTTAACTTTTATAGAAGATATTTAAAAAATGCAGCTAAACATCAACCTATTCTTCACGAGTATTTAAAAAGTTCAAAAAAGAATGACAAAACAAAAATTTGTTTGGACAGAGGAAGCTACAGAAAATTTTGAAAATGTAAACAAGATCTTGCACATGCTACTTTATTAAGCTTTCCTGATCCTAATTTACAATTGGCTTTATTTACTGATGCGATCGGATCGGTATTACAGCAGTTTGAAGCTGGAAGTTGGAAACCGATTTCATTTTTTTCTAAAAAATTAACTGAAGCACAGAAAAATTACAGTATCTATGATAGGGAATTATTAGGAATATATATTTCCATCAAACAGTTTAAACATCTTCTTGAAGGACGAAATTTTGTTATTTATACTGATCATATCCTTTCAGTATAAATTTCACTTCTTGTTATCATATGCCTTTCATCAAAAAAAAAAAAAAGGAAAAAGCTCCACCTATACAGCTACGTCATTTACAATATATATCACAATTTTCAACAAATATTTTTCACATTAGTGGAGGAGAAAATATAGTTGCAGATTCATTATCTAGGATTGAACCCATCTCTGAAATCGATTACGATAAAATTACTGATGCACAAATTGATAATTGAAGAACTTAATAAACTGCGCTTGAAACCATCCTTAAATTTCAAACAATATCCCCTCGACTCTGGTAAATTACTTGTGGCCGCGGTAGCCGAGTGGTATAGGTATCGGACCGTGGCTTGCCTTGCCACGAGTTCGAGCCCAGTACCACTAAAGAACCGCCGTGTAGGGGAAATATGCACGTTAAATCTGTCGAGAGCTGAAACGTCCTCCCGTTGGTGTGGTGTGGTAGTTAAGAGAGGGGACTGCTAGCTCAGGTGTCGTCCACGCCACTTGACCATGGTTCAAAATTACGTGGTCCGTCGCCAAAAGCCCTCGTGTAGCTGAACAGTGCGACGTTAATATTCAATCAATCTGGTAAATTACTTTGGTGTGATATTTCAACTGCAAACATTCGTCCACATTTATACCTCAGCCTCTTCGAATGCACATTCAAACATGTTAAATGTTTGCACATGTTTCGAAAAATTCACAATTTGGCTCACCCTGGTGGGAAATCTACTGTTAAACAAATAGCTTCTAGATTTATTTGGCTAAACATTCGAAAAGATGTCAATCAATGGGCAAAATCTTGTATCCAGTGTCAAAAGAACAAAATTAATAGACATACACATTCACAAATTGGCACCTTCCAAGAATTAGATGATCGATTCAGTGTCATTCATGTTGACATCATAGGTCCATTTCCTGTATCAGAAGGAAAAATAAATTGCCTTACTTGCATCGACCGCTTCACATGTTGGATAGAGGTTATTCCTTTATCAAATATGACGGCAGAAACGGTTGCTCTAGAATTTTATAATCACTGAATTTCACGCTTTGGAATCCCTTACCGTGTGATAACTGATCAAGGTACTCAATTTAGATCTGAGCTCTTTAAAAACATAGGTATTATTTGTGGATTTAAAGTATGCACAACAACATCCTATCATCCACAATGTAATGGAAAAATTGAAAGAATCCCTCACACTTTAAAAGCAGCCATCAGAGCACATAACTCAGTTAAATGGACACAGACCTTACCAACGGTATTGTTAGGATTACGATCGGCTCTACGTAGTGACACAAATTACACCATTGCACAAATGGTTTACGGACAAACTATCCGATTACCAGGAGAATTTTTCGAGAAACCGAAAAATGTCTTGGATACAGATACGTTAGCGGAAGAATTACAGAAACAAATATGGATCAGTTACAACCACTAAAAACTCGCCGAAAACCTTCTCAAAAATACTTTGTCCATAAAGACTTGCATAACAGTACACATGTGTTCATACGTGTTGACATAGTAAAAAAATAACTCGAACTTCCTTACGACGGACCGTTCCCAACGGCAAAAAGATACGATAAATATTTTACTGTGAAAATTAAAGGCAAGGACATCAATATATCAGTAGACAGATTAAAAACCTGCATATTTGTTGTCAACTGATGGTGATAATCCTGATCATTTCAAAGAATTAGAACATGCACCAACTCTGCCCGACAAAAAACTGATTTTGCAAAGAAAAATTGAAAAACATCCACCAGATTTGCTAAAAAAGAAAACCAAACTACACGCTCTGGTAGACACGTAACGTTTCCAGCGCGTTACAGAGATTAGTTGCATATTTTATGATTTTCATATGTTGTATTTTTACTCTTTATTGTATGTATTGTATATTGTATCGTAACTATGTTACTAGGGAAGGAGTAATGTTGCATCTCTATTTATATGTTATCTTTGTTTTTATAAGTTTAGTTTTCCTGATCTGGTAACAAAGTTTTTGACATTGTAGCGCGATGTAAGAACGAGAATAAAAAGTGTAACGATTATTTTTAATCATTTAAAAAGGATGAATTAATTCTAAATAATCATTTTGCTTATCCCATATATTACTTGTGATTAAATCGTCTACAACTTCTCTTCACAGGTTGAATATCAAATGGGAACAAATAGTAAGAATCCCTAGTAAAATACATTTCACAAACCTTTCTTGCAATATTTACTCCAATTTTGCGACACGTAATTTTGAACAAGGGTCAGGAGGTGTGTGTGTGAGTACGAAACTTGAGATGGCAACTTACTCTTCCAATAGGGTCGATTCATCACCAGAGGGCAATGTGATCGTTTGCCGATCATCACGTGATTATCAAGTAAACAATAACAGCTAATTGTATTGCATGTACGGTTGTGTGCTAATCTTCAATTTCGCTTATATTCAAATTTTATATTCTTTAAATTTTTTAGTACTCTAATATTTTTAATATATTTTCTAGTCTTTTGCTTTTCGTACTGTTATTAAATATATACATAGTTTTAGCTTACAGTATTAGATTTAAGCTTAGTTTATACTTCTGTTCTTTGACCTCGTGTCTTGTAAACTTTTAGGTTTAGTTATTAGTTTGCCATCTACATTGTGTTTAAAAAATTATGGATCATTCAATTGATCAAAATCCTTTATACATAAAAACTAATTGTTAAAGTGTAGAACAAGGGGGTGCCTTGAGATGTCAATTTTTTATCGAGTGGAATCAATCACCAAGCAACTTAATTTAGCGATAGGTGTTTTTGGACACCGGAATTAATAGCCAAACTACATAATTTAACTATAGGTGTTCCGAGAATTTACAAATTGTAATTTTGCAATAAAAATAAAGAAATATTAATAAGAATTAAAAAAATATTTATAAATCTATCAGTAATGCATGAAAATAAATTTTTGATTGTTTTTTTAAGTTAAAGGAAAGAAAGGATTTCATCTTGTTATATGATAGAGTATATAGATGCAAATCCGAAAATGCCACCAAAATCAGTCGAATCAAACACGAATGAAACGCGTGGCTATTTGTTTAACTTACCATCATGTGATTATGACGTCAGATGAATCGAGTCCATTTCAACATCACGCCAACATTTTTCGTCAAAGTGCGTAATCGCATGCTTGAGGTAGGCGTTATCAGTGTAAAGATCCTTCGTGTAAAGGTGATGATGTGCTTTAAATCTGTCATGATTCGAATTCCCCACGTTAGAATGGAGGGAAATTTAGGAGAGCGGGGTGCCAACTCAGGTGTCGATCTTGCCATTTGGGCCATAGAGAAAAATTTCGAGGCTCACCTTCCATAATCATCGTGTTGTTTCTGAGTTCGACGTTAATAAACAATACATCAATCAATCAGTTAATCTGATTTTGATTTTGGTTTATATCATGTTGTAAAGCGACACTAGGGCTCTTGATGACAGATCTTGTAATTTTGAACTCCGGTCAAGTGACGGGAATGACATCTTAGCTTCAAATTTCCACACCAAGCTAACGAAACCAATCAATCAAATTCTTCATCTTTTTGACTTCCAATTTGATCACAACACGGTTTTTAGAACCCGATAAATATTTAAAAGAAAAGGAAATTGTGTGTAATGTCACAGTTTACCTGCATAACAAGAATTTTATATCTTAGAACAATTTCCACTAATGAGTTCCAAAATGCATTTGGAAAAGCTCATTAAAAATAATTTTGATCGCGGATAACTAATAATTAATGAAAACTTTTTTTTCTTTTTTAAGATGGCATTAAAAATGAGATTTCAAGGACATTGTCTTCGCCCTACATGATATTTCTTCCCATGGCCCGTCGAGATGCACAATTAAAAAATTAATTTCTGTTGAAGGCCATGTCTCCCGAGAATTTAAAGGCAGCATATTTCAAATTGAAGCTTCCGTTCAGAAGAATTGAAGATTAATTGTTTTTAATTAGGATCGATCTAAAGGGAGGGTGAAAAAAAAGACAGCTTCCAAACCGAGAAACACAGAAAAGTCTATTCATGTGAAAGAAGCTTTACAGGGGTGTATAGCATATGTTACTTGCCGTTACCCACCCTCTTCGCTGAGTATTTTATGATGTTGAATGCCTATAGATCAGTGTTTGTCAAAGTGTGGGGCGCGCCTCCCTGGGGGGACGCGAGCATACCGAAAATTTCAAGATTTTTTAAAAAAAATAACTGGAAAGAGAAGTAGAACAAAATACTTTCTTCCATAATAGACAAATACACAACAACACTGATATAACTTATGTTTGCCATCTGGCGTTTTTCGTCATCAAATAGCTATCTTAGATCTCAAAACCTTATTAAAGAAAAAAAAACATTTTGTTTAATTTGTTGTATTTCCTCAATGAGAGATTTTTTAAATTACGTTTTAACATAAAATATTACTCGTTAAAAGAAATCGAAACCCAGGAAATTCTAAGATAAACAATTAATCACTAATTATTATTGAAATACTGTACATTAGTTGTAAAAAAAGAAAAGGAAGACATTCACTTTTCAGCCAGGCTGCATAATACATTTGTTAATCATTTGATTGACCTTCAAACTTACTAGTATGGTTATTTAGATCATTCGTATTTTTTTCTGAATACATTTTTAAACCGGGAGCGGTGGCGCGGGACATCTGTGATCTCTATTGAGGGAAGTTGGAACTGATCAAACAAAAGAAAAACCTGCTGAAAAAATACATATTATTCATGATTGAGAAACGCCATGAACATGAAACGAAAGGAAAATGTACAAATGCTTCCTCAAGAACTCCATCAACCTAAAATATGAAGCCATAAGTGTTCCACAAGGCTCAGTTCGCCTTGTCAAAAAGACACAAGAAAGAAAAAGTTCCACTTGCTATTTGTTGATTACCAAAGGAGTCACGAGTTCGAGCCCAGTACCACTAAAAACCCGCCGTGTAGGGGAGAGATGCACGTTAAATCTATCAAGAGCTCAAACATCCTCTTGTTGGAGTGGTGTGGTAGTTAAAAGAGGCCATCTCAAGTATTGTCCTCGTCAACCATTGTTCAAAATTACGAGGTCGTCGCCAAAAGCCCTCGCGAAGCTGAACAGTGCGACGTTAATATTCACTCACTCTCGATCATGAAAGCTCATTAAAACTACAATAACTTGGAACAAAATATGACAGCTTTGCCAGAAAATAACATTTCTGTAGTATTAATGAAAGTGTCTCTGATTTACGTCCTTTATTAAGGTCTTGAACTTTTGAATCATTTTAGTTCAGTGTTTTATTGCATTTTTTCTCAAATCATCAAAGAAAAATTGAATAGTCCTTGCAAGCCGGTAAGCATACTTTCACTTAATTAAATTATTCACTGGAATTCCGATTTTTATCGTGTACAGTAAAAATAATTATAAACAAATGATTGGGGTGACTGAGTCCCCCCGCAGTACCATTAGCGTTAGTATCGAGTGCACGCCTGCTCCTGGGTTAAAACATCTTGAAGTCTTCTCGCTTTAAATATTAAAAAGTAACGCAATTATTCTTCATCGGAATTTTATATTCTTTTTCATTATTTAACATTAAGGCTAAAGGAATTCTGTGAGGCTTAAAATTACAGTTCTTTCAAACAGTTATTTACAATTATAGCATTCATCTAAAAAAATCATTTTACATTTTTGTATTGTTTTCTGATGCCACCTGTCTGACGTAGTCAGATCGAGGCCCATGAAATTCATTGTGGCATGGGCAAGAGGTACGCCTGTCGTTGGCCTTGAGCACCATACAGGTGATAGTGCGATTTTAGCTCGGCGAAATTCACCGAAGGGACGATAGATGACGACACCACCTCTATCTCCACCTCCACAATTTCTGCATGGAAACTGAAGGGGAGGGAAATATTCTCCAGTACCTGCGCTCGTAATTAAGCCCACAAGACTACGGACCCACTGATTTAACGAGCACGTAATCCGTGTGTACTGGGAGGGTACCTCCCAGTATACCCACCCCAGTATACCCCCCGGCTACCCACAAGGCTGCGGTAGCCGAGTGGTATAGGTATCGGACCGTGGCTTGCTTTGTAATGGGTTCGAGCCCAGTACCACTAAAGACCCGCCGTGTAGGGCAGCGATGCACGTTAAATCTGTCGAGAGCTGAAACGTCCTCCCGTTGGTGTGGTGTGGTAGTTAGGAGAGGGAGGTGCCAGCTCAGGTGTCGTCCACGTCACTTGACCATGGTTCAAAATTACGTGGTCCGTCGCCAAAAGCCCTCGTGTAGCTGAACAGTGCGACGTTAATATTCAATCAATCAATCAATCAACTAGGCTACCCACAGCCCAACATGTATACAATGTCGTGCACGCAGTTTTACTCTCCTTACATTTCAGCTATTATATCAAGAATAACGTTATATTTTTTTATAAAAAATGAACTCGTGTGAAGAGCCGGTGTTTCAGCCAGTATACGTTTAATGTATCAGTACTGAAGAAGGTATTTTATAAATAATTTCTTATTACTAAATTAAGAACAAGTTTGATAATTATTATGGATTTTCATGGGCTTGTCTTGTAGAGCAAACTTTTTCAAAGGAAGGTTTAATATCAGAAATTGACACTCTGAGTCTATTTTTCTATATTTAGCTCAGATCTATATTTTGTCTTCAATGCAGCTACCGCAGAAAATTTCGGTTTAACAAAGGTAGGATGTTGAAAATGGTAATAGTAATGGCGAAGTGCTTTTGTTTTCAGTACAGAAAATTTCATCATCCACCTTTACCCAAAATTCAAAGACCGATTTATTACAAAATTGCCTTTTAAGTTTTCACTGAATGTGAAATGTATGAAGATTTCTTCTTCGGAAGTTGAGAGTCCTTCTGGAGTATCTTGAAATAGATCCCTAATCCACTCGTAACTTGCTACCAAGTTGTCCTCACCCAGAAAATACTTTTGTAAATACTTAATTACCGTGAATTACAATTAACGTGTAAATTTAAAAAAACGTACATTCACAAGCTAGATTCGGTAGCTATAAAAGTATCGAGTCGACCAAAGCTGACTGGAATTGTACGACGTTTTACATGTTTTGCGCAGACGTCCGATAGGTTGCCCAGACTAACGCAAACGTACCCTATAATGCCAATTGTGATGGATATGATAGCGAGCAACATAGACTGGACTATTTTTCTAATGGCATTTGTACTTTGAGAAACGAATGCTGAAGGAGAAATAAATCATTAATTAAATATATCATTTTGCGATCTGTTCTAATTTAAAAATTAGAGAAAGAAAAATTAACATAATAAGTAATATATATATTTTAAGTAATTTTCTTAAAATATATATATATATTACTTAAAAGTTACATATACAAAATTTAATACACTTATCGTATTAATTTGTACGGTTTATAATTAAGATCGTATTGTAACTTTAGCGTCTCTCTCTCAAAGTGCATTTTTATTGCAATAAATACATTATTGTTGTACAGGGGGCGACAAAAATTATGATTGAAAATTGGGTCGCCAGTATTGAAAGTTTGAGAAACACTGCTATAGATCAAAGGTACTCAACCTTTTTTTCTGCCGGCCGCATACATATGTTAGCTATTTTGCGCGGGCCGCAACGTGAGAATTAATAGAGGGGGGGCAGAAATGCTTAAGACCAAGATAATATAGAAAATTTAAAATGTGGAAATTGATCAAAATATTAAAACTCCAATTTCGTTTTTTTTTAATTATTATTTTTTATTTATATTTTTGTCACTAAATATTTCTAAATTGGAAGCCTTTACGAATCACTCTCACAATTTCTGTATCTTAGTAAACGGTTTCATATGATTTTTTTTTTTTTACCAAAAATATAACAAATTTCATAGTGTACCTTTGTTACAGCTGTGACATAACCACTGACAAAACACTTTTTTGCAGTTCTAAAGCATTGGCTCTGAGGGGACCTATTTTAGATATGGATGAGATGTTATAGTGATACTGTAGTTACACAAGTTGAGGCCTCTGTAGCTTAGGGGCCCCGTATCATTGATTCGGCTGCAGCTACCCTCCTGTTGTAAAGCTTATTCAAGAAAGACTATTTTTCACCTCTTGAAAGAGATCTTCGAGTAAAAGTGTCATCGAATGTGTGTGATACCTGTTTACTTCCCAATCGCCTTTAAACAATCTATTTTCTTCGAATATTTTTTGCTTGGAAGATATGAAAGATAGTAAAAAATTAGTTACACTCATAAAATGGTCGCTTACTCCACGGTAGTATATTAACACTAATCAGAAAAAATGATTAATTCGCACCCATACGATTTCGACAGCAGAAAGCAAAATGGATTATATACAATTGAATTTTAACAAAGAATTTCCTACCAAATTTTCATAAATTAATTTCTCAGAGCAAAGTGCCCTGACCGGGCCACTTAAAATGGCCCGTTGGGCTGCAGGTTGAGTATAGCTGCTGCTTTGAGTAGCTGATATCTAAAAAAAAGTTCTGGTATTACACACACTCCCTTTCTCAACTGTATTCAGAAAACTTCTTACAGCCCTAGCCTCTTGATTTAAATAGAACGGGACTTAAAATTTCTAAAATGAAAGTAGATTTATCTTTTATGCCCCGTAACACCCCTAGAGCGTTGATTTCCGCAAAACCAGTTCTTAAAGGATATCTATACAAAAGGAACATGCCCGCCTGATGTAAAGCCTGTATGTCTAATAGTTTATGAGATTCGTGATGAGTTAGTAAGGGAGAGAGTTACATTAAATTTATGTGTATAGATGATCCGTTCTCAAAGAAAGAAACATGCTTACCAAATTTCAAGTCTGTAAGGGTCTAATAATTCAGAAATAATATTTTTTAAAATCTAAAACACCCCCGTATCCCTCCCTCGGGAGTCGATTTCCGTAAAATACCTTCTTAGCGAATCTCTACTGAACAAAACAAACATGTTTGTCAGATTTCATTGGTTAGTCTAATAGTGAAATAAACAGGTATATTCTAAGAAGGAATCTTCAACCTGCCACATAATCATACAACATGGACGCTGTCAATTTTTTGAATCACGAAAATCCACCGTCTTGGACCACAGTCGAACCTGCAACCCTAAGCGTACTAGGCCAGCGACAAACCAAGTACGCCCCCAGCTGTATTAAATTAAAAAGTACTAGAGCGTAGTTAACATTGGTACTAAATATTCCCTTATAAGGAGTATATCAAAATTTACAAGAACTTGTTGGGTATTATATTTTTTTTCAATTTGTTTTGCTGTTTTTTAATCAAAAGTTTTTGAATTTTTTCAGCGATTTTAAAGTTTTACAAAAATTATATCATTATATAAGAAATCCAACAAGAAGGACATCAAATGAGAGGGAAATGCAGTTTATATTAAAAATAAATTTTGGATACAAACGATGGTTTAAATTCAATTTCACGTAACATTAAAAACCAGGGACCTAGCTACTGCCATATCAGCCGTATCAATGATACAGGGGCCCGAAGCTACAGGGCCCCAACATGTATAGGAAAACAATCGTAAAACGTCTAAAGGCCCCCAAGTAATGGCCCCTAAGGAAATTTGATTCAGCGACTAGCTACGCCAGTGATTAAAACGCAAAATCCAAAATCGGAACGTATTTTCAGATATGAAAATGACCGTAGTAGAGAGAGCCAAATAGTCATGTCCACGAACTCTTGATCGGTGTGTCATAAGTTCAAATTCTAATGCCTCTGAAGAGTCACCATGTACCGGAGCTGATGCACGTTGTCGCGCTCAAAGTCTTTACGTTGGCGTGGTATGAAAGTTTGGAGAGCGGGTAGCTAGCTGACCTAACCACTTAACCAGGGCTCGGGATTACGTGATCCTCCACCAATAGCTTTCGTATTGCTTACATTGTATTGCTTATAAAAATAAAATAACTTTTTCAGAACACTTCAAGAAGAAAAAGTTCCCTCTCTCTCTCTCTCTGTAGCTGAGTTGTTTCTTTTGAAAAGGGAGTTTGAGTCCTGATGTCTCTAAAAAAAGAGAGAGGGTGCTACACGTTATATCTGCTGAGGCCCAAAGTACTCACACTGGTGCGGATATTTAAAGAGGGGTATGCCAGCTCAGGCGCCACCCTCGTCACTCGACCTTGGCTCCGTAATCAAAAACCTTGTGAAGCGTCGGAATGACACAATAAACAATCAACCCCATCTCGGAAAGTTTTTTTCCACTTTGGAAAAATGCTGCTACTTTAAAATTATATTCCGACTTTGTTAATCTTTATATATATATATATATATATATATATATATATATATATATATAAACCCATCTCCCTTTTTCTTTAAAAAAATTCATATGCCTCATTTCTGTTAGGGTATATTATTTTTTCTGGCGTAAAATACTCTCCATATTTACTTTTCTATACTGTAATGCTATAGTTGGGCTTTTCGTTTTATTTTATCCTGAGAAAAATTGCATGTTTATATGCTTTTCTAAATTTGAAAGACACTGCATAATAAATCTACTGCAACGTTACGTATTTTTATGAAAATTGGACTCAAATTTTAATGGCACGATTAAGATGAACGTGTGAAAAAAGCTACACTGATCAAGAAGTTTACAATTAATTATCACTGACAAAGATGTACTTTGAAAATTTATTTTATGCATAATTCTTTAAGAGCAAACGAAATTATAATAGCTGAATTCCCCTTCCGAAGAAGAGAGAGTCTCAGGAAAAATAAACACTTTTCGTTCTTTAAACGTAAAATAACTCTTATTTTTTTTTAAAAGTGGAACCAGAGCTTGTTACATACACACACTTTCATTCAGTTTTCTGTCGCCCTGCACCTTACCAGTCTTAAAGAATGAATCCCTAGAAATTCCTATCCAAAAGAATGTTCACCTCGTCATAAACAATTCTTCGGAATTCCGGATGAAGTAACGTCTGCTTCGAAGAAGCCGGGGAACTGTTTATGCAACTGTTAGAATCCAAATAGAAGGGAATTCGAGATTGACATTGGAGAACAGAGGTCAATGCAGACCAAACGGGAATGCAAAATATTCCAAACAATAGGGGTAGCCTTTGGTAATTTTCCGTTTGCTCATCTTTGAAGATATGCGAAATTAAGCTTCTTTATGTTAGCTTTGTTGTATCTGAATCTCGTATTTATTCAATTCCTACTATTAGCTCACACTCTCTATATATTTATTTGTTTGTTTATTTATTTATTTATCTTGGTGAAATTTTCAATCGTTAATAAAATACATTTTAAAGCGCTCCATTGAGCTGAAATTTTATATACATGATTATTTTGGATGACAATACAATAATTTAATTATAATTAATAAAAATTAATTGATTAAAACTAATTATTTAAAGAATTACAAATTCAGCCACGTTGGCATTAATTTTGGTGACTCAGCGACCCTTTTAGCGACTTCGGTCAAAACTTTAAAATATTTTTTTACTCACATTTTAAAGCATTCAGTTGAACTGAAATTTTATAGACACGATTGTTTTGGATGAAAATACGATACTTAAATGATAATTAATAACAATTAATTGCTAATTAATTTTGTGATTCTGTCATATCTATGTACATATTTATGTTAATTGTAACTATTTAATAAAAAGCTAAAATAAAATTTCTTTGTTGATCTAAGAAGGAATTGATTTAAATGTTTTTTATATTAATTTTTTTTTGTTTATTGCTCTTATTTTTAAATTGTTCCCCTTCGAAATCCAAACCATTATTGAAATTTTTAACCCAAAGGTAGAATTTGAGATACTAATTGAAACATTTTGATTGCTTAATTTTACACTAGAATGTATTAAAATATTTAAATATAAATGTAATTGTATGCAATATATAGAATTGAGAGTTAAAAATTATGAATAAGCAATTGAAAAATTATAAAGATTTTCATTATTTATTTATGCATTTAGTGCAGGGATGGGCAGTATTTTGGCTCAAACGCCAAGGTGTGGAAGTGGAGAATACCAGAGGGCCCAACTTTTTAAAAATTATTGCATTCTTTAGATAAATTTACGCCTCAGAAATGGTATAAGAGGCCGTGGTAGCCTAGTGATCAAGGTAACGAACTCGCGGCCGGCGTGTCATGAGTACGAGACTTGTTCCACAAAAGACACGCCGTGTAGGGAAGCGATGCACGTTAAATCTGTCGAGAGCTTAAACGTCCTCCGTTGGTGTGGTGTGGAAGTTTGGACAGGGTGGGGAATTCCAGCCTTGTCATTTGACCATGGTTCAAAATTACGAGGTTCGTCGCCAAAAGCCTTCGTGTAGTTGACCAGTGCGCCGTTACTATTCACTCACTCCTAAGACTTCATTGAGGCCCAGATCGAATTATCTAACAACATCACTTCCAAAATTTCTCACTGGAGGTTTTGTTAGGACAATGGCCTCGAGCTAACTTTTAGAAATATTTTTTTCATAAATATTTACCGCAATGATTTTAAATAAAGAGAAGATTGTTTTTATTTAAATAGTGCGTCTGAATTAATTCTCAACACGAAAATCGAGTTCCTTTCGTCCAGTTGTATAGAAGAACTGACACACGTTAAATATATCGAAGCTCAGTTCCTCACGTTGAATATTAAGGTCGCACTGTTCAGCTACACGAGGGCTTTCGGCGACGGACCACATAATTTTGCGCCATGGTCAAGTGACGAGGACGACACCTGAGCTGGTACCCCCTCTTCTAACTACCACACCATGCCAACGGGAGGACGTTTGAGCTCTCGACAGATTTAACGAGCATCGCCTCCCTACACGGCGGGCATTTAGCGGTATTGAGCTCGAACTCATGACATGCCTGCCATGATCCGATACCTTAACCACTGGGCTACTGCAGCCTCAGGGAATTGGGTTAAGACCAAACTAATAAAAAATTAGTGGCAATTTAATACTGTAGCGTATTAAATTGCCATAATGACTGTAGGATGAAAAGTGTTTTTCGGTTTCCATTGAAGAGTCCATGTTTATTAAAAAAATGGCTACAATGCTTAGGTCGAATAAACACAAAATCATCTAACTATTCATCAGTATGCTCGGATCATTTTGCTTTTATGTAATAGCCTTTCACCAACAGAAGAACATTAATACCAAATTCAATTCCTAAAAAATTTTGTTTTTCTGAGCCACCATCTGCTCAAAATATTTTGCAGAGAAGGAATAAATCTTCAGTGTCATAGAAATTAAAAGATGTTCCAAAACACATTTCGACTGAGATGTGAGTAATTTTTAATTATTTCGGTACTTATGTATTATCCCAACAATCGCCAACATTCAAGATAACTCGCCAGCTTGCGACACTGATTTCGCATGTGTGGTGGGCTGCGGTAGCCCAGTGGTTAAGGTATCCAACCATGGCAGGCATGTCATGAGTTCGATCCCAGTACCACTAAAGACCCGCCGTGTAGGGCAGCGATGCTCGTTAAATCTGTCGAGAGCTGAAACGTCCTCCCGTTGGTGTGGTGTGGTAGTTAGGAGAGGGGGGTGCCAGCTCAGGTGTCGTCCACGTCACTTGACCATGGTTCAAAATTACGTGGTCCGTCGCCAAAAGCCCTCGTGTAGCTGAACAGTGCGACGTTAATATTAACTCACTCACTCATTCGCATGTGTGGTATGAGCTGAATTGGCAATCATAAACTTTGTTTCACATAATGTCGCCAACAGGTTGCGATAATACGTAAGTACTTTTATTTCATTTTAATATTTTTTGCCTTTATCATATACGATATTTAAAATTTTAAAAACAGTCCGAAATATTTTCTGAGCATTTTGAATTTAAAGAATTTTAATTTTGCAGACTTAAAGATATACTTAAGTGAGTGAATATTAACGTCGCCCTGTTTAGCTACTCGAGGGCTTTTGGTGATGGACCTTGTCATTTTGAACTATGGTCAAGTGTCAAAGACGATACCTGAGCTGGCACCCCCCTCTCCTAACTACCACACCATACCAACGGGAGGACGTTTGATCTGTCGACATATTTAACGTGCATCGCTCCCCTACAAGGTGGGTCTTTAGTGGTAGTGGGCTCAAACTCATGACATGCCTGCCAGGATCCGATACCTTTACCACTGGGCTACCGCAGCCTCAAGATATGCGTTAGTTAAGTGTAATTATTGTTTAATTGATAATCACGTTACAATCGGCAAATGATAATAGCGCCCTCTGGTGATGAATCGATCCCATTGACGATGAGTATCGTAATTTTTGTCCATGGTCAACTGTCGAGGACCACTCCAAAGCTGGCATCCTAATGCCCTAACTTCCCCATCACGCTAACGTGAGGATTTTGAGCCTCTACATGTAAGGCCGTGGTAGCCTAGTGGTTATGGTCCCGAACTCGTGGCTGTCGTGTCATGAGTTCGAACCCAAGTGCCACAGAATATGCATCGTTTAGAAAGGAGGATGTACGTTACATTTGTCGAGGCTCTATATCTTCCCATTGACGAGGTGTGGTAGTCGCTTTATAGTGCGACTTAAACAAAATGTCACTCATTCACCACTCTATTAGGTGGGTCTGGAGGTATAAAGCCTCGATCTTCTGACTCGACAACCGAGGTCACGAGGTCGCCACCCTGACCAATCAGCTACTGCGGCTAATTGTTCGATTATAAAAGAATTCACGTATCAATTTTTGCTTGAATTTTAGTGAAGCTTCTTACACCCTTTGAGATCAATATTTAATGCAGTCGAAACTCTATATAACGAACCTTTATATTGCGAATTTTTATATGTAGCGAACTTTTTCCTGGAACCTTAAACATTTCACGATTTTCTTCGTAAAATAACCTCTCTATAGCGAAGTGCATTTTCTATATAACGAACTTTTTCTTTTGTGATTCAATTTTTGTTCTCCCTTTTTTTAAGTATTTCTGAAAAAATTTCAAGTTATTCTCTCTTTAATACATTTTATGGTGGTCATAAATTTTGAACTGGTTTTATTAGATCCTAACTGTACGAGAGCAATCGAGTTCTGGACGTTTCATCCAAGAAGTACAACCTTTAACCCCCATTGCCCAGTTCACTAGAAACATCTTCGATATCCTCTTTCACCCTCATTGGAGTTGCCCCGTGTCTCAATTATAAAATACTGTTTTTAATATTACTTGTATGCTTTAAATTACAAAATGTCCTTAAAATTCATTAATTTTAGTATAAAATTATTTTCTTCATATTGAAAAACACCGTGAATTCTTTGACATTGTTTTTTCTTATTTTCCTTGCAGTTTTTTTTTTGATGGGTAAGATTCTTTAAATAAACATATATTAATTTTAAAAAAGGTGTGAATAATTACTTTTTTAATATATAGTGTTTATGAATTTAAAATTTGTTTTATGTGATTTATAAAGTATATTAAAAGAGTAATTAAGATTATTCTAAAGTATTCTATAGAACCAATTTTCCACCTAACGAACTTTTCCCCAGGTTTTAGCGATTTCGTTATATAGAGGTCCGACTGTATTTGTTACACCATAAAAAAAATGGAGCTTTATTTTTTTAAAACCAAAATCTAAGTTTTGGTATTAAAATAGGATCTCCCACAACGCAATTTCATACTAAATAGTATTTTCAAGAAACGCATTTACACACACATCTTCGTAGGATGTTTGTATGTATCCAATTATATATATATATATATATATATATATATATATATATATATATATATAACTTAAAAAGTATACTATTTAAAAAATGTAAGTTGACTTTTGGTGAGTATGAGACTCCTATCAGACATTTGACATTTACAGAATACACATCCCATTCACCGCTTCTCCTTGCAGGTGAAATTCAGTCAACTTCCTGAAGCGATCGTTGACATTTTGATCTGGAACAGGTTATCTCCAAGAGGGCTGATAAAATCTTCCTTATCGACTGTCTTGTAACAGAAAAGGTATTTTAGACTTAAAAGAAAACATTTCTTATAAGAGGGTTCGAGATTTCTTTTCACCTGTGCTCTTTGAGAAAAACCGCACTTAAGAGCTCGTCAACAAAAAATAATTTTTTTTATGAAGCACGTGTGATTATACATTAATTTTTAAAATTATCTGAAGTTAAACAAGTATTTCCAAAAAAATTTTTTTTTAAGTCAACTCCTACTTAGATCAACAAAGAAAATTTTTTACTTTAGCTACTTTTTACTAAATAGTTACAATTAATATAAATGTGTATATACATACAATGTACATAAGTATATACAATATATGTATACAATGTGTATATACATACATACATGTGTATATTAGGTGAAAATTAATTTTTATTAATTAACATTAAAGTATCGTATTGTCATCCAAAACAATCGGTTTATAAAATTTCAGTTCAACTGAATGCTTTAAAACTTGAGAAAAAAAACCCTTTTCAAGTTTTGACATAAGTCGCTAAAAATGATACCAACGTGGCTGTATTTGCAATTCTTCAAATAATTAGTTTTAATCAATTAATTTTTATTAATTATAATTAAAATATTCTATTGTCATCCAAAATAAACATGTATATAAAATTTCAGCTCAATGAAGCGCTTTAAAATGTATTTTATTTACGATTGCAAATTCCACCAAGATAAATAAATAAATAAATGTATAGAGAGTGTGAGCTAAAAGTAGGAATTGAAAAAGAGATGATTTTTTATGAAGCACGCGTGTGATTATATATTAATTTCTAAAATTATCTGAAGTTAAACTAACATATTTTCGAGAGACGGTATTTTAATATCGTTAGTTCGCAGTTGCTCTCTCTCTCTCTCTATTTCGCTTATTCATTCAGTGTTAATGTAACCGCAGTCACATAAGTTGGACTCTCGCGTTAGAGTACTTTGCGTTGTTCAGAAATGAGACCAGCATTTGCAACTCATGGACAGGGACGATCCTAGCAGGCACACAGCGCGTGCACCGCACGCCAAAGCAAGGGGCGGCCGCAACCCGCATATAAATTAGTTCTATCTATCAAGCAACTTTTTTTCCTAAATTTCTCAAAATAAAACTTCTAATAAGCCGAATAAGTAGGCTGAATTTTAAATATTTATTGAAAAATCAAAATAAGTCTCGATTTCGCGATAATATAGCCTGGAAACTAGAATGTAAATGCACAATGTGTTGGTCCATAGTCCGTTAATATGTCTACTCTTTATACACATTTTTCATTTGACAGTAAAATTAATGGTTATTTTTTGCTTTTTGCTTGCTTTTTATTATTATTAGCTTAGCAAAGGCGTCACAAAAATGATTTTTTGCGAAAGTTGCTTCACGAAAATATGTAATCTAGTTAAAATTACCTAAGGCATAGGAATGTTTAAATGCAATATACACATTTGGTGATATTAAAAGTTTCTAATTTAGTAATAGCCCTAGAATTTAGAAAAAACAAAATAGAGGAAAGTAGCTATTTTGTGTCTATTTGCATTTTTGTTAATGTTTACTTTTTACTCTTATAGATGTAGATGAGTTTATAATGTGAACAAATGAGTGAGGGAATATTAACGTCGCACTGTTCAGCTACACGAGGGCTTTTGGCGACGGAACTCGTGATTTTGAACCATGGTCAAGTGACGAGGACAACACCTGAGCTAGCATCTCCCTCTCTTAACTACCACACCATACCAATGGGAGGACGTTTGAGCTCTCGACAGATTTAACGTGCATCGCTCCCCTACACTGTGTGTCTTTAGTGGTACTGGGCTCTAACTCGTGACAGGCCTGCCAAGATGCAATACCACGACCACTAGGCTACACCGTGTAGAAAGAATATTGAACAATAAATCTGTCAAGCTTAAAGTGAACAGGGTAGCATAATATGGGAATTCTGAGTGGGGTGTCAGCTCAGGTGTTACCCTCGTAACTTGACCACGGTCCAAAATTACAAGGTCGGTCACCACTAGTTCTCATGTTGCTTCTGATTCCAGTGTTATTAAAATAATCAATATGAACCCCTGCTCATTTTAAATTTAACCGAAATGTGAAATATTTTCAAAGAAAACATACATTAATTGCTTTAAAAAAGCTTCAGTCGGAGATATGTTAATTTAATATATTTGAAGATCAAAAACATTTTTACTTATCTCTGTTATGGTGATAAGAAATAATACTCGTAATATTTTAGAATAATAGTACTACACTGCTGGACAATTGCTAAGGACGGATAACACTATCATCCATAGCAACCACAAAATGAAAGGAAGCAAAATGTGGAAAATTAGAATAAGTGCGGAATATTAGTAAGAAGAAGTAAGAGTATGCAAATTTTTTCCCACGTCTATTCATCACGTGATAGCGTTCATAAGAGCTTTAAAGGTTTGGACGCGTGTGGACAGTTGTTTCAAGTCAAAGTTTTACAGGAAAGATTGAATAGACGAACTTAAAATTTTTGGCATGTCTTCCCGACATCACATAGATGATTTTATGCGTGGCCGACTTATTGGAAAGATCGAAGAAGGGCGAAAAATAACAGATATTGCCAGGGAGTTCGACATCGCTCACAGCGTTGTTTCACGGTGTGTCCCATTGACCAGACAGCACCGTACTGCCCGTTTGCAATGGTGTCGGGAGCATCACAATTGGACTGAACAGGACTGGGCATGCGTACTATTCTCAGATGAGGGTAGGTTCAATCTGTCATCGGATTGTAGACGCAAACTGATCTGGCGCGAGAGTGGTACTGCTTATCGTCCAGAAAATATCCAGGAAAAGGACCGATATCCGACATGCAGTATCATGCTGTGGGCCGGCATCATGATCAATGGCCGCACGCGCCTACATGTGGTTGCGAATGGGACTATGACGGGCCAACGATACATTGATGAAGTTCTACTTCCTCATGTTCGTCTTTTCCGTGGTGCTGTCGGTGATAAATTTGTTTTTATGGACGACAACGCAACATGTCATCGAACACTCGCTGTTCAGGATTGTCTAGACAGCGAGGGTATTCAACGTCTCGTATGGCCAGCGCGTTCTCCAGATCTAAACCCCATTGAAAATGTGTGGGATGCTTTGGGGAGGCAAGTTGCTGGTCGAAACTATCCTCCGACAAACAAGAACACCCTCATCCGTGCACTCACAGAGGAATGGGATAAATTGCCTCAACAGCTGCTGGATAATGTTGTGCAAAGTATGGTACGACGTGTGGAATGTTGCATCACACTCCACGGTGGACATATCCCGTACTGATACCTTTCTTTAAGGTGCCTGCTGACTTTTAGATGCATTGTTCCATTTCTCCGTACGCAGATCAAATGAACATTTTTTTTCTTTCAGATGTTTCACAGCTTTTGTACTTTCCAGAACAAGAAATATTCTTTATTCTAATGTCTGAACAGTGTGGCAACTATATTTTATCCTACTAGGCCTCATGTCTTGCTTAATGTTATGCTACATAGCAATTTGTGATCCGTCCTTAGCAATTGTCCAGCAGTGTATTTAACTCGAAAAAATGTCTCAAATTCGATACATCAGCCTGTCTGAGTTACAGTCATAATTTTGTTAAAATTTTTTTTATTTCCTTACTGTATTTATTTCAAAGACCCTTAAGTGATTACGATTTATTTATCAATGAATGCTTTGCATCTACAATTTATTTAGTAAATATATATACTTTAAGGTCAATATTAACTTATGTGTGTGAAACTGGGTCCAAGTATCTACGAAAGGAAGATTTTATTTTTGGAGGAATTCAGGAAAATGGAACAGGGTGAAGAAGATAAATTTTGAGCTAACAGCCTCATTGAAATTTCAAGAAGAATCGATCCTAGAGACATCACGATGACTCCTTGGCGACATCATTTTCGACAAATTTGTAGCCAAGTGTGACAAAGTGACCCATGTGGTAACCCTGACTACATTTTCTGAGGTTTCCAAAATCAGGCTGGGAAACGAACTTGTAAACACAACCTTCCCACAAGGAGAATATTACTGCAAGGAAAACAACACACGTTGCTTGTTTCAGTATTGTATAAAAAGAAAAAGTTAGTAAAAATATAAAATATTTCTTCTCTCTGATTATACAAAGATATAATATAAAATATTATACTTTTTCTGATTCTTTTAAGTACCACTTCTCTTTTTTATGCTCATGATTTGCCTCTCATACCATGGTTTCGTATGCAGCAGTAGGTGTTTTCTCTACCGTTATTACCTGTACAGTAGAACGTCGTTTATCCGAACGTTTATTATCCGGATCATTTTGTTTTGTCATTTACGTGTACTGCATATGAATATGTTTTCGAACAGTTCAATGTTTAAGAGTTGTTTCGCATGAGGCCAAAAGTGACGGGAAACCCCAATCAGGGGTTGGAGAATTTTAGTTGTGTGATTTGGTAAACATCGGCACAGAATATTAGGTCAGTTTGTTCCCAAGTGAGGGGGTGTATACGTGCTCTTTTGTTAAGTTGTGAATGGCTATGATTTCGAATTCAAAATGGAAGCGCAACGTTTTGAACATAGAGACGAAATATTGAACCGTCTCGAGAAGGGAGAAAATGGAGCGTCTCTAGCTCAAATTTATAATGTTGGAAAGTCAAAAATTTCTGACATAAAAAAGGTCCATGACGCGTTTTCTGCGTTAGAGAAAGCTATGGAGTGGCACGAATAACAATCACAGTCCTCTCCTACTCAAGAGAATCAGAGACCTTACAGCTAAAAAACGAAAATGTATAATGGTACAGAGAAAATAAGTGATTATTTTCCACAATAAAGGTAAAAAATTTCGACATTTTGCCCCCTTTTTTTTGCTTTTTCTTCAAGCACGTTTCTCGCATGTGATGATTTTCAATATTCGAATAGTGTCCGGTTTCATATGCTGCATGGATCGCATTCGGTTTTCAGTTATCCGAACGGTATCTGATCCCAATTGATTCGGATAAACGACGTTCTACTCCAGGGGTACTTAGCCTTTTTCCCACCGGGCCCCATGCACACGATAGATATTACAAGCGGGCCACAACATGAGGCTAATGGGAAAAACATAAGACCAAAGCAACATCGGATACATCTAACTTGATTAAAATATTTAAATTAATTTTTGGCTTTTATTTTAATATTATATTAACCTTTCTATCAAAACACACACAAAAATATTTACTTTTATGCCTTTTTTACTGAGTTTCGGGATAGTTTCGATTTACTTTCATCCATGATCAAACCTTTTGCTTACATTCTACTATCGAAAAAGCAAATTGATAGCAAAATCGATAGATTTAATTGCTTATTGATAGAATTTCCCCCTAAATTTCTAGTATATTGTTCTCCACTAATTGAATTTCTTAGTGCAATGGACCATTACCGGGCCGCTCAGAAAAGGCCGGTGGGCCACAGGTTGAGTATCACTGTGTGTGTTCTAGTGTACATATTTTTAGGCGGAGTTTTATTTATTTGCCAATTACACATACAGTTCAATGGAAACCAACTGGTGTCGATAGATCTTTCCAATCCTGCCAGTTGATTGAAAATGTCAATGAACCCGCTGAATGCAGAATCTGTGTGGAGTCTTAATCTCTGCTCTTTTAATGAGTGGAATGAGAGGTCGCGCATCCTCTCGTAGACAGCGACCAGGAAGTGTGTCTGGGACACACTACCTCTAATAGACGTTCCGTCTGGATGAAGTGATTGAAATCTCTTGCGACGAAACATTTTATCTTCATCATCACAATGTTTCCATTATTTTTTTTATCACTTGTTGAAGAGACGCTTCATTAAGTCGTATTGACATTTTATTTTGAGATGTGAGAATGCCGAAGAAACGGGATCTTTTTTTTAATTGGCATGTCGGTCTTTCAAGCTCCTATGTTAATCTGTATTTTCAGATTTACATTTGTACATTGCTCTTTTCTGAGTTAAATTTTTTAAAAAAATACTCCGTTCAAAATAACTGATCATTTTTTTAAAAACATTTCTTTTGGAAGTTTAGGAACATTGTTGCGTAACAATGTTTTAGAGCTTCAAAAAAATATTTTTGTTCAAATCGCCTATCGGAAGATTAAAATATGTCATTCTACTCCACGTTCTACGATCTTCGCGTGACCGTGGTCTAGTCCAGTGCAGGGGTGGCGAACCTTTATGCATCAACGTGCCATTTTTTCTAAAGAAGTGTTGAATGAGGTGTAGACGTGCCGGCGAATAATTTTGACTCGTGATTGTTGGGAAAATAGAAAAAGTAAGTACTAAGAACACACAAAGCTCTTTATTTACTAGGGAAAAACACCTTTTGTACACTGTATAGTAGTAAATGTTTTAGTTATACGTGTAATTGAAATTAAAGTAACATTAGGGTGAACTCTGTTGTTGCAGATTGTGTGTGAATGACAAATAACTTTTATTAGGCTTGTAAGATGATACTTTTAGTAGAATGCATGCTCAATTGGAGTCATCTTCCAAATGGTTTTTAAGAGCAATTAATTATTTTTACTGTAGTTCACCTCTTTGACAAGAGAATTTGCGATTAGTTTCAAAATGCCTTCTTACAGACGATATATGTTCTGCATACCACTATTCCAGAACATAAAACACACACCGCTTTGTCACCTTTACTAATAATGCGATACTGCTAGATTCACCAAATTTGAAATTACCTGTTACTTGTCCTTTTTATTCTTTTGCTGAACTATCCATATTACATAAATAACACTTAAAAATCGTAAACATAACACAAATAAACTTTAAAATACAATTGTGTCTATGAAATTGACTATGCCATGCGTAGACAAACTGTGCTTCATAAGCAATTGTAGTCCACGACGTAACTAAGGCAAGGCAATAAAAAACGAGTGTGCTTCCCGGCGCACCGCAACCGATCACTCGAGTTTGTTCGTAATACTTCGTAGCGAACTTTGTTATTTTGAAATGTTTGTTATTTGTCGCTGGTGTGCCCAAATTATTGCGTCGCGTGCCATGAACGGCACGAGTGCCAATGGTACACCATCCCTGGTCTAGTGGTTATAGTAACGAACTCGTGGCCACACACACACAGTATCGAGTCTGGTGCCACTAAAGACCCGCCGCGTAGAGGAGGCTGACCCTCGTTCAATTTGTCGAGCTCAATGTCCTCCCGGTGATGTGGTAGTTTGGAGAGGGAAGGGAGATGGTAGCTCGGGTGTAATTCTCGTCACTTGACCTGGGTTCAAAATGAGTTGTCCATCGACAATAGCCTTCGTGTTGCTTCAGTGTGTGACATTAATAAACACTCTTTTACTCCACACCACACCGTCGGGAGGACGTTCGACAGATGTGGCGTGCATCAGTCGGCTGGTTTTCGTTGTTACTTGGACTCGAACCCTACACTCTACAATGCCGATCACATTTTCGCGACCTTGAACATTCGGTTGCAGCGGTCACTGCGCTATAAGCTTTATGATGATATGGGAAGATATATATATATATCATCATACCTTTATTTGTACATAAGTAAATTTTTTGGCATGAATATCTATAAATAGATGTGATTATTGAACTTGTACAAAACAAATTATTGTGCACGAAAAATAAGACATCCCCTTAAAATGAGCTCCAATGCACCTTTGGCAGCAAAAATCAATATGAAATCAAATCTTATTTTCTGGGCTTTATGCACTAGAGCGTCTTTTATTTTACACAGGTCATCTTGCATTTCTCCTCAAACCTTTATTCAGTATGTGTCGTTGCTATGTTTTGCGGTTTCCGAATGCCCTTCTTGAGTCATCTTGCAAACGCTGTGCATTCTATTTCAACATTGCGGTCAATCTACACTTGGCCATTCCGATCCTGTGTCACCTTATCGGGTCAACAGTGAGCATAATTGTGAAAAAAAATTACTTTTGTGGTTTGTTTATCCGAAACGATATCTTTTCTCTAACATACGCGTTCCACCTATCTAGTAGATGGAAATGTTATAAAAACATATAAAATGATCAGCAGAGAAAAAATAGAGGAATTTCTTATTTGAAATCATATAGTGTCTTTAAAAATTAAATAACCGTACTCCTTCGAATATGAGCCGCCATCGATTCTAATCCGCACCCCCACTTTTCCACACGTTTTTCAGAAAAAAAAAAAAAAAAAAAATGTGTGAAAGTTTCATCAACATCCGATACTTAAGAAATTTTTTTAAAAAAAATTTAGTGAGAAATAATAAACAGTTAATAATAACCATAAAATTCGGTATACAACACGAACCTAAGTGCCTCGGTAGCCTAGTGGTCAAGGTATCGGATCGTGGCTGACTTGTCACGAGTTTGATCCCAGTACCACTAAAGACCCGCTGTGTAAGGGAGCGATGCACGTTAAATCTGTCGAAAACTCTCACGCTCTCCCGTGGTGTGATGTGGTAGTTAGGAAAGGGGGAGGGGAGCGTCGTCAGGTGTCGTCAACGTCGCTTGAACATGGCTCAAAATTGCGAGGTCTGTTGCCTGAACAGTGCGACGTTAATATTCATTTCGTAACAGGGAACCTATGTTTTCAAGCTGTAATATTTAGTTATATTCGTCGTATAACGCGCATTCCCTTTTTACAACGAAGCCTGAAATGCGCATGCATTATGTTTGGAAGTCATTTATGCCAGGTTCATCCTAGGTTTTTTTAGAAAAAATACCATACTCAAAGAATTACAACCCTTTAAGTTCGTAAGAGGAATGTGATTTCTTTTAAATAAACACACAGTATTTCGATAGATACAGAAGTCTAATTCTCATCTCTCCTTTTATTTTTAAAGCTCTTAGTTTTGCATCCACGCGCCCATAAAGTTTCGATCTTATTTTTTGTGTTTCCGATGCGCGTTCTAGGCCGGATTTTAGGGTCATTTATTTTACCAGTATTATTTAAGTAAAACTTTCAAATACATGCGTGAACTTAAAATTACTCTAACCGTCAGTATCATGCTTCGAAAATGATTCGTCACTCCCAATGTCACAACTGGCCTCGGAACGGGTGCTGACGTCGTCATTTTCTCACACGGTGCCATCTTCTGTATTTGTTATACAACATTTTTTCAAAAGAATGTATTATAGTAGGATGTAAAACCGGGGTAGGCATTACGTCGATCGCGATCGACCGATGGATTACAAAGACATTTTGAGGTTACCGCCTGAAGATTTTAGCTGTTAATTGTGATTTTAGCTATTAATTATGTAGGGAAATATTCAAGATGGGTTGAAGTACGCAGACTATATATAAGTCTTTTGCTAACTGTAACAACAGAAGCTAACTTTTAACTTAGATAAAAGTGTTTAATTTTTTTTATGTATTTTGAATTATTTCTTAACAAACGCATCATTTCATATTGTTATATTTGGGGCTATTATTATTATGTTGTTATTTTGCATTTTGCCTTAAGCGCGGTTTTCAAAAGTGTAAGTTTATTTATTTGAGTTGTCTCTGTAGGTAAGAACATATTCCGTATTTATTATTGTAATAAGTTATACAATAAATATTATAGACCTTTTCCTACCTCACCACACCTACAACACTGAGAATTGGTATTTTTCAAAGGGAGAGTGGGTTGAAAGTCTACCCTTCTCGTATCACATACCGCAATACGCAGCCAAACATATTTTTTATTTTGTAGACTGTCGGGAATAAAAAAACAGTAAAAATAAATTACTGAATAAATAATCAGCATTAATTAATAAAAAATTATTAATAACCAATAATTACGTTTCACGTACTACACACATAGGATTAAAATCAATCGGAAAAAAATCAACTGGACCCGTGGTCCCTCCCCCATCTTGTATGCTCCACTGACACTGGACGGACCGCAACACCTAGCAAAAATTAGAAATAGCCCGTACCCAGGTAAAGTCTACCCACCCTTGATGTAAAAGAATTATTGAAGACTGTTGAACATTTACTAGCAAAAATTAAACCTTTTTCCTTACGTCACATCGACGTATATTTCCTTTATACGTGTCAAATTTTCAGTGGCCGCTGCTCTGTTTTCGTTTAATTCTGCATGTACAATTGCCACCCTTTTCATACTTGCGGCATAGTGAATTCGTCTTGATGCTATTACGATACCTTTGGTGTTAAGGTGATTAAAAGAAAGCGCATACAAAGGGGATTATTATCTTCTTGAAAGGGGTGAAACTATTTCCCCCCACCAACAATTTTTTCCTTCGATTCTTAGCCGCACCTGATTTTCAGTAGCAATAAAACTGAAAAAATAATGCGGCTTAGATTCGAGTAAATCCGGTAATTCTTTTTTTCTGTAAAATTTAGCTGCCTGCTTTTATTCAAGTAGAAATCTTTGTCAAAAGTATCTTTTCAAGAATAATCCTTTTATCAGTTGTTATTGGGACATGACTGATATGAAAAAGAAAAAATGGTTTTAAAAAGTTTGAAGAGATACATAAAACTATATGAGAACAGACGGTGTAGTTCAAAATGGAACAATTTTGTTTTGAATAAGTAACCTCATTTTTCAATTTTTGTTTCAAAACTGTTCCGTAAGCAGTTGGAAGCTTTATTACAGAAAAAAAGTTAAATTAAAAAAAAACAACTATTTAACTTTTTTAACTGGGAGACGTTTTTCATTTGGTCAACTTATCGTCATTGTAATAGCAGAAGCAATTTCTTTGACATAAAGATCGTAGAAGATAATGAATGTAATCACGAACAAATTACGAATATTTAAAATTATATATATCGCAGAAAAATGACGAAATTAGGAATTTCATCAAATGCCTAAGGGATCAATTGACGGGAGATGTTTAAAAAACGCCTCTTGAAGGTTATTTCCCCGATAAAAGTAAGGGATTTAAACAAATCCCTGATCTGTTTCAGTGAAATGATGAAATAATAGTGTCGAGAGTTTAAAAGTGTTTATTAACAAATAAGGTGCATTATTAAGCGTAGAAGTAAGTAATACAACAATAGTTAATGAAATACAAATTATTTATTCGAAACTAATAAACAAATAATTAGAAAATTAGGCTGGTATTTTTTTATGTGTAACCTCTTTCCTCTCGGTTACTTACACAATAAAACGGGGGTGGGCGAACTTTTCTAGGGTACGGGTTACTTCTAATTTTTTCAAAGTGTTGCTGTCCACCCAAAGTGTCAGTGGCGCACACAAGGGCGGGGGAGAGGTCCATGGCTCCGGACCCTCTCTCACAGGCCTTAATTTTTTTTCCGATTCATTATAATACCGTGGTCATAATACGTAAAATAGAATTAAGTATTTGTTATTAGTAATTTTTTATTAGTTAATGTAAATTATCTATTCAGTAATTTGTTTTTTGTTCCCTACAACGGACAAAATCCAAAACCTATGTTGGGTTGTGATGCAAGAAGGGTGGGACTTCGACCCTTGAAAAATTCTTGTGTGCGCCACTGCCCAGTGCCGTAGGTGGAGTGAGGGAAGGAAAAGGTCATTATTATAATTTAGTAATAAATACGGAATACGTACTTAACTGCACAAATAGAATTTTTAAAAAAACACTTTTAATACCACGTGTAAAGCAAAACGCAAGATACAAACTTAATAATGGTAGCCCCAAATACTATTATATTAAATGATGCATTTACACTCATGTCCATAAATTAAGGATAATGAAGTTCTGGCAAAGAAAGAGACAGAAGCAAAACAAATTTGACTTATTTGTAAAATCTATTTATTAAACAAAAGGTAAAGAGCATAAAAAGATGTTACATGTTTGACATAATTAATAAAAATTGCGATTTTTACTCCCTGGAGCAAATTTCAAAAAAGAACCTATTTACAAAAAACAGTATAACATGGTTAGTATGATGGTTAATACGGAGTATGTCTCCCGGACGATGCAATACAGGCCTTACAACGCCTAGACATGCTGAGTATCAAATTATCAATCTGATCTTGGGGAATATTACACCACTCATCAAGCAATGATCTCCGAAATTCCGGTAGACAGGTGGGAGGGGGTTGACGGGCTGCAATTCGTCGGCCAAGCATTTCCCACACACGCTCTATTGGATTCAAATCCAGTGAGTATGCAGGCCAATCCATACCGGTGATATCCTCCGATTGAAGGCATTCGTCTACAATGTTTGCTCGGTGAGGACGGGCGTTGTCATCCATAAAAAGAAATTCAGCACACATTACGCCCCAAAACAAACGTGCATGTTGTTCCAGAATGAGATCCCGATAGATGTGGACTGTCATCGTTACACTCTGAACATGCAGGTCAGTTCTGGAACCAAGAATAATTCCTCCTCAAACGAGCCATCCTGCACCACCGTAACGGTGTTGTTCACTGGTGTTCTCTTGGTGGTAACGGGTACCTAGCGCTCTCCATATTAAAGGCCGGCGAGAATCAGACTGGAAACTAAACTTGGACTCGTCAGAAAACATCACACAAGACCACTGTTGTGGTATCCACAATGCATGCTCTCTACTCCAGGTTAATCGCAGGCGACAGTGAGTTGCGGTAAGTGGAACACATCTGACAGGCCTACGAGCATATAGACCAATGTGCCCTAAGCGTCTGTACACGGTCTGCCTTGAAACTGTCGTTCCGGTAGCTGAAGAGAGCTGACGAGACAGGTCTGATGCTGTGCTCCGTCTGTTTCTTTTGGCAGTAATTGCCCAATATACCGGTCCTCATTCTGCGTTGTAACCCGGGGGCGACCTGTGCTGTAACATCTACTCACATTACCATAATCTTGGAATCGTTGCCAAAGCCTGGAAATTACACTTTGGCGATTCCAAGTTAATCAGATTCTTCTAGCTGGGTACGTCCACATTCCAGTCGTCCAATAATTCTACCTCGTAAAAAATCATCCAAATGCTTCTTTTGTGCTATAACTATGCGGTTATTGCACTGAAAGGCTTTTAAAGCGCTTGTGAACAATTTTACTTCTTTGCCACCATTACTTATATACCCCTCTCTTACACTCTCGTCATTGTGACGTACTATCGGTGCCATCTGGTGGTTTCCTGTAGTTTGCATATTCTTCTTCAAGATGTGTGTGATAATTCTACACACAGATGAAATCTTTATTTTAGAGTTCAATTTCTGTGTGATTCTGAATTATCCTTCATTTATGGACATGAATGTATTATGAACCAATGCAAAATACATTAAAAATAAAGCATTTTTATCTAAAGTTAGTTTTCGTTGTTATAGTCGGTAGAAGACTTATACAAGACTTATAGTGGACTCGAATTTTCCGTACTTGATTGCTACCTGCTAAAATCTTTAGGCGGTCACCCCAAAATGTCTTGGCGGTCCACCGGTCGAGCGTGTTTGACGTAATACCCACCCCAGCACTAAGATATTAATCCCTTTGTTAATCCTACGGTGAATTTTTTTAAAAATATGGTGCTGATATTTAAGGGATCGAGAGTATCTCTTATGATCGAGAGCCTGTATGGCTAGGAAGTACAAGGATTTGCCCCCGTAGGTGTCTCCCCCCTGGACAGCATTTGCAAATCCTGGCTAGTAAATAGTGCTGGATGTTATAAAAGCCTCTTCTTTGGAATTCTGTTTGGTTCTTTCAACAGTTAAGAGAAAAATATCAGCAATCCATCAATTGAGTGACTAATATCACGGACGAGCAGTTGGAAGACTGAAAGCAGGTCAAAGTGTCACTACCGTAGCTGCTGCAATGGGTGTATTGAGTGTCATCTAGCTATTAAAGAAGGCCACTGGAAATGGAAATTCTTTGTCGGAGGTCCTGGTAGGCACACCACACCTATAGAGGATCACTAAGTAGCTCATGTGTCAAAAAGGAACACAAATTTCACTCCTGGCCAGATAGCTGCAAACCTTTCAACCGCTACTGGTATGCATGTTAAAGCAAGAACTATCGCACAGTGATTAAATCTAGTTGGTTTGTTAGCACGGAAGCCTGTTCGTTGCATCTCACTTCAACCATGCCGTCGTCGATAGAGATTACGCTGGTGTAAGGAGCATTTTGGTTGGGATCACCAAAATTGGTCTAGAATGATGTTCTCCGACGAATCCCGTTTTATTGTGACAAATTATTCTGTCCATCAGTTGCTGTGGAGAAAGCATGGAACACGTTATGCACAAAAGTTTGTGAACGTGTTCGGTATGGCCCCGGCGTGATGGTGTGGACAAGCATCATGCACAATGGCAGAACATCGCTTCACATCTTTCAGCGAGGAAGCATTACATCGCAAAGGTGTTACAGAGAGATTATTCTGGATCCCGTTTGTATTTTTAGGGGTGCTGTAGGTCTACACTTTCTCTTTATGGATGATAATGCGCGGCCACACAGAAGCGATGAGGTATCAGACACACTACAAAGTGGAAATATTTTCCGTATACAACGGCCTGCTTACTATCCCGACCTAAATTCTTTGACATGCCTGGGATGCTCTTGGCAGACGTGTTGCACAAAGAACCGTCCCACCCTGTACAGTGAAAGAAATCAAAACTGTCTTGAGACAGGAGGGAGACAATATCCCTCAAGGACTCTTCGATAGTTTAGTGAAGAGCATGGAGAACAGATGCAAAATGGGCACTAGTGTCCATGGTCAACACACATCTTACTAAAGTATTCATGTCTGCATCATTCTGACCTGAAGATCTGTTTGGAAATGATCCAAAATTATTTTAAAGTTTTAAAATTTATTTTAAAGTTTTAAATTTTTCGATTTGGCGATATCTATACCATTTTGAACATTAATAAATGTACATCAGTGCTTCTCAAACTGTGGAGCGCGCCCCCTAGGGGGTCGTGATAACCCTTGAAGGGGAGCACGAGCATGTTGAAAAGTAGAAAGAAAAAAGATTATTAAAGAATTATTCATTTATTGAAAGCAAACAAACAAGATACATTCTGACACGTAAAAAACCATTTACACTGATATGATACACTTATAAATGTATCGGTACTGCACAATGTATTTTATAATTAATTTAACAACTCTAAGTTAAGAACAAATTTAACAACTAAAAGAGACCCCACGGTCTTGCCAGATATAAAATTGCATGCAAAAATTTTAACACTTATCTTGATCATTTGTATGTTTTATAATTAATCCCTTGGCAACTGATTAAAACTCAGTCTCCCCAATATCATTGTTTTACACGTATGCAAGCGTATGTGGTGTATTGAAGGGGAGAGAAAGGGAATAAATAAGAAAATCCTCTAAAATTAATAAATCCTTCGCAAACACTTTCAAGGTCATTTTATTGCATTCCAAGGCGTTGGAAATAATTCAATGGATAGCAGTGAACTGAAAATATAGTACTTTTGAAAGACGCATATATACGTGCGGGGAAATTTACGCACGGGCTGGGCGAGACGTTTAAATACGCCGGCAGCACTTAAGAGGTTAAAGTCGTCTTGTAGCCTTAGTGTCATAGTATGGTATTATCAAATTCAGTACCTTGTTATTTGTATGGAAGGGGACGTAAATAATGATTGAATAATGGGTCGCGAATATTGAAAGTTTGAGAACCACTGATGTACATTATCTCTACTAAATATGTACTTAGTTTAATTTCTTCAATCATTGTCTGTTCTTTGTTATTCCAAAAAACGCAACTGTTTCTTAGCAATTGCCAAGCAGTGTACATACGTCTCCAATTGTTTAAATTCCAAGAGATTTCAGCTGAATTGCGTTTGTCAATGTCACAGAGATTTTTATAGAATACGGCAAAATATTAGTTTAATTAAGATTTTTCTTGTTGTATGTGACTGCGATATGAGTTATTTTGGTGTCCTATATATTTGGTTATGAAACTACCCAAATTATCCTTGGGCTATTTTTTTCTTTGCATCAGTTACTTCCTGTAAAACATGTTTTCCTGCTGATACCCTTCGGTAGAGAAAGAAATCCGATAGTGTCACTTCACGAAAAAAGATAAAAAAAATTATTTTTCAATTTTTTTTGGAAAATAAAAACTTTAATTCTTTCTACTTCAAATTCATATAAATTTTTACTCTAGTTAAATCAGAAGTACTTTAGTACTGATATGAATACAAACAAAAGAGTTTATTTTAAATCATAATTTCTCAAAAGAGTAAATTAGAACACAAAAGGAACAATTTTGTTGCCGGCTGGGTGGCGTAGTTGGTTTGTCACTGGCCTTCTGCACCCAAGCTTGCGGGTTCGACCCCGGCCCAAGTCGATGGATTTTCCTGATGCAGAAAATCGACAGCGGCCGTGTCGTATGATTATACGGCATGTAAAAGATCCCTAGAGTGTCTGTTTGGTTTGGGTGCTCTCGGCAAAATTAAATCTTAGTACAGGTTCGCATCGTCAGAGCTCAGGTGCTGCCCTCCAGTGGGAAAAGTGGGCGTCCAAATTACCTGCGGCGATTGGTATCCGCCTATGTGACGGCGCACTCAAAAGAGACGCCAGTTTCCGGAGAATGTACTAGGTCTACAAAGGAAAAACTTCAGTCCGCAGCCCTTTAAAAAAAGTAACGTTTTGAAAACTCTATTCCTTTTATACCTTTGAAAGTCTGCACACATATTGCTGCTGTATAAATAAATATTTTATATGGAATTTCGAAGAAGATATTCAATAGCATGTTTTTGTTTAAAAGAAATGCACATCAATTTTCATTGTTTGAAAGATCTTTATTTTATGTTATCCTATATATAAACTTAAAAAAAACTACTCAAAATTTTTAAAAATACTCTTATTCAAGTAATAATAAAATAATGCAATAAATGTGAACTAAAAAAATAATCACTGTAAAACCAGTCAAAATTTTTAAAAACTTAAAATATTTTTTAACATTACGAAGATAAGAAAAAATGCTTCATTCTCGTGTAGAACAAAAGAAAATCTATTTATTATCGCCTGTCAAACTAACGAAGTATGACCAGTATCTGAGCTATTACCTCACTTTTTTAACTTTCGTATCCCATTATGCGAGCATTTGGAGACTCTTTACAACATTTAGTAAATAAGTTGTATGTAAGTGAGAATTTGTTATAAAAACATTTAACATTCACAAAGACTCAATCAACAGAATGTGTCTCACTTACGATACACTAGTGGATAGTGACGTCCGCACAAATTTGTATGGAGGAGTTGTTCTTGCTTAAAAAAGAGCAAATTGGGTTAGACGATAATCCGAGCTAGATAAAATAGACCTCTCGGACAGACTTCGCACTTAAACATCATTACGAACAAAGTACGTCCTGTAATGCTGATAATTTATCCCAAAAGCAATGGGTAATGCAACGGTAGTGCTGGTATTGCACAGGATTGGTTTGAAGAACAGAATGGAGTCTCTCTTTATTTTGTTGACAATCCCCAGATGTCAATCCTGTGATCGATAATCACCAACATCTAATCTTCTGCTGTTGGAAAGTCCCAACATAATCTCAGATTTCACAAACGACATCTCGTGGAGTCTATATAAGAAGAATCGAAGCAGCACTGAAGGCAAAAGGTTTTCCCAGGGACATATTGAAGGGATAGTAAGAATGAAGTGGCAGCTCGGTATAATAAATAGCAAGTGCAAAATGTTACGCAATTAAAATTTATTTTGTAAGAAAAGGAATGAAAAAATGGGTACTCAAGTATTATATTTAAACACACCACGCATGTTGTTTTCCCCGTAGCAATACTCTCCTCGTGGAAAAATTGAGTTTTACAGGCAAAGTTTGCTTCCCAGAGGGAATTTAAAAGACAACATCATGGCAACTCTGGAAGATGTGATCAGAGTTACCAGACTGGTGGCTTTATCACCCTTAACGACAAATTTAGCGAAAAATATAATATCGGAAAGGAATTTTCGAGAAAGCCTTCTAGAAATCTCCACGGCTATATGAAGGACTTATGAAACAAATTCAGTTCAGTTCAGAAGACAGCTCAGTCTAAATTAGAATCTGCTTATGCATTGACTGCGAGAATAGGCAGATTTTAAGTATCTGAGTGCCTGAATAGGGGAATAGTTCTACCAGTTGATTCATAAATGGTGCAAACAATTTCAGAGGATCATAAATTTTCATTGAATAAAGTTATTTACACGGAATTTTTAATGTGGTTTCTTCTAGAACAGTAAAATTTTCGTAAGTACTTTCACTAAGCTAAAATAGTTTTATCGATCATTTTTATGGTATTTTTCCAACTCCCTTGCTTTTTGAAGCCCTTCAACTGCTTTTACTTTACGTCTGTTTAATTGTTTTTTAAGTATCCTCATAAGAAATGATCGCAAGGAACACATACAGGGATAGTAATAGTCATTTATCAGGAGGCAGAAAATTTATTTTTTAATCTTTTAGCCATTTTACAGTTGATTTTACAGTATGACTTAGTATAGAATCTTGGTGAAAAACGAAGTTTCCTTGAGGATAAAGACGCTTACTTTTTTTGATCAAGTGTTTCAAAACTTTATTCTGATAGTATTTAGCATCAATTTTAAAGTTTGATTCTACAAAAATTATTTTGTTAAGTCTTGAGAGGACATTTCCGTCCATACCATAACACCTGACGGCCAATTTGCATTTTACAAAACAGCTGCGTCTTTGCGACGTTTTTTGCTTGAAATATATTGAATCTTCATTTTGCCAGTTGTGAATGACAGATGAAACTGTGCTTCAACAGAAGTTATCCATGTTTTGTTGCTACCTTTGCGTAACATCATATACATAGGCCAAGAACGTTTTCTTCATTTTTCTATGGACTTAACAGACATTTGATGACAGATTGGAAAATTTATTGATATATCTATAGTTTCTTTGCCATAGGTTTTTGAGGAAAAGAATTTTCTACAGCGATAATTCTTTTCAACTTCTTTTTTCTTCTTTCATTAAGAACTTCCTTTCGTTCACATTTTCCCCTGGAGCTTTTGATTGTGAGTCAAATTTTATTTCTTTTTGAAGTTTAGATAGTAATACAATAGAAAAATTTCTTCTTTGATTTTTAAATGATTTATTTTTTACAGAATTTGAACAAACCATCCTTCAAAAGCTATAAAATTTCGTTTCGGTTTGAGGATTCAATTTTAGTACTGTAATTTATTTCCTTTAATAAAATTGGTTAGATTGGTAATTTAAATGTTTCATTTTTCAAATAAAACCAGTAGTAAAACGATAGAAATTTATCATAAATAGTTATATACTTTTAAAATTGGTCACACTTATTTTGATTCAACCAGTATACTGAATCGTTTCTGAAGCGTTGTAAAGGTTGTTTATAACAAGTACCTTTTTGCAATATTGTAAACAATTTGTTATAACATTTCTTTGTGTATATACGTTGATTTGTTTTTGTGCAGTAATTTCTTAGTCTTTATCTATTAATAAATCCGTTATTATTCAAATAATTGTTGGCTGCTTTCCTCCATGTAAATTTGTAATTCAATTTGCAACGCAAACGCCTCGATACGCTTCTTATGGGGAAAAATCATTCTCAAGCATTATTTGAAATAATAATAACGGTGGCAGTATTTCACGATGTCTTTTTATTTGGTAAAATTAATCGATGGTTTTAATACGTCCCCAAAAAAGTTGTATATAAAGGGTGTTTTTTTAGAGGTATAGAACTTTAAATTGCAATAAAACAACAATGTATTATTCGATTGACAAGAATTTTTTTTTATTCGAAAGATAATCTTGTGGCATTACATTTTAAGTATGATTTCTGGCATAGGACTGCCACGGCTGGCTCGGATGTAGTCCAATCTGGACGTCCAATTTTCGATGACTTTTTCCAACAGTTGTGGCCGTATATCGGCAATAACACGGCGAATGTTGTCTTCCAAATGATCAAGCGTTTGTGGCTTATCCGCATAGACCAATGACTTTACATAGCCCCACAGAAAATAATCTAGCGGTGTTAAATCACAAGATCTTGGAGGCCAATTCACAGGTCCAAAACGTGAAATTAGGCGGTCACCAAACGTGTCTTTCTATAAATCGATTGTGGCACGAGCTGTGTGACATGTTGTTCCATCTTGTTGGAACCATAGCTCCTGGACATCATGATTGTTCAATTCAGGAATGAAAAAGATAGTAATCATGGCTCTATACTGATCACCATTGACTGTAACGTTGTGGCCTTCATCGTTTTTGAAGAAGGATTCCACCAGCCCATATAGCGCACCAAACAGTCAGTTTTTCTGGATGTAACGGTGTTTCGACATACACTTGGGGATTAGCTTCACTCCAAATGCGGCAGTTTTGTTTGTTGACGTAGCCATTCAACCAGAAGTGCGCTTCATCGCTAAACAAAATTCGCTTATGAAAATCGGGAACAACGGCAATCTCGTTTTGGGCCCATTCGACGAATATAAAAGCGTTGTTCAGGCGTGAGTCTATTCATGATGAATTGCCAAACCAAACTGAGAATAAATCACTTGACAGCTGTTAAATCGGTCGCCATCTTGGAAAGTAATGCCAACTTAAACTTCTATACCTGGAAAAAAACACTCTATATATGAATATATTTCTAAATGCCAGGTCGCGTGTGTTTTAAAGGTGCTTCAGTTAAATATAATTTGGAATTCTATATATTTTTACTATAAAAGTGTAAATGCGTCAAGTACAAAAAATCAAGTGAAGTTTTAAAGTCATAGTGGAACAATGTAATTTAAAAATTCCGCAAAGGTAGAACAAATAGCATGTGTATGAAATTTCTTAAGACCCTGAAAAGAAAAAAAATCTCATGTGATTAAATATTTTATGCTATAAATTTTTTATTAGCTAAAGTTACATATATATATATATATATATATATATATATATATATATATATATATATATATATATATATATATATACGCAATTTTTTTAATGAATTAAATTTTTCTAAAAGTAATACTGAATAATGATTCGGAATTAGTTCAAAAATGACTTTTATTTCTACCAAAAATCTGCGGCAATCATTTCAAAACATGATGTATTATTCATAAATGAAGATAAAATTGAAAACCTGTCAACATTTATGTATTATTTATGAATTATGAGAGTTTTAAAATTCGATTCTTCATTATTATCCATGAATCATTCGAAACCGCAGAGAAAGGAAATAGAATGAAAGATTCTGATAAATATATACTACCGAATTTGACGTCTCAGATTTGCTGGAGCAATCTGACATCAGTGCTGTTTCAGAATATATTGTGTTTAGAATATAATTAAAATAATTCTTTTAGTACTATACGAAGTAGAATATGTAATCATTAATCATATACTTGTGGGTTGAATTGTCATAAATATGTTTTAAAGCTAAACCAAAAATGGTTGAATGTGTGACCCCAGTAATTTTTAACAACAAACTCTTTGTCTGAAGACTCTAGAGTCTTAAATTCAGCCAACCTTTTTTTTTTGTGTATGTCTCTATTACAGGGGGGAAAGAAAGAGAGAAGAGTGTAAGAATAAATACCGAAAACTACTCTTAGTTTAGCAAAATACAATACTCAATCATTAATTTTTAAAACACTTTTTTAAAAAAAATTAGAATATCTCAAACACACAAAATACCAAGATAAAAACAATAATCCTCATACCATTACTCAGAAAACCCCAAAAAGTCCATAAACTAGAAACTTTATTAAAGAATAAGTCTACATATCGATAAGTGAAAACTTCAATAAAACATCACAGCATTAAGGAAAAATTTATAGAAATACTTTAACATATTTTAACTCCCCTCATAAATATATCAAATAAATAGTTTCAAATGATTGTAAAAAATAAATAATAATTTATAGATAAAATAATTCAAAAAAATAATAATCAAATCTTTTTAATCACCAAAAGGGTTATTGTTTAACTGTGAATAAAGTGGTTATTTAGTTAATCTTACTTTTTATATTTGTTTACATTTCACATGCCTGCTTCCAACAACAATGAACTTAACTCTAAAAGTATCAACGAAAATTTCTTCTTTCTAATGTTTTATTACATTACCTTTCGAAAACTTTGCATAGAATAATGAAATGTAAACATTGTGGTTCAAAATCGTAAACAGAGGCCCACCTTATCATCAGATCTCGTGTTTTTTTAAAAAAATGCCTGTTAATAGCATGATAAACATCTTTTGGTAGATTCTACTTCGGAATTTTTTTTTCATTTTATTGAATTCACATCTTTACAAGTCACTTACAGTCGGACCTCCATATAACGAAGTCACTAAATTCTGGGAAAAAGTTCGTAAAATGGAAAATTCGTTATATAGAGGTTCATCTTTTAATATACTTTATAAATCACATAAAACAAATTTTAAATTCATAAACACTATATAAAAAAAGTAATTTTATTCACACCTTTTTAAATTAATATATGTTTATTTTATGTATCTAACCCATCAAAAAAGAAAGAATGTTGAAGAATTCACTGTATTTTCAATATTAAGAAAATAGTTTTATACTAAAATTAATGAATTTTAAGGACATTTTATAATTTAAAGCACACAAGAAATATTAAATATACATTATTTTATAATTAGAACATGGGGACGCGAGACAACTCCACTGAGAGTGAAAGAGGATATCGAATATGTTTCTAGAGAACTGGGCAATGGGGGTTCAAGATTACACTTCTTGGATGAAACGTCCAATATTCCATTGCTCATAACACGAGTCAGGATCTATTAAAACCAGTTCAAGATTTATGACCACCATAAAATGTGTTGAAGATAGAATAACTTGAATTTTTTTCAGAAATACCTTGAAAAAAAGGGATAAGAAAAATTGAATCACAGAAGAAAAAGTTCGTTACTTAGAAAATGCATCTCGCTACAGAGAGGTTATTTTACGAAGAAAATCGGGAAGTGTGCAATGTTCCAGGAAAAGTTCGCTTTATAGAAAAATTCGCAATATAGAGGTTCGTTATATAGAGGTTCGACTGTATTTCAAAATTGAAGCAATTTTTTATCTAATTATTTGTTTTGATAATTTTTTCAAGAAATTATAGCCCGTAATAATATTGTTACACTTATAGGTAAACTAATTTAAATTTTGCAAAGCTAGCAGTGAAATTTATGTGTCGAGGAGGCATGAAGACGAAAAACAGTTTCTTAAAAATTGGCCTTTAATAATCAATCATAAAGTCACTTTGCTCGTTACTGGAGCGATAAAAAAATAAGTTCAAAAAGCAACATTACCAGAGACATCCGATTCGAACCGTCTTCTAATATCGTAAAACTAATTTCTAATCTAAAATGGTGATGCAACCTGCAGTTGCATTGCCAACCAGCCTTTCTCTCCCTCTAAAAGTTAAACCACTCGCATACTTCTTATATTTCCGTTTCTCCTTCCTTTTCTAAAAACTAACATGAGCCGAGTTTAAATACTAGCTCGATTTGCATGGCAGTTGCTGCCAACCTCAAATCACGAAACTCAAAAAGATCGGGTTCGAATCGGTGTGCTTACTTTCATTGAGATCATGGAACGGGATTGAAAAAACAACACAAGCAGATCATAAAAATTTGGATCCGACTTTTTAAATGTCTAACAATCGGCCCCCTTTTTCCAATCTCGCACCATTATCTCTTACAAATCAGTAAATTAATTTTAATCTATAATCACATGTTATACAATTTAACACAAAAAAATACATTTTATTCACAATCTTTATTGTAATAAACAAACTAATATTTTAATCTTAAAGAAACAGTCTTATTCTCTAAAAAGAAATAATTTTCTACAAAATTCTAACAATTTTTCCTTTACCATGGGTTTGGTAAAAATGTCCGCCAAATTATTTTTGGTACCTATATATTTAATTTGGAAAACCTTGTCGTATATCAAATTCCTTAGAAAATGATAACGAACATCGATATGTTTTGTTCTATAATTTTCTACCGGTAACTTTGAAAAACTTATAGCAGCTTGATTATCACAAAACATTACATTTTCACTTAATTCCAAATTTAAACTTTTATTATCAATTACATTCTTTAGCCAAATGAATTCCTTAGCTGCTTCTGTTAAACTAACATACTCAGCTTCCATGGTCGACAGACTAACGGATTTTTGCTTGAAAGTTCGCGATGAAATTGGAGTTTCGTCTATAAAAGTTATGAACCCTCCCATCGACACTCGATCATCCCTATTTGTAGCAAAATCTGAGTCTGAATAACATCTTAGTTTTAATGATTTAACTTTTGAAAGTTCTAATTGGTATTCTTGAAATACCTCGTCAAATGACTCACCTCGTAATTGTGTGTTACCTCGCGCAACTAAGCGGGCCTTGTATCTAACAATTTTATTATTTTCATCATATTTAATGGTATAAACCCAACGGTTTTCTTTTATATTATCCGGATGATCAACTAAATCCCAAACTTTACGTTCCATCATTACGTTAATTTCTTTATCCATTGCATCACGCCATTTAGATGCGTCTCTGGATCTTATCGCCTGTTTGTAACAGTTAGGAATAGTTACTTCAACCATAAGAGCTTCTTGTTGCTCTGACAAATCTGAAAATCCCTGGGATTCGGTATTATCTTTTCTAAAATTAAATAAACTAGGAGCATACTCAATATTATGCCTCTTACAGTATCTCTCTATTTCGTTAAAAGATTTCAATCGGGTTGCTTCCCCTTCTATACTATAATATACGTTAGATCCAGTTACTTTCCTATCTATATTTCGAATCCACTTAACCTCTGTACATGGGATCAAGCCATGATTATCGGAAGATACACCTGGTTTTTCAGATGTTGAGGGCGTTTCCGTACTTGTCTTTGAAACTAAACGACTCGTTAATGAATCTTTTACTCTATCGGAATCATCCTCATCATCATAATAATCAGGAAGGTTTAAATTATATCCAAGGTTACTATTAACTTTTTTGTCTAAAATTAATTCCCTCTTATTTTCATCGAATCTTACATTAATAGTCTCGACTAATTTATTTTCATCTATTAACCATATTCTATAACCCTTAGTACGTTGTGCGTATCCCATCATAATTCCCATTTTCGCACGCATATCGAATTTTTTTCTAATTTGTTTTGGCACACCAGCATATGCCAAACATCCAAAAGGTTTTAGATGCAATACCGATGGTTTTCTACCTGAATATTTTTCGAAAGGCGTTTTGTTACTGTCTTTGTGACAAATTCGATTCCACGCATAAGTGAAACAAAGTAATGCTTCTCCCCAAAACTTATGGGGAACTTCACTAGACTTAAGCAATATTTTGATGCCATCTAGAGCGGTTAAATTTAATCTCTCCGCGACCCCATTCATTTCTGGCGTATATGAATTTGTTATCTCATGCTTTATACCCAGTTCTGTCAAGAAATTATCCATATCCTTATTACAAAATTCTAGTCCGCCATCAGTTCTAACTGCTATTACCTTTTTACTTAGAAAACGTTCTGCTCGTTTCTGAAATCTTATAAACGTATGAAATACGTCAGATTTATTTCGGATGGGAAATACAGTCACCTTTCTTGAATAATCGTCAATTATACTCAAGAAATATTTATTACCGCCTTGGCTTTCAGTTGACATTGGACCACAGAGGTCCATATGCAACAATTCCAATGGACGTTTTGATCTTACGGCCCCCGTCTTTTTAAATGAAACTCTCTTTGGACTTTGCTAATTTACACGGTATACAATGAGTCTTACCATTATCATTTAAGCGTGGGAGACCTTTTACACTATCATTTTTACTAGTTTTTACCAAGTAATCGTTATTAACATGACAAAAGCGTTGATGCCATATTTCTATTGATCCGAATTTTGTTTTAGCGGTTACATCACTAAAAACTAATTTCTTTACTCTTTGGTATAATATAATGATCCGGCTTAAAAAATACAAATTTTCATGGCGTGTCGCCGAGAACAATTTTATCCAGTCTTTATTAAAAACATTAATTTTACCTTTAGTACCCACAAAATGCGCACCTTTACTTTCTAATCTGGAACCGGATAATAAATTTCTCCTCAACTTAGGATTAAATAATACATCAGTCAAAGTTATTTCATGAAAACTCCCCTTATATTTTACCCGAAATCTAAGTGTACCGATTCCTTCTACGGGACAACTTTTATCCTCCGTTGCTAACGACATTTTCATGTTAGTTATCGGCTTAAGATCTAAAAATAAACTCTTGTCATTACAAAAATGACTCGTGGCAGCAGTATCTATTACCCAAAGACCTTTATCAAACTCTGTGTTAAAAGTTTCATTTACTGTTGAAGGAGATTTTTTGTAGAGACTTTTTCTTTACAGTTTACTTTAAGATGCCCGTACTTATTACATACATAACACGGACCTATAGTCTTAATAGATTGTTTAACATTTTTAATAGTTTTACAGTTAAATACCTTACCACTTTTCTTTTGGTAATCATTCTTGCCATTTGGATCTCCATGAGCTGCAGCCGTAGCGCCAGGTAACGTCTTCGACTTCTTCGAAGTGAAACTGCTCAAGTAAGCATTCTCCGCTTTCTCCAAATCTTGTTTCATCAACTGAAGACGATTGGCTTCTAATATCAGCTCTGCTTCAATTTTGACAACTCTGAAGTCCTCTTCTTTCCATCTGTAGATTTGTTGCACGGTAGACTGGAATTCCTGAGGAAGCCACCTTTATTAATTGAAATCCTATGTACAGGTCGTCCAATTTATGACCCGCTTCTTGTAGTCTGGTTGCCGCTGTCTTTACACGAGATATGAAGATTCCAACATCTTCCCCTGGTTGGTATTTTGTTCCAAAAAATTGATCTAATAGTTGAATTACCCTTGCTCTTGTGACTGGTTCGAAGTGATCTTTTAATATCTTCCATGCCGCTACTCCGTCAGTTGTTTCCGTTATCAGATTTTTCAAATCTGAACTGATGTTAGTATAGATCAACGTATAACATCTATCCTTACGAAGTTGTAGATCTAATTTTTCCTTGTATGTTGCCTCTTCATCAGGTTGCTCTGGCTTGGTCTGTATTATAAACTGCCAGCAACCATAATGCATTAAGAGTACTTGCATATCATGCTTCCACGTGTTCCAGTTATTTGGAGTTAACACTGATATCTGGTTGTTAAACTCCATACCTGTTACTCGATTTAGCGTACTAGCAACAGAGTTCGTAAAAAAAAGTTCTAGACTGGAACAGTATTTAAATAGACAAAGTTCATGGCCTGGTTCAACTTCTTAGCCTGCCTCGACACAGTACATGGACTGGGCCCATAACCAAATTTGTTACACTTATTGGTAAACTAATTTAAATTTTGCAAAGCTAACAGTGAAATTTATGTGTCGAGGAGGCATGAAGACGAAAAACAGTTTCTTAAAAATTGGCCTTTAATAATCAATCATAAAGTCACTTTGCTCGTTACTGGAGCGATAAAAAATAAGTTCAAAAAGCAACATTACCAGAGACATCCGATTCGAACCGTCTTCTAATATTGTAAAACTAATCTCTAATCTAAAATGGTGATGCAACCTGCAGTTGCATTGCCAACCAGCCTTTCTCTCCCTCTAAAAGTTAAACCACTCGCATACTTCTTATATTTCCGTTTCTCCTTCCTTTTTCTAAAAACTAACATGAGCCGAGTTTAAATACTAGCTCGATTTGCATGGCAGTTGCTGCCAACCTCAAATCACGAAACTCAAAAAGATCGGGTTCGAATCGGTGTGCTTACTTTCATTGAGATCATGGAACGGGATTGAAAAAACAACACAAGCAGATCATAAAAATTTGGATCCGACTTTTTAAATGTCTAACAAATATACATGAGTTTAGAACATGTTGAAAAAAATTATTCGAAGTTTGAAAATATCTGCATGAACATTTCACGTTCAGCAATGTAATCCGAATTTCATTGCAAATAACTGTCGCATGAGGGGAAAAAGCAATCGCGTGTTTCGATTATGTTACTTTTAATTGCCTCAATGTGTGATAGAACATTCTTTTTCGCATATTCCAGAATTTTTTTTTCTAGTTTTTGTGAAGGTCACCCTTCATTATGCAGGAGGAAACGGAATTGTTCGTCAGGTATCGATCATTATAAAAGTGATGCAATTACGAACGTTGTGTTTGTAGAAAAAGAACAATAGTTTTAGAAGTCATGCAGAGGCGATTTTACTCAAATGTCATCAGCATTGTTTGCACTATCACTCAAAAACAAAGCAAAATATATACATCATGATATCCAAAAATTTTAAAAGACTTCATAAATTCTCTGTGAATAGTTAAAAGAAAATTTTTTTGTTAATTTTTAACTTTTGTTTTTGTTTTTGTATTTCAGATTTTTGTACATGTTTCGATAGCGATCTGTCGAGTGAGTGAAAAATGTGTCATTTTAATTTGTGTTTAGTGACTGAGTGGCTACGTTAGGAACCGTGATTTTGAAAAAGCGTATAAATGGATGTTTTTGATATATTTAGTGTCAGTTGAATTAGAACATACATAGAAAACTGTTATAAATATATCATTATAAGAAACAATTAATTAAGGACACATTACGATTCAATTGGCAAAAATCAGCCAAAAAGTCAAATCATTTTTTTAGCCTAAATGATTCTTTATACTTATTTCTTTGATCTCTCGAAATTTCAAAATCTTAAGTTTAAAAAAAAAAGGAGAGTTAAAATAACTTTCAGGTTTGTTTTTATTCACATCTCACAAAGCAAATAAAAACTTAAAACTGAATTATTTCAGAAAGAAAGAAAAAAAAACCCACTTTGTTTTGTTTTAAATACTAAAGTTCTTTTTTCTATTGTGCCAAATGCTTTGCTATTTTTTCTAACTATTGCTATTGGTACGTGTAATAAAAGTTGGTATGCATTTTTAAATCAAAACAATATATATATATTTAAATAATTCAATTTAGAATTCATACATTTTTTAAAGAAATTTCCATAAACACTCATAAAAATTCGTATTTTATGAATATCAATCATGTTATTACAAAACCCAAACCAACTTTTGTTAAACATAGTTAGAAGTACTTATAAATCAAATTTCATTTATGTACGTCAACTAATGTAGAAATAGCATTTTAAAATCATAAAATTTAACATTTTTCCTTAAACATTTAAATGGTTACCGATTTGGCGTATTGTAACTCTAGATTTAGAGACTAAGCCAATTTGACTCATTAAAAAAATCTGATTACTACATATATACAACTTTAATATTATTTTTTTAAAACATAAGTTGGTTTTTAGTGAAATAATGAAATATATGTAAATGTTGATTCCTCTTCCCCATAGACTTCTTCATTTCGCATTATCGAATGGGATATACCTATTTTTACGGTTGTGAGCCAATTTGACTCATAGAATTGCGACATTGTGGACGGGTAGCGGGATGATGAGGTCGCGGCAAATTGTAGAAATAAAACACAATTTTATTTGCTCAACTAAATAATTATTAATAATGCGACATGGAAATGTGTCTTTGCTCTTTGCGCCAAGCTGGTACGATCAGTCTCTTTCAGAATTCCGATTTCCTTCTCCCACACATCTCTGCATTGTCCGAAGGACGCTTCCCCAAAGTTCTCTGTAGTTCCGCTCGATAGCTTTCTCAAAGCCGCTGGCGTTCATCCTCTTTTCTTTCCTCTTACTCCAGAAAAAATCCGCTTCCGTCTCGATCTCCTCTCCTCCTCCCGAAAATGACTCTTTAAAACTCCAGGGGTGGGTCCACTACACGCCTCTGGTCATTTCTCATTGGCAGGCCCACATAAGTCTGCCCACGACCCTGAGACTCATTAGCGCCCTATTGGCGGGGACCTAACAATCGCTCTTTGTGATCCTTCTGGAATGCACCTGCGACCAAAAACTCGTTCAAACATCAGTCCCAACAAGTCGCCATTCTTTCTTTGAAGCAATTCTCCCAAGCCCCGTCAATTGTCAAACAACGGGACTCTGTCATGTCTATTATGGCTGCAGACATACTGGTGTTGCAGACCAGAGGTCAAACAATGGAAAATGACCCCGAAGACACGCGCACTGTCTCCAATCCAGAAGCGAGCCACCTTCTCTCATCTATCAAACTAGACATGTATAGAGGGGCTGGGGTCGTATGAATGCGTGTCGTTACAAAATGATTTAACAGTTAATCGCATAACACATGAAATTTATTGCTCATATCAGGCCTGGACTACAATCAAGTCTCACATGATTTTTTTCTCTTCTCATTATGCATTCCTTACATACAATATTTGAGTGTATGGGAGAGAGATAGTCTCTTTTTTTTTGCTACTCCACTGCATTATTACTAACTTCTGTTATCGTTTCAATCTGTACATCACGTGTGAGCAGTGCATTTTTAGTGAAATAATATATAATTTGTAATTTTGTGAAATTCATTTTTTACAAGAAAAATTTGATCCACACACGTAATTTTGTAAATTATTCGTAAAAGGTATTACAATTGATATTTATTTTGTCTGGTTACCTGGGGTTGCTAGTATGGGGAAAAATCAGAATTTTTTTTTCTTGAAAAAATTAATCAAAATATAAAAAGACCAATCAGATAATGAATCGGATGCAATTGATTTTGATCAATGTAATAACGAAATTGAATTTGAGAAGGAAGTCAATAAAATTGAATTTTCAAACAGTGAAGGTGAAAATCTTCGTTATATAGCTCCTAGCAAAAAAAGGCCAGGGTTATAATTTCTGATTTTGAAACAGAATGTGATTTAGGCGCTATCAATGCTTGGATTCTGTATAAAGAGACCACTCAAGTAAATATTTCAAGAAAACACATTCTATTTTCCAGTTGGCTGAAGAGCTAAGTAGTAAATATTGAGAAGAAGTCGAGAACACTTCCATTCCAATGGCAAACTTCATACTATTGACGCACAGAAGAATATATTGTCAAGTTCAAGAATCATGCAATAAAAATAGATGTAAAAACTTTTGTGCTAAATGTAATAGAAATGTTTGTGGGGAATGTATTTCAAAAGAGAATTTACATGTAAAAATATTTTCAATGAATTTTTTTAATCATAAATCTTTTATTTAAATTGATTTGGAACTATTTTCTCTGCAACTTCAATTTTCTTGTATGAGTTAAATTGGCTCACTTCAGTCAAAATAGGTATATAACCAACATCCATAAATTATAAATTGCTCCAAGTCCCCTTAAACCTTTATCTACCGACTGTACTTATAAGTACCACTCAATTTAAAACTATATAGAATAACCATTTTTACGAATACTCTGACGATACTTAGCAGGAATATTTTTTTAAATCCACTCTTCCAAAATATATGGCAGCACGGGTTTTATGATGAGTATTTCAACGGAAAGGGCGAAAAGTTTTATAGCAGAAGTTGCATTTTCAGTTGACATTTTGATCGGATTGCGAAGATTGTCATTTTTGTTCCGAAAAAGTGGTTAATGTCAAAATGTGTCTCATTTTTTTGTACGCTAATGAAGACCTTAGAAAATAATTAGACTATTTTAAGTGAATAGTGTATGTAATTAATTTTACAGTTGTATAACTTTGTGGTACTTATAAGTACCGATAGCACACTGGATGTTAGAGCAGGAATTTAGTTTTTTTCTCCGTCCTTGTGGCTTTTTGTTGTGTTGTAGAGCCATCACGGTAGTGCAACTGACTTATGCTTTTTTTTGGCTCTCTTTTTAGCTTAACATTTATTTTGTTTTTTTATTGTTTTATTTTAACGTTTCAAAAAATTTTGAACTTTTAATCTGGGTTTTTTTTTGCCACAGAAATGAAACATCTATTTTATTTCAAAAATTAACAATGTTTTAATTTCTTTGTGTGTAACTGAGATTTAACAATAATTGGAGAATTTTAAGGTGCTATTATTATTATTATTATTATTTTCTTTTTTAGAAAAATTGGAAAAATGCAGCTCAATATTCAAGAGGCTTTGGATTTATTGCAGAACCTTCCATCTGAAATCTGTGATGTATTAACAGAAGAAGAAATTCCAGCAAATAATCTGCTGGAATTTTCGTTAGATTTTTAAGATGACGATGAAGAGACTGAACAAGACGCAAGGTGCAGTAGTTCATGTTAAGAAAATACTGCATTTCCTACTCCAGGATGCAGTGCTATAAAAAACATATTATCGAAACCTCATTCAAAATACACAACGTGTAATGGGTTTTTGTGTATCAATGAAAAGAAAAACTGTTTCTTTGAATATCATCAAATTAAGTTTATGTGTAAAAGCTGTTTTATGCGTAAAAAAAGTAAATAAATTTTAAAAATTTAATAAAATAAATAAACATTTTGTACTGTAAAATATATTAGTGTTCTCTGGTTATTTAGCATTTTTAAGAGTTAAAACTGCGTTTAAAAAGTTATTCGGTCTTTTCGTATTATGAGAATATTTGAGACCTTTGTGGACTGATGGTACTTTAAAGTACATAATTTAATTAATTAGATTTAACAGATTAACGGTAGAGAATTTTTAACAAAAACCATAAGTTTTTACTTATATTGATCGTAACTCTGAAACTAATGTGATTTTTTTAAAAAAAATTGTAGTTCAACCCCGTTATTGAGTTCTCAGCCCTGCAGAGACAAAACAGTATTATTACAGAAGCATTTTTCACAAAAGGGGAATGTTTTAAAATATGTCACTCTTTTTCCATTTTTTACCAATAAAATTGCATTTTTTAAAATTGTAATTATATTCTTAAAACAATTTTATACGCGTATTGTAATTCAATTGACATGAAAATATATATGAAAAAAAACCCGTTCACTCATATATATACGCTTTTTCAAAATTACGGCTCCGAACGTATAATCAGTCATCTGAAAATTAGTTGAAAAATATAATCTGAAAAGAAAAATGTTTCCTTGGTAATTTTTGTTAGTTTTCTGTTATTGATATTCTAAAAAATGGAAAATGTTGTAGTTTTATTGTGTGATTTCTGTTATTATTCTATTTGTTTCTTGTTTTGCATCGTATTTGTTCTTTCAATTCGTTTTGTATTCCTTTAATTTGTTCTTCCATCTTCTCTCTTGAGCAATGGTGGTATTTTCTGGCTCTTTAATATATTTCACAAACTCTTAACACAAACAAGAAACAACCTATATATATGCTAAGAACGGCAAAAGGAACTCAAGTCACGTGGTTCACCACATCATCTGAAATATCAGTACAGTTTTGAGATCAATTCAGCACTGTTTTCACCGAATCAAATTCTAATTTAATAAGTAATATACCCAAATAAAAAATACAGGTTGACAATTACAGTAGAACGGCATTTATCCGAACGTTTATTAACCGGAGTGTCAAATATCCGTACCAGATTTTTTTTATCAACTACATGTACTGTATATAAATACGTTTCCGAACAGTGCAATGCTCAACAGTTGTTTCGCGTGAGGCCAAAAGTGACGGGAAAGCCCAAAGTCAGGGATTTTGAGGAATTTCAGTTGTGTGATTGGGTAAAAATCTGTGCGGAATATTAGGTTATTTGTTTACAAATGAGTGAGGTGTATACGTGCTCTTTGTTGAGTTGTGAACTGCTAAGGCTTTGAATTCTGAAATTGTGACTTCCGTGCAAGAAGATTTCGACCCTGTCGTCGATGAAGCGGGTGAAGACGAGGACAACAACCACGAAAGTAGCAAGGGTCCATCAAATGCTGACACGTTTTCTACCTTAGAGACAGCTATGGAGTGGTACGAACAACAATCAGAGTGCTGTCCTACTCAACTACTGTTGCTCAAGAGAATCAGAGACCTTGCAACGAAAAAACGAAAATATACAATGGTACAGCGAAAAATACGTGATTATTTTGCGAAATTTAAATTGCGACATTTTGCACCTATTTTGCTTTTTCGTCAAGCACGTTTCCCGCATGTGATGATTCTCAATATTTGCATAGTGTTCAGTTTCATATACAGTATCGATCGCATTTGGATTTCGGGTATCCGAACAATCGCGTATCCGAACGGTGTCCGGTCCCAATTGATTCGGATAAACGACGTTCTACTGTATTGAGCTATATGAAATCTAACGTGAATTAATTACAACTTACTGCGTGCACACCTTTAACTCAACATCTAAATGTCACTACAGATATTCAGATTTAGGTTATGATATGTTCGATATGTCTGCTATCATTGGCGATGATGTGGCGTAGGTTAATAGCAAAATTCTACTTAACCAGCTGAAGTGTCGGAATGTCCATGCTGTCGATGACTTCCTGAATGGCGTTTTACAGCTCAAGAATGGTTTTGGGGTTATTGCTCTACACCTTGTCTTTAATACAGCCCCACAAAAAGGAGTAACATGCGCTTGGATCTGGAGAATGTGGCGGCCAATTGAGGCCCGTGTCAATGGCTTCTGGGAACCCCAGAGCCAGAATTCGTTCCTCAAAGGGCTCCTTTAGGACATCAAACACTCTCCTGCTTCGATGGGATTGAGCTCCATCTTGCATGAACCACATCTTGTTGAAATCAGGGGCACTTTGGATAATAGGGATGGAATCCTTTTCCAAAACCTTCACGTACCGTTCAGTATTCACCATGTCGTTAACGAATATAATACCGACTGGTCCGCAGCTGGACATTGTACACCACATACACTGGTGTGTAAAAATTAAGGACGAAGTCGAAAAATTAGCATATCAGCTGAACGAAGAGGCAGAGCGGACAGAAAGACCAATCAGGAGATTAAGTAAGGTGATGTACGGTAGCACATGCGCAGATATGCAGGTAGACGTAATGGGGGAGTGTCTGAGTAGTATAAAGCATGTTGTCGGTGTAAGATCAGTATTTCTGGCAAAGAGATTGCACGCCGTATAGCAATTAAAATCACACCGAGTTGCTGCCTCAGCGAGAAATGGCGAATAATCAATCTGTTAGACGACATCTGGATGCTTTTACCCGAGGTCGAATCATTGGGAAGTTGGAGGAAGGCCGCAGTGTGACAAGTGTGGCTGCAGAGTTCGGAATTGCTCACAGCATCGTTTCACGACTTTGGAGACAATTTCAAACTACAGGAACAGCTATCCGGGGGTTCAGTAGTGGTCGTCCACGAGGAACCACACCCGCAGATGACCGGTACATTGTCTTACAGGCGGCAGACAGCGGGAGAAATCGCTAGACACACGACACAGGTGACTGGACGACCGATATCGCGTTTTACCGTGGCCAGAAGACTGCACGGTGGTGGTCTGTTTGCACGACGCCCTGTACGGTGTGTACCCTTAACGCCTGCCCATCGGAGTAGGCGTTCTCTGTGGTGCCGGGAACACCGGAATTGGAGAGACAATGAATGGGGACGAGTACTCTTTACAGATGAGAGCAGATTCAGTTTGAGTAGCGATTCTCATCGCATACTCATCTGGAGAGAGCGGGGAAGCCGCAATCATCCCTCGAATATCATTGAAAGGGACAGGTATGGAGGTTGCAGTGTTCTCGTTTGGGGAGGCATCATGCTTGGTAGTCGTACAGACCTTCACATCTTCGACGCAGGTTCAGTCAACGGGACCCGTTATTGTAACGAGTTTCTTCTTCCATATGTGCGCCTTTTTAGAGGTGCTATGTGTCTGCAGTTCCTTTTCATGGACGACAATGCACCATGTCATCGCACAGTAGCTGCCGAACAGCTCTTAGAGAGTGAGGATATTGAACGTATGGATTGGCCGGCACGATCTCCGGATCTCAATCCCATCGAGCATGTATGGGATTTTCTAGGCAGACGCTTGGCAGCTCGTACCTTACCACCAGTAACGATTCGGGAGCTTCGATTGGCGCTGCAAGACGAATGGGCAGCAATGCCTCGACAACTCATTGACACCCTCATTCTCAGCATGGGAAGACGCTGTGAAACCTGCCTAGCAGTCAGGGGAGATCATATCCCCTACTAAAGACCGGATGTTTCTTGCTGGACACCCATCACAGGGATGTTTCGGCCTTCACTCGCATTGCACTCCATGCTAATTTTTCAATAAAGCTTCTTTTTATCCCTCTGATTTCTCTTTTAGTAAGTGTTGCTTACATTACACATGTCCTTACGTATTGGGGATCTTACGGTGTTAAATGTGTTGATTTGGAAAGCTTTTGTACAAAGTTATATTGAAAAAACCGTCTCGTCCTTAATTTTTGCACACCAGTGTAGTCACTCGTTGAGCGTGGAGGTACTTCTCTATCACGAAATGCGGATTCTCAGTCTCTCAAATGCTCCAATTTTGTTTATTTATGGACCCTTCTAAATAACAGTGAGCTTCGTCTCTAAATCAAACCCTATTCACATCAAAGTTCTTTTCTTCAATTCTGTGGACAATAATGTTGGCGAAACACAATCGCTGTTCCATGGCCTTGGGGCTTGTAGATGATGGGCTTGAATTTTGTATGAGAAGAGATACAGGTCTTTTCAACAACAATTTCTCGCAGTGTCTCCCGGTTGATTCCCTCCTGTTGTACAACTCATCTGATTGATTTTCCGAGGATGGTTTGAAACCACGCGTGTCTCCTCGATGTTTATAGGCGTTTCCACACTTTTTTGACGACTGATATCGTTATCACCATCACTACAAGTTCTTTCAAACTTTGGAATCAAAATCATAATTGCTAGCACATTTGGACTGGATGTGCTCAGCTCTATCGCAAACTTCCTTTAATCCTCAGTCGGGCTATTATTGCTCTCATTGTAGGCCTTCACAAGCACTATGCGCTCAGGCACGCTGTACCGTGACATTTTCAATTGCAAACGGCCGACAAAAACCAGGAGCGCGTGATAGCGCGTACTAAATCCCATCATGCCCTGAGGCCAACCGTGCTATTTGAACGTCCTAATGCAGGCATGACCAACCTGTGGCTCAATTAAAGACTTTTTGTGGCCCAATCGAAGTTTCTGTCTATATCAGAGGCAAGCAGACTTTTCTAGGGCGTGATCTACTTCTTCTTCCAATCTGTTGCGGTCCACCCAATGTCAGTGGCGCGCACAAGGAGGGGGAGGGAGCACTGATTCGGACCGTCCCCACAGCCCTTGATTTTTTTTTACCGATTGATTTTAGTTCCATGTATACAGTACGATAAACTTAATTAAGTAATTGTTATTAATAATTTTCTTAATATTTAATGCTGAGTATTTATTTAGTAATTTATTTTTTCTGTTTTTTGATACTGACAATCTACAAAATTAAAAAAAAAATGTTTGGTTGCGTATTGGGGTAGGATACCAGAATAGTAGACTTTTGTCCCCTCACCCCTTGAAAGATTTATGTGCACGCCAATGCCCAGTGTCGTAGGTGTGGTGAGGTAGGAAAAGGTTTACAATATTTCTTATAAATTAATAATAAATACGAAATATGTACTTATATAGAACTAAAATAAAGATACTCTAACACTTTTAAAAATTCTTTAAAGCAAAACGCAAAATACAAATATAATAATAATAGCTACACTTATAATAATATCAATTGGTACACTCTACTGTCAAACAATTGAAATACATAAAAAAAGAAATTTTTATATTACATTTATCTTAGTTTTATTTAAATATTTTTATGTATAGTTAGTTTTCGTTGTGTTATAGTCAGCAGAAGGTTTATATAGTCTGAGTTTCGTTTATAATTACTAACTGCTAAAATCTTCAGGCGGTCATCCCAAAATGTCTCGGTGGTCCACCGGTCGATCGTGAACGACGTAATGCTTATCCCGGTTCTATATTATTTTAGACATTTGAAGTATAGGCGTTTGAATTGAAAATATCGTGTTTTGTGTGTGTGTTTGATCCTCCCCCACCTCTCCCCTTGCAATTTTTTCCGAAATAATTTTTTCTCCTTCATTTGACTTCCAAGTAAATAGAAAATAATCATATGGCCATCGGGCAGAAAAATTTTTTTTGTCGACCAGTGTAATAATTATACTGCTGCTCTTCTTTGCTAACAATGCTGTTCTTTGCTTAATTGCTTTTTTGCATTTGAAATAAAAATTTTGAAAACCTTAAATATAATTACATAGATTATATTCATATACCTCTATGTCCTATATTCTGTATATAAAACTGACAATACAGTAACTTCTTTGAATCTAGTTGTTTGACAAAAAAATATTTAAATTATTTTTAATTTATTAAAATGAATAACAGTAAAGATTTAAATGATGTTACATTTTATTAACAGATGGAGCCACAAGATTGCTTTAAACATCTAAAACAGGGGCGTCAAACTCGCAGGCCGCTTGCGGCCCACAACGAACAGTCTTGTGACACGACCAATATACAGTGGCGTAACGTACACCCCCACCACCAGTGCACCGCGGGGGGGGCAGGATTCTAAGGGTCCCAAAGCCTAGGCGATGCCGATTGCGTAAGATCCGGTTACGGCTCAAAATCTGATTTTGCAGGGGGGCCCGAAAATTCTCCGTTACGCCATTGCCAATATATCCCCTAGTGGTATAACCTACACCCCCGCCATCCCTGAATCGTCGGGGGGGGGGAGGGCTAGGTCTGACTGCCTCCAAGTACCTACCTTTAGTAAAATCGCCCTTGGGGGCCCAAAAGCTGACTTTGCAGGGAGCCCAAGTGTTTTCCGTTACGCCACTGACATCGCCACACAATAATATATATATATATATATATATATATATACTTCCTCCCGAAATTGGAAAAATAGTAGCAGAGATGAGATGTCAAGTGTCAGGATGTTAACATTTAATTCTTCATTTTCTTTTTTTATTTATTCATCGAAATAAACCTAAGTTTCTGTAAAAATTGATTTTTTTTGCGTCCCATTTTAAGTTAAACCTTTTTGGTTTGTCCCAAGTTAGCCTTTGTGTTTGACACCCCTAATCTAAAATTATTCCCTGGAGTATTGAGGTGGTGACATTTTGAATACTGAATACATTTAATGTATACATACTTTTAACAACTTACTTTCTTCTGAACTATCTGAAAGAAAATTGAATATTCACTTTTAGATCTATTTGACAAAAAAAAACGATATGGAATTTAAATTTAAATATTCATGATAAATATACTTTTTACATAATTTATACCGGTAAAGGTTTGCTAGGCTCCTAAAAAATCTGCAAGACTGAAGACATAAAAAAAAGATGCATTGGTCGCAAAAGTGAATTAATTGAGTGATTTTTATTAGTATTACACTTTGGTCAAGGGTTGGCGATGAATTTAGGAAGTTGGAAAAATTGCTATCTAAAGCCAAAGGATAAATGCAACATGCACCAGCCCTTCTCTACAGATGTCAAGTCTTTGGAGCAGAAGGGCGAAGTAACGTTGCGCCATGAAGCAACACGAAGGGATTGGAGACGGACGTCGCCATTTGGAACTTCGGTCAAGGGACGAGGAGGATACCTGAGCTGGCACTACCTTTCCAAACTACCACACAGAGTCTCGACACATTTATCGTGCATAGGTCTCTCTTATCGGTGGGTCTTCAGTGGCACTAGGGCTCGAACTCGCCGTCCAAGAGCTCTTGTGATCATAGCCACAAGGATACCGAGGCTGTTTAGTGTGCAAGGACACCAGCCCATAAGCAGACGTAAAAAACACCGGCTACGAGATGCTGACCAAGGACACTCGGCAACCACGGTCACAAATAAGTGCTGGAGTTAAGTTGTTAAAAAACCTATTATATATTAGATACAAACTATGGGTTGATCGATGGTTTATTACCGTCACACTTAGAAGCTACACGAGGCCTATTGGCGATGGATTTCGTAATTTTGAACCGCGATCAAAGGAGCTTATAAATAGAAGAGTATTACTCTTTTCAAAGAAAGGGTTGAGTGAATATTTATGAGGGTCGCACAAAAGCAGCAAGAGGGCTATTGGCAACGAGCTTCGTAATTTTTAGCGACGGTCAAGTGACGAGGAAAATAGCCAAGCTGGTACCCAAGTCTCCTAACTTCTACATCAAACTAACGTGAGGAGTTTGACCTACGACAGATTTAGCGTCGATCAGACACTTTACACGGCGGGTAATAAGTGACATTAGGACTCGAACCAGCGTATCGAAAATATTGGACACGAGTTCGAGAGTATGACCACAAGGCTACCCGCATGGCATAAACTGTACAAATTTGAATTCCAAATACGGGTAAGTAAGAGTAGGGGAATATTAACGTCGCACTGTTCAGCTACACGAGGGCGTTTGGCGACGGACCTCATAATTTTGAACCATGGTCAAGGGACGAGGACGACACCTGAACTGGCACCCCCTTCTCCTAACTACCACACCATACCAACGGGAGGACGTTTGAGCTCTCGACATATTTAACGTGCATCGTGCCCCTACACGGCGCGGCTTTAGTGGTACTGGATTTGAACTCATTACATGCCTGCCATAATCCGATACCTTGACCACTGGACTACCGCAGCCCCTTCCAAATACGGGATTGAATTTCGATGAAAAATGTAAGGAAAAATAACAATTTTCAGCATTGAAACATTGACGGAAAAAGTTTTATAGAAGGCAATCGGTTAGGATTGCAGACATTCACTGTGCATCGGATAAGTACAATGGATAGCTAATAGCTTTTGCAGGATATAAGTGTATTACATTGTTTAGAGCAGCGGTTCTTAAACTTTCGATCGCCGGGGCCCCTCTTTTACTTATCAGCGTGACATCAGAGCCCCCGAAGATTTTGAACATCCCTCCCCGACTTAATATTCTCGATTAAAACACAAGTTCTAATAGACAATTTAGGGATTTTGTCTAGCATGGCACGTCTTTCAGTTTTTCCACGAAGTCTTTCAGAGGCTGCAAAAGAGGGAAAATTTAACATTAAGTAAGAGACTCTGCGGACTCCCAACGAAGACACTGCGGACCAAAGGGGTTCGCGGACCACAGCTTAAGAACCACTGGTTTAGAGACAAGGAAGCTAAATATTAAGAACACATGGTAATTAACTCTTATATGCATTTCAGGTGACGGACTGCGTTCGGAACCAGGATTTTCAAAAAGCGTATAAATGAATAAATTGATCAATTGAATTAGAATATACATATAAAAAACTGTTTTAAGAATATTATTACAAGAAATTATTTAAATGCAATTTTTTTGGCCAAAAATGATGAAAGAGTGACATGTTTTCTCAAAACATTCTCCTTTAATGAAACATACTTCCAAATTGATAATATTTCGCCTATATATATACATATAGGACTTCTCTGTGTTAGATTTGAATTAAAATTTTTGAAATATATGCCTTAGAAGAGGATTTATTTATATTTTGTTACATATCAATGCAGAGGAATTGTAACCCCCCACTCGTTTTTATTTCAATTGATCATAAGTCTGAAAATATTGTGTATATTTCGAAAATTTTAGCCAAATTTCTCTGTAGAGGTTCTGACTATATACAGGCAAACTATAATTTTTATAGAACTTTTTTTCTTACAAGGAGAAATGTCCTGAAAATAAGTCATTATCTTTTCGGTTTTTTTTGGCCCCAAAAATTGCTCTTAAATATTCTTTTCTAGTAATAATATTTATAAAAAATTTTTATAAGCATATTCTATTTCAACTGACACTGTTGTTGTTTCTTATCCCAAATGGTGTAGCTTAGCTGCACCATCTCCATAAAACCAAAAATTGCCAGAAAAAAATAGGATTTTCTAAAATCTCGTCAATAGTAAAATTCAAACAATTAAGAATATGACGGGGGGGGTTAGACCTGATAAGCCTCGCCCCTATGACACTCTGGAAAGACTTTCTGGCCCTGTTGAAAATTAAGAGATTTGTTGTGGCCACTAAAGAAGCGTAATAGTGTCGTCTGCTGATCCCTAGGAATATTAAGTTGGTGACACACCAACGAGTTTTTTCCTAAAATGCTAAGAGCGAGCAGAAGGAATTCTCCAAAGCGCATTGAATTCTTAATACAGGAGAGTCCGGCAAAAGTTATACAAGTGTCATCAAGCAAGGTGTCAGCAGTGGCAGATTTGTCCAAATTATCGGCTATCTCGTTACCACTCAATCCAATACGGGAGGGGACCCATTGAAAATATACAGAGTGTCTAGACAAAAATCGAACCACAATATCCAGAATATTTAGGCTTGTCATATCCCCAACAGTTGTCCGACGAGAAAGATGATGAATTGAAGCATGGTTGTGAGTTAAAATCCAAATGTCTCTGAAGGCAAGGTCTGAAGGAGTTGTCAATAAATTTTAATCCCTTATATATTGCAGTAAGTTCAGACTTAAAAACAGAACAATAGTTAATATTCCTAATCTTGATGTCAAATGTACCATCAGGTGTCTCAATGTGCACGCCGCTTCCAGAAATACCACCGTTGCCCATGCTGCCATCAATACAGATTTTCAAAGCCGAATGAGGGTTGCCATGAATTGTCTTTAGATCAATCTGTGTAGTAAGTTCTGGCCTATCAGACCTTTTACACACGCTGGTCATCAATCTGGAAATGTATTCGATCAGAGTCAAACTTAAAATGGGAAAAGGGCTTTCAGGAGTGAGGTCCAACATGACCAGTAAACAGGCCCATTTCAACTGCCAAAGAAAACCGGGCTATGTTTCTTTAAATGCCTGCCATTGAGCCAAGAAGGGAGGTAGGCAGAAGTTCTGTGCTGATCATTGTAGCTAAATAGCTTATTGTAATATTTTATCCAGCTATAACTTCTTCTCATAGAAAGGAGGGGTGAAATCACTCATAAAAACAATATAATTAGGGCAATTATTACGAATGCCAGTAATTATTCTTGAGACATTTAGTTACACTCGTTCAAGTTTATTTTAGTTTTAGCTTCAGAAGCACGGAAAAAAACAAAAAAACTGGAAAACCATTTTCCAAAATTGGTCTGACCAGTGAGATGCTGGTTGTTCTCAGGGTATTAACGTCTGCGTCCCAGTCACGTCAGGAAATATATTTGAAAATGTTAAGTCATTTTTTTTGCATTTGGCTACTTGAGCCTCTATATGTCTGTTATTCAATATCTTCTGGTCCAGAATGTAACTCAGGTGTTTGGCATTTTTTGTGTAATATAATTGACTGTAACTCTTAAAACGGTTGGTTGATAGTTATAGCGATGTCTATTGGTGGCGAGAAAGGTAACCTTTGACTTTGAGGTATTAAAAAATCTTTTTTTTGGTGTTCAGCAAAAGTACAGACCTCAGAAAGTACATAATTTAGGTTAGCCTATATTTTTTTTATGTCAGAATCCAAACACCAAATGATGACATCATCAGCAAATATAGATGAACACTACTATACTTGTTGAGTCCCTCCTCAAGACCAGGAACATAGAATGAGAAGAGTATCGGGCTTAGGACTTAACCATGTCTCAATCCAAAAGGATCAGACAACGTATTTTTGAATTTCCTTAGTTTTGTCTGCTTAAATCCCCCCTGTAGAGAACCTTCGCTCAGAGCATTTACATCAACCATCCTGCGGTTTCTTTCTGAATTTTGCTTATCGTCGAACGAAATGATGCTTTTTTAAGAGTAAAAATTCTATTTTCTCGTTCTACTGTCGCGCCTTTTAATAGGCTTAAATATATCTTTTATTTATTATTGTCTTACGGTCAAAAATTAAATAAATATTGTTGTGAAAGTTTTGAACTCTGCTTATCTATCGAAGCGGTATTATGGCGTGAAAAGATCGCTTGTGAACCAAAGGAATCTTGGTAACTTAGTCAAAGTCACCGAATTTGGCAACAAAAGAGATATGGCTGCAAAAGTCCAGAAAAGTCTAGAACAATAGACGGCAAGACTTAGGAGAGAAGAGCCAAATTGTAAGAAAAATTAAATAACTAAGGTATCAAAAGGCCATTTATACAAAGAACTACATGCGCGTGTCGCCCAGCCAGTATGGTGGCTATGACCCTCGGCTTGTAACTGAGTGGGTTCGGGTTCGAATCCCGAGTAAGACTTGGTTGTATCTTCTTCGGGAAAGAAGTCGGTCTTTCGCCTGAATGGATTCCCGTCTCGAAAGGAAAAGCAGCGCACCTCATCTTGTTATATGCTGGGATCATCGTTTGTAATAAATCTGTATTCTTCTGTGGTTGTGTTATATGTTTCTGTTCCTCTATCTCACGTCCTTCGTATGTATCCCAGTAATAAACAACTACATACGCGCGAGCAGGGAACAAAGGACAAACTGTGGTAACAGTCGCGATTAAGACTGGTGTATCCAAATAATGTTTTCATTTATAATATTTACAAAAAAAAAACTTTACACACAAAAAAAAGTAACATTTTCAATTCCTTCCAAAACTAAAAGTTTTCGAAGATATTTTAATTTCTGAGATTCAATGCAAGAACAACTTATATTAAAATGTCATAATGGTGGAATTAGGATTCCAAAACAGAGTGAAAAAATGTTCCTACAAATGGTACCTACCGTAAGGATTTTATTCTGAAATTTCATGGTTGCACAAATATTTAAAATTGATTTGTATTGTTCCTGCATATAAATTCCGCTTTTCAACTGAGACTAAATATAAGAAAGTTACTTAAGCTTTTTGAAAACCATAGTTCTGAAAGTAGTCACCTCTTAGTAGGATTTATTATTTTTTATAATTTGCAAAGAAATTGCTATTTATTTGCTTTATAAAATATGGCAACGGTTTCAAGTATTTTTTTTATAATTAATCTAGCAAAAAAAAAAAGTTTTTAGGAAGAAAACATTTTTGTTCAAAATCATCGTCATCCTCCGCTGTAAAGCAAATCGATTAAAAATTTCCCATCAAAACTGTCCTGAAAAGAGATCAGAGCCCAAGTGGAACTGGCTGTTAACTTCTCCCTTCCCGAACATTCAACAGTTGTTTCTCAAGAATTGAAAACAAGCCCTTGCGATGCCCCCATAAATGCCGCATGAATGGCGAAAGGAGATGCGTAAAGGCGAATGCGCATGCTGGCGCGGGAGAAGCGCAAGAGCAGGTTGTATCATTTTAGGTTCGGTGACTAGAGAAGAAAGCTTCAAGGAAAACCAGAGCTCCGGATGAAGTGGTAATCTGCTTTAATCTTGCTTTACAAAATCCTTTTACTAAAGAGGTAACTTTGACGAGAAACTGAAAATAATCCTGGATTTTCTGAAATATTTATTTCATCTTGTTTTAATTCGGTAAAAAATTAAACAAAATAATATTTAGTTTTTGTAGTTGCTTTTATTTCGTGAGTTTTTCAAACTTTAATTTCTTTCTCTTAATTTATTAGTGAATTCATTTCTAATAATATTGTATCAGATTATTTGTAATTGAAATGTATGATATTTTGCGTGTCTTTCAACGATATTTAAATCCATATTTACAATTTTCTGCATTAATTATGTGTGTATGAATCACTTTTTCTTTTCTCTTATTTCATTTAAAGTAATATTTTATGTCTCAAAATGTGTTGGTAACCCCTTAATTCTAAAAATAAATCGCGTTAATATTTTCCATGCCGATATATAATAGTTCTAAATGTTCTGATGATGATTTGAAAATTCAATCATCATTTTTGAGAAGTGAAATTATTAGTATTCCGTGAATTAAACTGTTAAATCAGTGGCTTACATTTTCAATTTCTTTACTAAGAATCCCCTGTATTTTCATTTCAAAATTATGAATTTCAATATCTTTCAAATTTCAACTAAAGCTTTGAATTATATAAAACTTATTTTGTTTGTTCTTCTAAAGAAAGAATAATATTAAACTTTAAAAATAAATGCTTGTTTTGTTTATATAGTTAAAATTCATTAATTGGGGAATTTTTGATAACTATATTGAATTAAAAAAATTTAAAAAAAAATTTGAATACAGATTTACTTAAAATGAAAAAAACTATTATTGAAGAAGGAATTTTTTTTTTGGTCTCATTTGCAGTACGAATGTATTTTCCCCTGTTTGTGAGATTAAAATTACATTAATATAGTTATGTCCACATAATAATGATTTCAATATATAGTAGAAAATCGGTACATTCTATTAATAAGTTTTCCCATATAAAATATTTGTGATTAAATTTAAATGAAGTTGTTATGATGTAATTAGTGTAGAGGCACAATGCGTTTATTTGCAGTTTGATGAAATTTTTTATTTGCCGTTGAATAAGTAAAAAATAATGTGTTTTCTCAAATGTAAAAACAATTCTCCTCGCCACATAGAATATACGAAAATCGTCTCCATAAGGAGAATTTACCGAGAAAGAAATTTGATTGTATATCATTTTGAAAGGAAAAAAAAGTTATTAATGTTAAAAATGAGTTTTTAGTATCGAAATATTGTTCTTAAAAATTAATGTAAAAATACATAATTTTCTAAACCATTTTCAATACAACCAGATGTTCAAACTGACTTCTAGATCTCGGTAACCGATTGGTCAGGGATGTGAAATTGCGGCCAGTTATCGATTCAGGGGTTCGAGCCCTGGTGCCAATAAAGATTACTCGTGTAGATGTATGATGCACGTTATAAATCTGTCTCAACTGAATTTCCTTAATTCCCCATGAACTGGAAGCTTAGAGAGTTGGACGTGAGCTGTAGTTTCGCCGCCGGCAATTGACCAAAGTTTCGGTCCGTCGAAAATAGCCGTCACGTCACTTTAAAGTACTATGTAAATGAAATGTTTGCATTGTTGCGGGCTATCTCGTAAGGATCCCCATTTAAACTTAAGTGGAGTAATATTCTCTACAATTTTACTTCAAATTTACTTTCACCTCCTTACAGTGGTGGCATATTATGTAAATTTGTTTTCCCATATAAAACTGAGTGAGAAAGGGAGGAAATAGACAGCAGTAAAGATCAGTAAATAGCCATTATCAGAAAGTCCAGCGCATGAACTTTTGAAAAATTATCAATTTTTCTTTTTTTTATATTTTCTGAATGTTCAATTATTTCTGTTTAAAATGATATATGATATGAGGAAATACAATAATTAGAAGTATTTTTATTTATTTTTTAAACGAAGCTACTCCTTGAGACGCGCATCGATTGAGCTTTGTCAGGAGAACTTGTGTTTCCCCTTGCATAAGTTTCTGATGAGTGCGAATACATATGATGTTCAGGTGTATTGGGCATATCCAAAAGTGTATTGGTACAGAGAAAAAAAAGAGATATAGAGATAGATTGTATAGAGAAAAAAAAGTTAAGTGTGATGGAAAAAATTAAAGTGGTTGTAACCGACTCCCCGATATTTCATCTACCAGCATGAAAACTGCTCTTTGGATTGTTCATTTTCATCTTCTGTCTTCAAACGAAAGCCCTCAACATGGCCAGAGGGTATAAATTTATAGTGCAAGTTTCAAAGGCAGAAGCTGAATGTAAATGAAATGCATCATGATCATAAACCCATACACACGTGCTATATACGACAATGAATTAAATGCAGCCAATTCTTAGAGATTTAGGTGAACCTATGTTATTAAGAAAAGGCTTACATGGAAAGACTCAGAACCCAAATAAGTCAGTTAATAATACCATAGGGTCAATGATTCCAAAATCTTCATTTGTGAAATTAAAACCCCAAAATAAAGAGTAAATATGGCTACTTCCCAGTTCAATATGAGTAATGTAGCAATATTAATAATCTTAAAGCATTGTGATATGGAACCAAGATATAACTGTATGTCATGCTTCAAAAATTAAATACACGTAGGATTCATGTAGCTCAACGAAAGCATCTTGAGATCCCCTCCCCCAAGAAAAAAGGCTAAATTTTTAAAAATAGTGAAAAAAAATTTAGAAGAGTCTTTTGTAGAAACAGATGGTAAAGAAAATGCTTCATGTGCTTTTGGAAAGCACTAATAAAAGTAAATGCTCAAAAATTACAAATTTTTTTACTTTAAAACTTGTTTTCTCAAAATGTAATATTTTTCCCTTAATGAGCCATTTTCTCTAAAACTACTTACTATAATCCAGAAATTTTCAGTGAGCATACTTTAAACATGTTTACACATTCTGATAGAGGGAATTAGATATATTTAGCAAACATTTTTAGATAAGGCTTTTTTAAACTAAATTTTAGGGAAAAAACTTACACTTTTTATAAAATTCATAATCACTTTAATTTTTAACAAAAAGACAAAATCCTTCGTTAAAGTTTTATTGATAGTACACATAACCTACTGTAAAAAGTGTATCCTTTAGAAGTAAGTAGTTTCTGAGAAAGTTACATAAACCTACGCAATTTTATCATGAGTGCCTATAGACGTACCGGATCCCCTTAATGGTGTGGAAATTTTTGCTTTAGATTTAACAAATAGGTAATACTTCGTTGCCTAATTCAAGCACTTATTGATAAGGAGAGTGAAATCCAATTTATAAAGTTCTCGAATTAGTCTTACTGATCATTGGATCCGAGACCATCAACGTAATATCAGGGGACTCCTTTCATTTTGGGCAGCAAGTGTTTAGAGCGTTAACAAATAATTCAGGTAACTGAAAATTGGATGACTAAGAGTTTAGTTTATTTTCATCGTAACTCTTATGTGGGGAGAGTTAGCCTAGTAAAAGTCATTAACTAGATAATTTATGTTTGTAGTGTTATTTTTGTGCCATAGCGAATATTCCTATTGTAATATCGAATTCGAATCGCAATCTCGTACAGATCCCTCTGAGTTTGATAATCAGGCTTGAGTGTTACAGCATAAAATTGTGTTTCTTTTTTTGAAAGCATTCATTTTTCTTTTATTTCCGTATTTTTCTACTAAATATGCAAATTCTCTTATTTTTGAGTATTAGTGCAAATAATACTGTTTGTAAAAAAGAAACCTATATAAAACATATTTTTTTTGCTTATTTATTTTTAGGCATCATTCCAATTTCTGATGAAAACAGTATCAAGACTCAATTACGGTTATTTGTCAATCACATTAAAGACTTTGGAATATCTTCTAGAAATTCTGTTAATCAAATCAAAGGTATATTATTTATAATTATTTATCAGAATGTGATACTGTAATTTAAGCAAATATTGGAACAAAAATACAGAAATTTGGTGAAAATAAACTACAGGGTTAGTTCCAAATTTGTTGAACTTTTGGTACGGCAGCGATTTCATTCTGGCAAAATTTCTTGATATTAAAACTCCTTTGATAATATTTAAAAAGTAGTTCGGAGAATTATTTTTTTACGTACCACAAAAAAGTTCCTCAAATTATCAATCTACAAACAATATGCCTAATAATTACTTTTTTCATGAGTTAATCGATTAAAAAAAAGCATCAGAGAATGGAACCACGAAAAGTTTGTATCACATACTCAGTTATATCTGTTGCTATCTAAAAATAATCATATTAAAAATAATTTAAATAAATGGAGATATTATAAAATTAGCAATATCATTTTGGGAAGATGAGAATTAATCCCCATTTGTGTCATAGAGTCCCTTTATTTCTCTTAATACTTGTTAACTGCCTTGTTACAGCTTCCAATGCCTTGTAACCAAATCACTTTTCAAATTCTTACTGAATATATATGCACGTGGGATTGCGTCCAGGGATTTAACATAAGGAAATCAGACCATATACTTCTCTGCGGTCTTTATTTCTATCTTCCTGTCTGTCCTAATATCTATCTGTCTGTCTGTCTCTATTTATATCTGTCTTTCTGTATATGTTTATGTCTGCCCTCTGTCTTAATGTTTGTCTGTCTTTACATCTATCAGTCAACCTGTCATTTTATCTGTATGTATGTAAATCTATCTTTCTTCCTATCTGAATATCGTATTTCTGCCTGACTATATACTTGTATCTATCTATGAGTATATCTATATATATCTAACTCTATATTTATCAATCTGTCCGTATATCTATCCATATGTACGTAGGAAATTTAAAACTTGTAAGTTCTTTTATGTTTATGTACAATTTCTTTAAATGAAGACAGAATAACCTTATGCACATTATTTTTAAGTTAATGTCCTCCTCTCGATGTACTTTGCCTAATTGTCAAAAACATTTATCTATCTCTTCCATATAATATGTGTTGGCTAGTCGTGGAGCCGCATTTGCACTTTATCTTGTGGTCATCTATACAAGTCGGTAGCTTCGCAAAGCATTCTTAACATTCACAAACAAGTGAAAGTTAGAAAGTTAGAAGGACCTATCTCTGAGGTGTATGGTCATAAAAAATTTCATTTTTTTAACAGAAATAGTAGTGTACAATTCCGTATTGGGTCTTACATTATCATGCAAAAACAAATCTTTCATCGACAGCAGACTTTGGCGTTTGTTGAGATTTGCTTGCTCCAGTCTTTTTCCCAATATTTCACAGTTGCGCTTGTAAAAGTTGTGCTTTTTTCTTAGAACGCTTCTGTTATGTGCTCTTTGGGGCTCAAAGAACAGTTAACATAATCGTTTTTGCCTGTAGCCGAGTCTTGAATTTTTCTTCGGTCTAGATCCAATTTGCTTTCTCCATACTCAGGTTTCTTCTCTTAGTGATAAAACCATATTTCGTCACGGAATTCTTTCTTCTCATATTTCGATAAATAAAATATACAAATATCAGAATATTAAAAAGCTAACTTGAAAACATTAAAATTAATGACATTTTAGTAAAAATATTTCTTTTAATGTATTAATTTTTTTAGTTTGTCAATAATCTTGAACTTATTATAAATGTAAATGTGAAACAAGTAACAGAATAGTCATCTTCTTAACAATAATTAATAAGCCTATTAACATTTAATATTTTATTTGATATATCGTAGACCAATATATTGTAACGATGTAAGTAGTTAATAATATTTACATAAATGGAAATTAAAAATTTTAAATTCCAGAAAGTTATCTAATTAATATTACAATTAAAAGTCTCTCTCTTTTATCAAAAACGTTTGTTCTGTAATTTGTTATCCATAATATGCAAATATGCATCGAGGCAATTTGTATTGACATGATTGTTGTTAGTTTTGATAAGATTGAATTATTTAATATAACAATGAATAATAATGTTATTATTTTTACTGAAACAATTAAATCACTGTGCACCTAAAAGAAAAATTTAATTAATAATAATATAATTGTTTTCTCAATGTAAATAAAGATTTGCTAAACTATTGTTAGTAAGTCCTCCATGAGATAATCCCTTAATTTATTTATGTTGATTCCCTTTAAAATTAACATAGTTTTATTTTAAAACTAATTCTATGACAATTTTAAATTTGTGGAAATTTATAACTTTAATAAGCTTATAATTACCGTGATTTTCTAATATGACCTTAATTATCTCATTGATAACTATGGAATCAAATTAATCTTCAGAAAATCATAACCACGTAATGAATAAATATTCTTAGTTTTAATTATAGCTTTATTAACTTTATGGTTTTGTCAAATATTTTGTAACGCCTAACTTGAAGTTATGACTTAGGTTTTAATCCATTTTTGTAACAGTTCGAACTTCAAATGTGAGGAAATTTAACTTTTGGAATACGAATACTCAATTCTCTTTACATAGCATGACACGATTTACAATATCTCTATTGCATGGATTTGATTTAAGAAAAACTTTATTATTCTCAGAAAATATTTTTATAATAGTATGCTAGATAAATAAGAAAGTATTTATCTAGCATACTACTACAAAAATACTTGCAAATTATAGCTCAATTACTGACGTTAGCAATAAACAATAATGAAAGTTTCTCTAAATTATTTATCATCTTTTTGACATCGTTATATGAAATATCATAATTGAATTTTGATAAGTTAATTTCCTTAGGTCATTTAATATATTGTATTTTAACTCTTCAAATGTCTCTGTAGGCAAACCTTATTTAAGAAAGGACTTTGTCATAAATTTATTTTAATCTTTATAAGTTTTTTTACTGTGATATAGTTGTTAGAAATTGTTAACGGGAAACCAATGCCTTTACGCACGATATCTTTTTAAAACTTTACGTTTAATTAATTCAAATTACCAGTAACTATATGTTGGTGACGTTCATCAATAAACTCATTATCGTCTGCAGAAGTACATATATATAAAGTATATGTATATATGAACAAATATTTTTATAATTTGGATAAATCGAATAATCTTTCTTGTTATTTTATTCGTTTACCACTAGGTTTGAAGGACAGTTTATAGGGGAACCTTCTGTATCAAGTAAGAGCAAAGAATCCGATAGAAGAAGAACAGTTCCAGCATTAATTATCCAGATACTAACTATTGTAAAAAATTGTTAAAATTTTGTTATTTATTTTTATTTTAGGAAAAAAATTCTTTAAAAAGGTTGCATAAAGTGCTAGATATATTGTACCGCCATGCCTGAAGAACTACTTTTGAATGCTTCAGAGAGAGATGCAGTAAACAATAGTTGTGCAGTCAACCACACTGTAGCTCTTTTCAGCGTTTGCGAACCCCCCAGCAAAAGATATATATCATTGCTGAACATTTTGATGAACTCGGAAGCGTCAAATGGTTTGGGTTTTTTGCATATCTAATTATGTATGTGCAAGGACTTCAAGAACTTAACAGGTATTCTAAGAGAAATGAATCGTGGTACTGCATTTTCCACTGGCTTCTAGTTAGCTTTGTGAGCCTTTTGTTTTTCCTACCCACATCTTACAGCATTCTCTCTTATTTGGTGAGTAACGAAGATAAGTACGGGTGGCCGAAGCATTGCTTCCGATATCTTCTTACTCTCTATGCTTATGTCCTAGTTTCGATGGCTCTGTTCTCCTACAATGCTGTTTTCAAAACCTTCTTTAAAACTCCACTCTCTCGTTTGCAGTGGTGCCTGTTTTTCGCGGGATTGTATATTATGAGTTCTTTTTCGACTTTGTATTGCGCGTACGTGTACGGGTGGGTTGAAAGTTATGACTGCGACATGGTTTGCTATGTACTCACCTGGATGTTCTCGCGCTATCCAGATCAACGCGATATCATGATTTTGCTCTTGTGGAACCACATTATTCCAGCTTCTCTCAACTTTTTTCTTATTTCAAAGGTGAGAAAAGAACTGGTGAGGAGGAATGAGTTGGATCTCTTTGACCCACAGAAAACCTATTCACTGTGTCTTGGGGATCGCAAACTTATTGCATTATCGAAATTTTTGTGTATCTACTATGCAATCGCCAGTTCCCCTTTGATCTTGCGAGAAACAGTGAAGTGGATTACTGAGTCCAAAGCAATGGATGCTTATATGCCTAATTGTTTTGAGGCATTGCCATTCTATTTTATTCTTTTGGAATCGTTTTTCTTTTTCAAATTTGAGTTAAATGAATTCGAAACCGTTTGGGACGAATTCAAGATAGACACCCGTCAACGTCTTAAGGCTATAAAACCGTCCTAATTCATGTTGCAATTGCAAAAAAATAATAATGACAATGTAGAAATTATTAACAGTTTCTGTGTGTGTGTGTGTGTTGAAAATTTGCAATTCTATATAACTGCCATTGCTTTCATGTCATTCTTTTTTGTGCTTTTTAAAAACATTATTTTTACATTTGAGCTATACTTTAAAAGCTTTGGATTTGAAAAAGAAAAAAAAAATGGGCAGAGAGTTTCCTCAATATATATTTCTCCTCATTGCAAAGACTATATTCTGTAAGCTTGTAAAAAGTACAGGAAATTTCAAAAATTCAATGGCAAAATTTCATAATTCTTTAGTCATATCATGATTTTTTTTTGTTAAATACTAACTCGAATATAATAATAATTTAACTCGAAATGAAATTCCTTGTTTCCTTATGCTTTGAATAAATCCAAATGCGATTCATTTTTTTGGAAAATCCTGGTTTTTTTTCTTTTGGAAAATAATCACATTGCAACAGTAAAACCGTTTCGTATCGTCGGTTTTCCACAAAAATGAATCTGGAAGCATATCTGGAAGTTTTATTACGTATGCTTTAAAAAAATGGGGTAAAAATTGAAATAATCATGTGTAGTTGTTCTTGTAATAATTTAAATCCATGTCTTTTAGATTAAAGAAATATTTCATTAGGTAGATGCTTTATGTGGTGAACGTATATATAAGATGTGGCAATGTTGTTAGATGAACTGTCTTGTTTGAAGTCTGTATAATTGACTTGGTATTGCTATTATTGATAATGCCACTTGTTATTTATTTTGCCATCATATTATTTTTGCCAAATGTACTTAAAAACCAACATTGATATAGATATTGTATAACCTACAGTTGTGAGTTTCCCTACATTGTCATCTCTATACTTTAATGAATTATGTGATGTCTAGAATCTTACTAGTAGATTATCTCAATGGGCTTCATTCACGGTGGTCACGTGATAAAGGCAGTCACGTGTTCTTTAATAAACTCAAAGCTGAATTAGAATTTGTGAAACTTAGATAAAATTTTCGAATTTGATAATTGCGTAAATATGTTCAAGTGCAAACATGCTATTCTTCAAAAGATTTTCAAAATTAAAATAATTAATCCTTATTTAAATTAAGTTTATTTTCTCTACTTATGTATATTGTTATTGTTGACAAATTTGTCTTTTAAAAAGAAAGTTTTCTGCGACCAACAAAAGTTGGTTTCATTTTTTGTTGTTTAAAATGAAGGGAAAAAAATCAAGGTAAAAGAGTTTACCTTGTCAATGGTGAGCTGCCACACCTTGATAAAACATAAGAGTCCATGAGTAAAAACACTATTGTGAACTTCTATAAATATTGTGAACTTCTATACACTGAACAGTACACAATTACTACGGCACAAACACTAGAGAAATAACATTTGTATACATCTATATCAATTTTAGAAGCTATCGCGTAGTCTCTGTTTGTGTTTCTCCTACGCGTTTATTTTTATTCTGAATTAAATTAGTTCTTTTCAAACGGTGGCGCTGCTGTCGTTTTTAATGGAGATGGGAGTTTGAGACAGTAAGAAATAGCGACAGGCATTATCTAAGTGGTTGGAGCCCCGTGATTGCTTTTATCATGTGTCTGTAACGTTAGATAAATCTATGAACTGATTGTCTGGAATCACGTGATTGTAGTTATGTGACTCTGACGTCATGTGAATTTAGATCATTGTAACACGAAACAACTATTAATACTTTTTATCGTGAATAGTGAGAGTGGAAGTTTTGAAAATTGAAGTTTTGGCTTTCCATAATTCTTAAATAAACCGGTATGTATTTAGGTATTGGATTGTCTGTGTGAGATGATGTATTTGTTATTTAATATTAAAACGTAGCGTTCAGGAGTTAATTGCTTTTCTGGTTGCCATTTATGATGTGTTACTGAATCTATGTGCTGTGTAGTGTGCAGTGCTGTTATTCCAATACGTAAAGTGTCCAAATGTGTATAATTATGATATTCATTACACAATTAACGAGATAAAGTTTATATTATATTTCTCAATATATAAATTCATTTCAAAGATGTAGATTGGTATAATATTTATACAGTCATTGTCTGAAAATTCTCTATGATACATATTGTTACTATATATATTTTAATATTTATATATTCTGTTTAAACAGATCTTTAAGTGCAATGTTTTCTTCGATGAAAATAGAAATTTGTAATGCTATTAAAAAAGTGAAATTGTCTTTTTTTGAAAATGTAATGCAAAGCGTATTCCAATGATGTAGTAATATGTTAAACACTGCTGTAGCTTTTGATTTCTGTAAATGTTTATGCTACAAATAAAAAAATGTATTAAAAAAAAATTTGCATTTTTTTATTTGCGAGGAATGCTTCAGAATTGCTAAATCTGTAAGATATTCAATTAATATTTGCAGTACATTTTTTTACACGTTGATGAATGAAATATTTTTAGTTTTATTATAAATTATAGATTTAATATTAATTTTGGTCCACAGTATTTACATTTAATCAGAACCAATATTGATATATATAAAGCAGATATTCTGGATTTACAATTAAATATTAGTAATAATTTTTTAAAAAGTAACATTTATAAATTAAAGTAATTAATCTCCATTCACCATACATCAATTTTAAGGAATACTAATCTAAATTACGTATCAAGAAATAGTGATGTGACTAAATTCTCATTCGTTTATTTGAGAGCTTTTGTTTAAGGGTTATTTTCTATTTTTTTATTTGTATTCTTTTTGGGTGCGGTTCTTTTTTGATCTACGGAGCCTCAAATGTGGAAGGTTGGTACCGTCAAAATAGTTAAACCCCTTTTATTCGGTCTTAATTCCAAAACTGCTTTTTAACACACCGGGATCAATTTCTCTTTCATATATTTTTTTGACATTTCTTTGAAACACACACACACACACGCACGCAGGCAAGCACGCAAACACACACGCATACACACACGCGCGCGCACACATATTGATATATATTATATATATATATATATATATATATATATATATATATATATATATATATATATATATATATTATATATATATATATAAAGCAGATTATTACTGAGTTATATATATAACTCAAAAATTTCATAAAAATCCAATTAAATTTGTAACGGCGCCTCCCTCGGGTGCCCTTCTCCTTGATTATCAGCGTGAGATAGAGGTGCAGGAATAACGGAAGAACTAGAAGCTGCCATGTCTTAATTTGACTTTATTAAGATCTTAAAACTTAAGCTTCTAACAGATTAGGTGATAATAATATATGTGAGAGAATCTACAGTGGCTAAACACACAATATATATAATACCGAAATAACGTCCACTATCAATAACTAACTCGCCTAAACACAATTCCAATACTATCACAGATCCTAATATTAAATAGTCACTCCTACCTTAATGTCGATCGATCAATCCAATCCTAATGGAAGTTGCAGATTTACTGGAGGGCAATGGTATTCAACTTGACCTAAGGGCTCTCTATCACTTATAACTTCTGTTGGCTGTCACATAACCTTTCCAAAACCTCTTCACACTTGATTCACGGATTATCATAACATTCCTCAAATTGCCATTCAGCTTACTCTAACTTCTGATATTTAAAAGATTTCCTTCAAGCTTCACTTTATGGGTTTGGTTGGAAAAGAGTTGCCATTAATTTTGGCCCCAAAGAACCCAAAGGACATATTAATGAAAAGACGCGTGAGCCTGTCACAAATTTAAAACTATAACAAAAGGATTTAAAACTTACATTACTCATCCAGGCAAGAGGCTACAAAATATTATTCAATCCACATTAGACAAAATTGATAATTCTATTATTGCTAAGAATAGTATGGACAGTATTAAGTATATGCAAGGTAAAAAAATTGTTCCTATTCATACCTATGATTTTGAGGATTTATTTAATTCCATAGATATAGAAAAAAGACATGTTTAAGATTCTTAAATTAGCATATAAAATATTTTTAGAATAAGATAATAAAATATGATAAATATCTTTCTATTGTTCAACTAGTATCAAATGAAACATATTTTCCATATTAACTCTTATTATCAACAAATTAAATGTTTACCACTAGGTGGCCCTGCTAATAATTCTTAGCCAATATTTATTTGCACTGTTATGAAAATGATTGTATTAGTTACGAATCTAGTTACTTTTTTAGACACAAAGATGACCTAATTTTTTTAGCAATATAGTAGATTGTATTCCTAGTTTTTATCCCCAATATTTGAAATTATTAAAAACTAACTACAATAATGAATCAGCTAACTTTTTGAACCTTCAATTAAATGTTAAGAATAATTTGCTAATAAGTAATATTTTTGATAAAAGCGACACTTTTGATTTTAATATTATAAAAATGCCATTTTGGTGTAGTAACCTACACTTATCAATATTTAAAAATATTATTTTAAATTTTATAAAAAGAAATAATGCTTTAGTTACTGATAATGTATTAAACAAGGTCATTATAAAAAGTTCTGCAAAAATTGCTTGGAATACAACTATCCAAGTAAATTCATTTCTAAATATATTTCTATATGTTATATTAACTCTTCTTCAATTTAGATGATAAATTATTTATTTCTTTAAAATATCGCGCACGCGTGTATGGGCTCAGCTTAATTGCAAAATAACTTTCTAGGTGGTGCCTCTGTTTTTTTTTACTTCTATAAGGTATCACTTCTATTTTAACACGTCATTTAGCACGTGACTTTTGCATAAGATTTTTCGCCTTCATATTTCTTTTTGGTTTGCACTTTTACATTACATTTCCTAGTTTTTGTCTGTAGAATTTTTTCTTAATGTTCTTCTCCATGAGAGAGAACTTATTGTTCTCTCTTCTTAATTTTATTTTACCGTCTGGTTTATCAACCACGTGTGTTAGAAATAGGTTTGCATTTTCAACATGCCTCTGTTTTTTTCTATTACGTCGAAAACTCCTGATGTATGGGTCAGGTGGTACCATAAAGCAGATTAACTCTAATTCACTGGCTTATACAGCGTAAGCTTTAGAAATCATAACAAGTCTTTATTTTAGTCCAAACACACTTTTTGTATCTTCAATTGTAGGTTAAGCAACTTAAAAAACCTTTTCACTTTTACACAACTTTTTCACTTTATATATATACAAGTTGTAACTAAACCCTGCTCCAAACTATAGTACACATCTAGACAAACAATAGTAAATAGGAAACTTAGGGCCCCAAACGTCTTCCAAAGGAGATGGGTGCTGTAACGTTTGAAAGAATAACGATAGCGTATTCTTGGTTAATTAAAATATGGAATTTATTTACGTCACAACTATTGAATATTATTTACTAAATGATACATTAAAGTTATTAAATTTAATTATAGATTGTTAGAGTCCAATATTTTGTAAGAGGAGGATTCGTTGGCCACCGCTCCCGTGCAAGTTCAAAGCATCTCTCCTCTCATCTTCCGGTCGACGAGGTTAGATTCCTCGGGGGTCAAAAAGGGTTTGCGCTGCAGCTGCAAGATGCACGTGTGGGTGTCGGGTCCAACAAAGATGCCGACCACTCTCGATGTTCGGAGAAGTGACGTTACAGCTCTCGCCCTCTCTTATAGAACTTTTCCGTTGAGAAAAGTTTAATGGAATGACGATGAGACAACTGACAGATTACCGACACATCCCTTCATCAAGCACCACTATATTTCTGAGCTGCAATTTTAACTACTAAAGAAAACGCTGAACTAAATTTGGAATTACTTATTTCTAGTGAGTGAGTGTTCTTGCTAGGGAAATTACACAAATCCATATTACGAAATAGCAATGTCAGCAATGTAAGAAAACATACTATAACATTGAATAAAAATACAAACACTCCCATCACAATACCTATTATCAATTATACTAACAACATGTTACATCAAATGCTAGTGTAAGACCTTACACATAAAATATTCTTCGCCACAATACTTAATAAAAATTATACTAACGACATGTTGATATGATATGCGAAGTGTACAACCTTACACACAAAATATTTTTCACAATATGCCTCTTGCGTAAACTAAATACTCATGTATATTTTAAAATCCGAAACACAAAATTAAGCATATTAATACATTTGCTTTCATGGCTTTATCTTTTGACACGCATCTCCATTTGAAATGATATACAGTTCTAATAAATAAACAAAATTAACACAATTATTAACCCTTAACTAAATTAAAACATTATAAGCAACAATTATTATTCATGATTAAGAGAACATTGTTAACAATTACTAATTATCTATCACCGATCTGCTGAGACTATCTGCATTTTTGTGACTTTTACCCGACCGATGAACAATTCTAAAATTATATGGTTGCAAAGCCAAAGCCCATCGCATCAATCTAGGGTTAGAACTAACATTTCTATTCAACCACACCAACGGGTTGTGATCGGTCATAACTAAAAATGAATTTCCATCTAAGTAATAATGTAACCTTTTAATTGCCAAAACAATGCTAGCACATTCCTTCTCCGTCGTACAATAACGCTTCTCTACCTTTGAAAATTTCTTACTCAGGTAAAGGATTGGATGCTCCTCACCTTGTTCATTTAATTGAGTTAAAACTGCTCTCATACCTGCATTTAAAGCTTCCGTTTGAACAATGAATTCTCGTTCAAAATTTGACACGTACAAGACGGGCTTATCTGTTTGTTTCCCCTTTTGTTCTTGAAATGCGTCTTCACCCTCGGTCGTCCACTTAATTTCTCCTCTCTTTGCTCTTCCCTTCAACGCGTCCGTCAACGGAGCAGCGATTACCGAGAACAGATTTATATGTTTTTGGTAATAACCCGCTAGACCTAAGAAGGCACGTATTTGAGTTTTCGTGCGAGGGGTAGGGAACTCTAGAACAGCCTGAACTTTGATCTCGGAGGGGTTGCGAAAACCCTGACCCTCAATGTGACCCAAAAATTTGACATTTTGTTGCGCAAACTTACACTTTGAAGGTTTTATAGTTAACTTAGCTCTCTTTATTCTTTGCAGAACCGTTTCCACATGTTTAAGGTGCGACTCCCAAGTATCTGAGAAAATTGCGATATCGTCTAGATACGGGACAGCGAAATTCTCTAGTCCGTTAAGTATTTCAGCTATGAATGTACTAAAGAAATATGGAGCATTCTTTAATCCTTAGGGGTCTGTATGTACCAAAGCTAGTACAGAAGGCTGCGTATCGCTGTGCAGTTTTACTCAAAGGTATTTGACAATATCCCTTAGATAGGTCTAAGACTGTAATTAATTTAGCCGCCGATACTTTTTCTACGCATTCTTTGATATTCGGAAGAGGAAAATATTCCGTTCTAATGATCCCGTTTAATTTCCTGTAATCAATACATGGACGAGGTTCTTTCCCAGCTACCTCAACTAAAATCATAGGGGACATGTAATCCGATTCTCCTACCTCAATGATTCCTAACTTTAACATTCGGTTAATTTCGTTTTTTAAGATTTCATTTTGTCGGTGCGAGACATTCGATAGGGCTTCGTCCTTACTGGTTGATCACTAACTAACTGGATTTCGTGTTCAACCAGATTTGTTAAACCAGGATTGTTTGAAAAAAATTTAGAGTATTTATTTAATAATTCACGCAGTCGATCCATTTGTTTGTCGTGAAGGTGTTTGTTCAACTCGCTAGCCTGAATTACGTCCTCGAAATCATAAACGAGAGAATTGTTTTCTAAGTATGGGATTTCTAATTCCTGGTCTGCGAGAGAGTTTTTTGTTTCATCATTAATAATTACGTTCACGTGTTCTGGCCTTTTGTAATATGGTTTTAGCATATTTATATGATAGATTTGAGATGTTTCGCGTCTGCCGGGATTTCGACTAAATAGTTCGTTTCCAAAATTTTATTTAAAATTGTCCCAGGACCTATCCACTGCGCTGCTAATTTATTTCCTCTGGATGTAGCTAACACTAGGACTAAATCCCCATCCTTAAATTCACGTTTTACTGCGTTTTTATCATACCAAGTTTTCCGCTTAACTTGCATTTCCTCCATTTTATTTATAGCTACTTCTTGCCGTCTTTTTAATCTATTTATTAACTTAAACATATATTCAGTGACGAGATCACATTCTTCTTCCGGTTCCATCCAATGTTCCATTACTAACGTCTCTGGGGTTCGCAAATTTTTTCCATACACCAACTCTGACGGTGTATACCCTGTACTTTCGTGAGATACAGTCCGTAACGCTAAATGAATTGACGGAAGATGTTTGTCCCATTCGGAGCCCGCATCTAAACATAAGACTCGTAAGAGTCGTTTCAACGTTCGATGAAATCGCTCAACAGGGTTACTCTGTGGATGATACACATAACTATGCCTGACAAGTATTCCGAATCTTTCAAAAAACTCGGTAGTCAGAGCACTAGTAAAAGAAGTACCCTGGTCACATTGTATTTCACGGGGAAACCCCATCCGACTAAAGATGTTTAACAGCGCATCTGTGACACTAACGGAACTAATATCAGACACCGGAATAGCTTCAGGGAATTTTGATGACATGCAAATGGCCGTGATAAGATATCGATTCTCTTTAGATGTGATCGGGAGAGGCCCACATGCATCAATATTTAGCTTAGTAAAAACCTCCTAAATAACAGGGACCAATTTTAGTGGAGCTTTCTTTTTATCGTTGAGCTTCCCAGCTCTCTGACATTGATCGCAAGTTTTTACAAACTGTTCCATATCTCTATAGCAATTCGGCCAGTAAAAATATCGCTTTAATTAGTCTTTGGATTTCGTAATTCCCACAGGTGTACAGATGTTCCCTCATGACACAAGGATTTAATGGGGTCGCGGAATCCTTCCGGCACTACTATTAACTTCACCACGTTACCTAACTTATCTTCACGATTTTTGACCATTAATTCCTTCTCTAGCGAATAAACCTGATTGGTAACCTGCACTTGACTGGCTGCCTGTTCGTATAAGGATTTAATCTCCTCGCTATTTTTTTGAGCATTGATTAAATTTTCTCGCGTAACCCTTAGCAGCGCTAATTTCGGAACATATTCTTAGAGTGCAGGTATTAAAATTTCGTCCTCTGCAGCCGAAGAAACAATTATAACCTCCTCTTCCCCTTTTTTAGCATCACCACTATCTATTCCTTTTTCTTCTCTAGCCGCTTTGACTTGAGACCTTGTTTGGACAGCATTCAGTATTTCGACTGGGAGTAAATTATAGCCTAAATTTCCTTTTATTAGCTCGGCCGTTTTATTTCCAAGCAAATATTGACCGTGTTGATTTAAGTGATTTCCACAAACCGCTGCCTTAGTTTGCAACGTTCCAAAATTTCCGGAAATTTCCACGACTGCCAAAGGTAAACCAACTAATTCTGGGCTTAGCGGTTGTTTTACCCAAACATTTTCACCAGAGAAAGAAGAAGGATTAATGTATTTTGCACATACTAAATCTATTGTCGCTCCCGTATCTCTAAGAATGTCTATCTCGTGACCATTCACAGAGCCCTTTGTTGTATATGAATTAAAAAAATCCGGGTTTTCATTTCCTTCAATATTATTGAGAGTTTCCGCCGTTTTGTTTTTTATTAATTTAGGGCAAACGGCTATTATATGTCCGGGCATATTGCAATGATAACATCTTTATATCACGCGTTTTTCAAAAGTTCTCTCTCTAGTACTCTCCGGAACAGAAGCTCCTAATCTGGGGGAAGTTTTCCCAAATCTATTTTCTTTTTCCTTGACCCCTGAGTATGTCAAAATTTTATCATTCCTGCCCCACCTATCCATGGGTTTCGAATTTACCTTTCGGACGTCCTCATAATTATCAAAGAGTTCTGCTATTTGAGTAGCTGATTTAAGGTTTGCCCAATTATCTAAAAAATGATCTTTCATACTAGCATTGGCGCGTTTTTTTTAATTGATCTACCACCATTAGATCTTTAAGATCTTGAAAGGTATTTATTTCTATATATATAAGCCAATCAGCCACTCATCTAGATAATTCGTAATTTCAAAAGTGAAATCCTTCCAGGTGCTATCGGATTTTTTCTGGTGTTGGACAAATTTTTGCCGAAAGACCTCCGGACTTAACTTGAATCTTTTACGTAATAATTTCTTTACATAATCGTAATTTTCGGCTTGTTCCTCCGGTTCGCGAGCAATAAATTGCACGATCTCTAGGGGTAACAAACTCAATAATTGCCCCACCCACTCTTTCTTTTCTATTGCCGCCCTTTTAGCCTGGCGTTCAAAGATCACTAGATATAAACTAATATCTGACTGCTTAGGATCGAAATCTGGGATCAATTTTTTAAAGTTTAAATTAGAGGTTACAGAACATATATTTGTAGAATCGGATTCTATTTTAAACCTTTCTAAATCAAATTTCAGCTGTAATTCTTTCTCTTTTAATGCCTGCTCCTTTACTAACTTCTCCAAACTTATTTTTTAAGTTCTTTCTAACTCCTCCAATCTTTTTCCGTTTGCAATGATAGTCTCGTAAAGATTTTTAACAAATTCCTCTTCATAACCTTCACTGTTAGTGATTGCAATTTTTATGCTAGGGACAGTCATATTTAAGGTGGCATTTATTCCTAATTCCTCAGCAAGTTGCAACATGTCTTGCTTTTTCCCTTTACCAAGGAAAGACATTTTTTAAACAATATCAAATAAATGTCACACTAAATTTTGCACTATTGTTACTATTCTCTATTAATACAATAACACTGGTCCCATGCATACACAGAAATACACAAAGAAAAACTTAACACTAAAAATAATCAAAATCATTCAATAGACTTAAAACACAATAAATCTTAAGCTAAAATTGCATACAATGCTTGAAATACAATTACAATTCTCTAGAAACAAAATAACACTGTTCCCATGCTAAGTATTTCAAAATTTCTAAAGAACACTTTAACCAAAATTCCTAATACAATATGCAGTTTGCAACTCAAAAATATAACAGTACTCACCCATTTGAAGTACTCAGCTTGCTGTCAGAAGCAAATTATGTGCAGTAATATGGCACTAGTGATTTTGAACTCTTCCGTGTGAACAATGGTCCTTTTAACCAATCTTGAATCTTTCACCCTTAACAATAAATGTGGTCAGTTTGACCAGCCTTGAATTCACTCGTGGCACGGCTTCAAAGATGAGTTCAATCGCACCACGGCTTCCGAAAATCGCTTTCCCTTCGGACACTCTGGCCGTTAACACTATAGATCAGTTTGATCTTCTTTGAGCAGGACGCTCTCCTTCTCCGAAGCTGAATTTAATTGCAGCACGGCTTCCAAAGATGTCTTTTTCTCTCTGCGTTGTGGTCCGTCCGTAAAAACCCAAAATTTCCTCCTCTCACGGGTCCTGAATGCTAAATTTTTATCCCAAAGCGCTGCCACCAAAATCTCTAAGCTGTAACGTTTGAAAGAATAAAGGTAGCGTATTCTTGGTTAATTAAAATATAGAATTTATTTACGTCACAACTATTGAATATTATTTACTAAATGATACATTAAATTTATTAAATTTAATTATAGATTGTTAGAGTCCAATATTTTGTGAGAGGAGGATTCGTTGGCCACCGCTCCCTTGCAAGTTCAAAGCATCTCTCCTCTCATCTTCCAGTCGACGGGGTTAGATTCCTCGGGGTCAAAAAGGGGTTGCGCTGCAGCTGCAAGATGCACGTGTGGGTGTCGGATCCAACAAAGATGCCGATCACTCTCGATGTTCGGAGAAGTGACGTTACAGTGCCATTAAAGTTTAAGGTCCGAAATTTCAAATGGTTATAAAAAACGGAAAAATGGGTCGATTCGTTAGCGGTTTTCGCTAAAATTATTCTTTTTGTCAGTATTTTCTTGAAAATTAATTTTTAAAGATAAAGCTAAAAAATGTCGATAGAGGGTGCTTAGAGTAGGAGTCGATAGAGGACTTTAGTAGCGAACAACTTATTTTTTGTATCACATTAAATACTTTCAAAAGTTTAGACTTAAACTTAAAATTTTGAGCACAAAATTTGAATCCTTGGGGGTGGTTAAGTAACGCAAACTCAACTGTGTTCAGGAGGTGAAATTGGAACTCACCTCCTTCACCGGACACAGTTAAGTTATTAACGATCTTCGATGCTCGGTCTTAGACTAGGCAGCAGCTACTACCCACTAAACGTAAAATAAACGAGAGAAGGATGACAAAATTAAATAAAAAAAAGTTATTCATAGCAGACATGAGCAATTTCTCCCGGCAAAATACCCATTATGCAAATCTCCCGATTTGAATGCAAAGTGTAGTACACAAGGATTTAACTGTATGGTGCTAATTGTATGTAAAGATGTACATTTATACTGCGAAGTGTTCCAGCTAACACAAAGGCTCGTATGCGGTTCCAACATGACGGAGCGTATGCACATTTCGGCGTAGATGTGTGAAGTGCATTGAATACAGCATATCTAGGGCGACGAATTGGGTGGGGCGTTCCGGTAAATTCGCCGGCATGTTTACCTGACCTCTCCTGCCTAGACTTCTTCCTCTGGGGCCATATGAGGAGACTTGTTTACGCAAGTCTCGTCGAATCCGACGAGGCCCTGGTTGCGAGGATAGCAGTCGTAGCAGGCGAAATCTGGAAAATGCTCGGAGAATTTTCTGAAGTTCGCCATTCCCTCCGCCTGTGGTGCGAGGCCTGCATTTTTGTGGTGGTCGCTTTTTCGAGCAGTTTTTTGATTCCGCAAGAAAATCCTGCCTCTACCATTTTCTACGTGTCATCATTCATTCAGCCTTCATTCCTACGCAATTCATGCGTACATCAAATTTTTTCTTTATATTTTTTGAGCAGAGAAGTTACTCATGTCTATTATAAATAATTTTTTTAGAATTTTGTCTCCCTCTCTCGTTTACTTTACGTGTAGAAGGTAGTAGTTTCCGCCTCGTCTACGACATCAAGATCGGAAATAACTGAACTCTGTTCAGAGGGAAGAGAGTTTGAAATTTCATCTTCTAAACACAATTCCGTTTGCGCTACTTAACCGATCCCAATGATTCAAATTTTAAGTTCAAAATTTAAGTTTAAGTCTAAGCTTTTGAAATCGTTTAATGTGATACAAAAAATAACGGTAAAAAATAGTTGTTCCTTACTCCAAAGTCTAAGGCACCCTCTATCGACATTTTTTCAGATTTATATTTAAAAAAAAAATTTTCAAGGAAATACTGACAAAATAATAATTTTAGCAAAAACTGCTAACGAATCGACCCATTTTTCCGTTTTTTTTTATAATCATTTGAATTTTCGAACCGTAAATATTAATGGCACCTATCTCCTTTGGAAAATGTTTCGGACTCTAAAATTCCGATTTACTATTGTTTGTCTTATTGTGTACTATCACCTCTTAAAGTTTTGCCGCATAGTTTAGTTACACCCTATATATATATATATATATATATATATATATATATATATATATATATATATATATATATATATATATATATATGTCATGATTTTGAAGACAGAATCAGATTAAAAGTTAGAAAAAGGAGATCTTTATTCAATCATTCCTACATCTGTTTTGAGTAAAAAAGCACGCCACGAGTTTCGGTTAAAATGGATAACATTTGAAAAACATGTGGTAAGTATCGCGGATTTGAAGAGGGTGCTTGAAAGTTAATGCTGACATATGTTGACTATTAAATCTAACGATCTGGAATTAGACATGTTTATTGGCTAAGCCATATGTTCGGAAGAAATAAATGGTGATTAGTTTGATACTTTAAGATGTGAACTGAGAAAGATGAGTCAAGTGCTAGATAGGGAATTTAAATTTTAATCTAATTTAATTATCCTTACATTCCCCCCCCCCTCCAATTTTAAAAGGGAGTCATGGCGTGGGGTTTTTTCTCTCTTTACAAACTTAATCAATTTTCAACAAACACAAAACAATACATAACATTATTTAGAATAGACATATTACACACAGTAGAAATATTTAAGCAATAGAAATACTAAAATCAAAATGCAATACAATAAACGAAATTATAACAACAAACACAGTAAGGACACTTCCAACATATTAATTGATAAAAATGAATTTCCATACATATAATTGAATATTAGCTTGTTCAAATCTATTCGACATCTAGAATAAGAGCTCGCGTTTCCTCTTATTCCTTCATAATAATAAATTCGTATTATATCTAGTAGATATTGTTTTCTAAAAAAAATTATCTTGGAAAATAATATCATATCAAACAATAAGATAGTAAATATAAAAATACATGATATCATACAAATGTTAAAATAATAATTTTGTATAAAAATCTACTCTGGCGCTATCGTAGTAATACCTTATATTGTTACACACATTTTGCATACATGAAATACATTTTTTAAAAAGATAAAAAGAATATAGACACTAAGAAAATGGAATTACTAATAATATGAAAACGGTGTATAACACACAACTTCTATGAACTATTCAACACAATAAACAATATTTTATTTTATATGCGTTATAAAATATAAAAATATAAAAATTATAAGAATATAGGGGAATATAAGAATATAAGAGCTCTTTTTTTATTAATTTTGAGTCGGAAAAGTGGACTTACTTCAATAATCATTTTTAGTATTTATGAAAATTTTCTCAATATTCACTGTAACTTAACAATATCGCATACAATATTTTGAATCTTTCCGTAACCTTCTAAAAATTCGTTTCATAGACAAAATGTCTTGAGTTTCTCTTACATCACACATTCACGAATATAAACTGTATAACATTACTTAATTTTGAACACATCTCTCTGAGAAATCTGCGTGATCAAATCACAGATGTTCAGGGATGCTGATAAGAAACAATAAGAGGTATAAAATATCAAACTAAACACGTTTGTCCTCTTATTGTTTCAAGACATATACAAAGTTATAATGATTGTATTCTCCCTTATCTACTGTATAATATCCAAAAATAAGCTTCAAGTTATTAAATTAATTTTAATTTTAGATAAGGAAAACTTTAAGAAATAGTGAATCCTGATATATGGCCGGTATATCAAAACACAATTTCAAAATAAAAAAAAATTAACTGACATGCAATAAGATTACTGCTGAATAAAATGAGTAACGAAACAACTAAATTCAGTGGAGAAAAAAGAATACAAGTGACTTTACTTTTGTTTCTTCTCAAAATCAACATCATTAGTATTAGTACATTAGAGTCATTTCTCTAATAACTTAATTTATATCTTTCTACTTTAAAACACCAATTTCTATCATAACTGTTAACTCATTCGACATCTTAAGATAAAATTATGAGAAGCATATTAAAATTTCTCAATATTTTGTATGACAAAACCTATATACTTTGCTTTCTCAATTAAAATATAAAGAAAATATCTCATTTAACACAACTACATTACAAAAATTAAGTATCATATCATATCATATATTATTCTTTTTCGTAAAGTTCTGTTCAGCAAAACTCAGTTCTTCAATGTTACTAAAATTGGAAATATACCATTTAACTGACCTCCACTTTGCAGCGCCAGAAACCCTTGGTGAACGGTAATCCAGATGCTGTTGTCACGTTATTTCACTAGTAAAATTTATTTTTTTTCAATGTTGTTGCTTCACTATTTCACAGTATTACCGTGCAGACTTTCCGGCGAAAAAGATTTTTTTTCTTGTACTGTTGGTCCTTCCATCATTGTATCACTGGAACTAAATCACAATACCATTCGGAGAAGAACATATTTTATTTATTATTATTATTCTGGCGGAAGGGATTAACGTCTTTCATCACTGAGTTGGGGAATTCACGCTTCTCTTATTGTTTTTTTCTTTTTTCGCCATTCGAAAGTTGGTTCTTTCATGGCAAACTTGCTGGTCTCTTCAGCAACGGAAGAAATAACGTTCGGCGGTAAACACTGCATTCTTCTCGGTGTTAAGAGCGATGTTCTTCCGGGGATTACTAGCGCTTTTCTTTTTCCGTACTATTTTTTTATTCCGTCAATCTGACGTCCTCAGCAAAGAGAGAAATATCGTTTGACGGAGTCCCGTAATCGTTATTCGTAGCATTTATTTCGATAGCTGGCATAATTTGCGCTCTTTTTTTTAAAAAAATTCTTTAAGAACTGATTTAAGTTAAACATTTCGAACTATATTAGCAAGTAAATCCTGCCGGCTTTAATTCTGTCATGTTTTTGAAGACAGAATCAGATTAAAAGTTAGAAAAAGGAGATCTTTATTCAGTCATTCCTACATCTGTTCTGACGCTAAGAGCAGGGAGTAAAAAAGTACGCCGCGAGTTTCGGTTAAAATGGATAACATTTGAAAAACATGTGGTAAGTATCGCGGATTTGAAGAGGGTGCTTGAAATTTAAGGCTGACATATGTTGACTACTAAATCTAACGATCTGGAATTAGACATGTTTATTGGCTAAGCCATATGTTTGGAAGAAATGAGTGGGTGATTAGTGTGATACTTTAAGATGTGAACTGAGAAAGATGAGTCAAGTGCTAGATAGGGAATTTAAATTTTAATCTAATTTAATTATCCTTACGTGTATATATATATATATATATATATACATATATACTGTAATAATAATTCCGAGTGGGAAGACTAAATATTCTTTTTTGGTTATAACGATGATTATTGGAAACGGTTGATGTTTTGATATTGACGAGGTAGTACTTTGCGGCAGGACTATTTACTAAACATCTTGAGATATACACATATGAACGTTAACAACGTTTGGATTACATGTAGTTGTTGTTGCTAATGCCACCTGTCTGACGTAGTCAGATCGAGGCCCATGAAATTCATCGTGGCAAGGGGCTAGATGTACACCTGTCGTTGGCCTTAGCCTTGATCACCATACAGATGACAGTACGATTTAGCTCGGTGAGATTCTCGAAGGGAAGGAATGAATGTTGCCACAGAGCCTGTGAGACAGGTTGAACTTCTTTACGATAGATAGTGACACCATCTATCACCACCTCCACAATTCCACCACCTCCACTGCACTCATGGTTTCTTCTGCGACCACCCACAAGACTTTCGGACCCAATGATTTAACGAGCACGTACTCCTTGTGTACTCGGAGGGTATTTGGTAGCATCAGGCATCTCGAACCCAGCATTCCGGTCTGGAGTCCGATGCTCTAACCACTAGGCTACCCCCGGTGATTACGTAATTAATTTGGACGAACACACACATATAACGCCAAACACAAAAGCAGAAAGCAAGCAGCTACTAATACATCACGTAAGAACAGACAAAGAGAGCGCGGACAAAAGAAATCTTGCTTTTTATACTGGCTGTGAAGGTCACGTGATTCCTTATAACAGAAGCCGCAATTGGTCAGAAACTGACGCAAGCTTACTATTCGATTACGATTAAAATCCCGTCCATGCGGACAGGTAAGTTAAAATAATTAAACAATTGCTCTCAAGGACTGGAACAAAGAAATAAAAAGTTACTGAAAATGATACTAGAGGGAACTAATGCATTCCCCCCCTCTCTGATAGAGGAAGAGGAGACGCCAGATCCGTTTTTGCTGCCATTATGGAAAATAATGAAGAATGATTTTTCCAATTCGGAACAAGAGTAAAACTATTCTACTCTAAGATATCTCAGTTCAGTATATGTGAGCGAGAATTAATTTTCATTGAAGAAGCTCCGAATATTGACGCATTGCTTATATCTGTTGCTACAACTCAAAGTTGCGGCACTGGACAAGAATTTAAAAAGTGTTTGTGTACAAAATGTTTAATAGTAAAAAGCGTGCTTGATTAAAAAGTAACATGCAATGCAATTCAAAGGGTCGTCACAGCAATCCTGGCTCTAATAAATAATGAAAAATAAAATAAAGGTATTTCATAAAATTTAAAATATTATTCTTTTATATTTTTGTTTGGAGAAAGTTTATGTAACGTGTGTGTTTATATGAAGCAACAGTGCTTTCCTTCCCAATTGTGTTTTTTAATATATATAATATTTATATAAATATAACTATTTCTGCAACATATTTTTTCTTTTCTGTTCAACTAATATTAGCACTATGAGCAATAATAAATTGTATCATCTGATTTTCCTTATTATTTATTCGCGTAAGGCAGCGTTTCTCAAACTGCAGGGCGCCCCTCCTAGGGGGGGGGGTGATAACTCTTTGAGGGTGGTGCGAGCACATTGAAAAGTCGGAAACAAAAGATTATTTAAGAAAATTAATTTCTGAAAAGTAAACAAGCAAAATACATTCTGACTCAATAAAAAATAAAATACACATTTACACTGATATAATACACTTTGTTACACTTCCTGGTAAACTAACCCTAGCTTTGGCAAAGCAAACAGTTGTGTCGAGGAGGCATAAAGATGAAAGCAGTTTCTTAAGCATGACTTTTAATAATAATCGAGGATAAAGTCAATGTGCTCGTCACTGGAGAGATCATAAACAATAAGTTGGCTAATTAAATCTTACTTCAAAAATCAACATTACCAGACATCCGGTTCGAACCGTCTTCTTACAGTCTAATATTTAAAACGAATTTATCATCTTAAAATGGTGATGCAACATACAGTTATATAGCCAACCAGCCGCTCTCTATTTAATAGCTAATACGCACTTCTTATATTTCCTTTCTTTCTTCCTGAAAAACTAACACGAGCCGAGTTTAAATAGTCGCTCGATTTGCATTGCAGTTGCTGCCAACCACAAATCACGAAACTTGCAAAAAGAGAGTTTGTTTACTTTCATTGAGATTATGGAACGGGATTGGAAAAACAACACAAGGAGACCATAAAAATTCGGATCCGAAAAATATTTCGAATGGTTTTTCCTTTTATATAAATGTCTAACACACTTAATAATGTATTAGTACTGAGCAATGTATTTTGTAATTAATTCAACAATACTAAGTGAAGAACCAGCTTAAATATTACCAGTGACCCCACGCCCTTTTCATACAAAAAATGATATCCAAAAATTAATACTTACCTTGATAATTTGTACGGTTTATAATTAATCTCTTCACTGCTGGCTAAAAAAGTGACGCAAATCACTTCCCAATCTCACCGTTCTTCATGTAGGCGCGCCTATGCGATGTATGGGGGGCAAATCCTATGAAGTAAGTAAATCCTTCACAAACACTGTTAAGGTCCTTTTATTGGATTCCAAAGTCTTCAAAATAATTTTATGGATAGCAGTGGACAGAAAAGATCGTATATATACGTCCGGAGCAATTATCGTTTTGGATAGCGTTGGTTTATTCGCACGTAAGAAGTTAAAGTCATGTTGTAGCTTTAGTGTCAAGCTATAATATTTTTGAATTCAATAGATTGTTATAGTATGGAGGGGGATGAAAATTGTGACGGAATATTGGGGGGTTGATATTCAGAGTTTGAGAAGCGCTGGCATACGGAATACAATGTACTTTTCGAGCTAAAACCGATTAACTTATAAAATAATTTTGAAATTGCTTATTTTTCTCTTCAATAGTCTATCATTAGTTACTTCATGGGATAACTAGATATTTTATGGTGTAACTAGGTAAAATATGTGAAACTGTGTTCTTCTATTATTTACTTTAACTGACTTGTCTAGTTATTTCATGAAATACCTATTTATTCTACGAAATAATTGTATTATACATTTTACCGGTAACATGTATATTAAATTCAATTCGATCCTCTTATTTTCGCATGAATACATACGTTGTGCTACTAATTTCTCTGTCTCAAATTAGAATATCTTTCCATAATGCATCTCATTTGAGCTCAATGTAAGATATAAGGAAATATCTGATTTAAACGTATACACGTAAATGCTTAGTTTTCAATATTATTTATCAAGAAGAAATTGGTAACTCACAATGTGTTTCATTAGAGAGAGACTTGGTGCACAGTTCTTATGAAATCTGGGAACAGTCTACCCCTCTGTCTCTTCAAAATTTCCTGCACTTTATCTCGGCATCCGATAGCTTCTTTGTAAAAACATTCGAAGGTCTTTCTCAGAATATGTACATGTTTGTTAGATCCGATCAAAACGAAAAATGTTCATTTCTAGGTCCCCAAGAAAATATTAGATTTTTATTGCACAACTCTCCACTCACACATTGCTACCTTTCAATATGTAACAATGGACTACCCGAGATTTCCATCCTCTCTTACTCGGTTTTTTCCCTTACAACCAAATTCGTACTTTGAGCTAGTAAAATTCTACTTCGAAAATAAACGTCGCTACCAGATAGTATATAGACAGGTATATAAAGAATAGTAGGTATTGTGGACAATATTGCCATGCTAGAACTGCATGAACTATAATGAGTCGCTGGTTGAGAATTGGAACGTTTCGGTGAATTCCTCTTTGGTGAACTTAAGGGGTTTATCTCATTTAAGATAAGAACCCATTATTTCTTGAAACTTGACTTGTCTTGTTCGAATATCCGAAATTAGTTCTATCATCTAAATTAATAAAAATAAGTTACTGGGAAGTCTATAATCCTTTCGTGTTCTACACTGGTGTGCAAAACATAAGCAACAATGTAATAATTTAGCAGATAGCCATGAAATTGCAGAAAAGGAGGTCTGGAGATCAGTACAGTGAACAAGTAAGTCAGTAGAAACGTCATGCGTATGCAAATATCAGGAACCAAACGTCACAAGCGACGTGAGCGTACGCAAAACGCGTGATGTCGGCGCGCGCTGCACAACAGTAGAATAAAATGAAGGACGGAGACGCAATTCAACATATTCGCTGCAAGTGCAAGTGAGTCAGTTCGTGAAATATGGCTAGAAGAAATCACCTGGATGACTTCACACTTGGAATAATGATCGGAAAGCTGGAGGAGGGGCGTACCGTCACCAGTGCAGCTGCAGAGTTCGGAATCAACAAAAGTGTCGTTTCGCGCGCTTGGAAAGCGTTCCAAACCACAGGTACAGCTGTTAGAAAGGTTGGTGGTGGCCGCTCGAGGACGACAACTGCAGGGGATGACCGATATGTTATCCTGCAGGCGAAAAGCGGCCGACGGCAGTCAGCAAGCGTCATTGCTCAGCAACTCTCTACAGCAACGGGGCGACAAGTGTCGCGGTTTACTGTGGCCAGACACCTTCACAAAGGGGACCTATTCACCCGCCGTCCTGAACGCTGCCTCCAGTTGAAAGTTGACCACCAATGTCACCGTTTACAGTGATGAAGAGAGCGCAAAAACTGGACAACTGATCAATGGAGTCGTGTCCTCTTTACGGATGAGAGTCGGTTCAGTACCAGAAGAGATTCTCAACGCGTTTTGATTTTGAGAGAGATCGGGACACGGTTTTATACCAATAACATCAAGGAAAGACACCATTACGGTGGTCCTGGAGTTCTTGTCTGGGGAGGCATTATGCTGAACGGGCAAACTGAGCTCCACATTTTCGATAGAGGGTCTGTAACCGGGGATCGCTATTGTGAGGAGGTACTTCTTCCCCATGTGTGTCTGTTCCGAGGTGCCATTGGCCCAGACTTCATTTTTATGGATGACAATGCACGGCCACATCGAACTCTTGCTATTGAGGAGCTGCTGGAAAGTGAAAATATCACTCGAATGGATTGGCCAGCGTACTCCCCAGATTTAAATCCCATCGAACATGTGTGGGATGCTTTAGGGAAACGTATTGCAGCACGCTTACATCATCCGGAGATCACCCAACTCAAACAGATGCTGATTGAAGAATGGGCACTCCTACCGTAAGAAATGTTGCACCTGCTGGTTCTGAGTATGCCGAGACGGTGCGAAGCAACCATTGCAGTGAGGGGAGGGCATATACCATATTAAGGAACATCTGCTTGTTGTTCTTTCTGTTGGATAGACCATCAAGAGTCACGATACTATGCGTTCAATAAAGCTTGTTTTTGTTTGATTCCATACCGTATGCATTGTATTCCTTTTTCAGCGCCTATGCTTTCGTCATCCTTTCCGTACATAATACTCTCCCTCATTTCTGAATTTCATGTCTCTCAGATGATTTTTCGTGAAGTTATGGCAATAAACCCACCTGTTACTTAAGTTTTGCACACCAGTTTATTTAAAGTATCCGACTACATTCGGAACCGTGAGTTTCAAACGCGTATAAATGGATAATATTTATGATGTATACTGTCATTTAGATTAGAAAATGTATATAAAATTGTTTTAAGAATAATATTACAACAAAAAAATTATTTAAGTACAATATTTTGACAAAAAAGGAACATAGAATGACCCATTTTCAAAATATTCTCCTTTTGTGAAAAATGCTTCTATTATAATAATATTTTGCTTGTAAATAGCTCAGACCTCTGTACAGAGGCTTAACTAGAATTTTTGAAATATATAGCTTAGAAGTGGGTTTGTCCATGTTTTTCGACAACAGAGGGAAGAAATTTTAAGAAAAAAAAGCCGATAATTATTTCAATGGGTTGTAATTCTGAAAATAATGTGTATTTTTCAAAAATCATAGTTGAGCCTCTGTTCAAAGATCTGAGCTATATACAGGCAAAATATTATTATAATAGAAGCCTTTTTCGCAAAAGGAGAACATTTTGAAAAAGAATATTTTAAGTTAATTTTTTGGCCGAAATATTGCATTTAAATAATTTTTTTGTCATAATGTCCTTAAAACAATTTTATGCATGCATTATAATCTAAGTGACACTAAATATCATGAAAATTATCCATTTATTCGCTTTTGCAAAATCACGGTTCCGAACGTAGTCAGATACCTTAATGGCTTTTTCTTCTATGTTTCGTTCGGATCCAACCGGGAACTTCCCTAGTATTAATCACACACCATCCTTTTCAGTCCATGGATGGAACTTCTCTGGAACTCTTTATGCTTATAAGTCTGGAGAGTTGCGAAAATCGTATATTGTTTCATTTACGTATGGAGAAACCAAAAACTTCACTTGGAACTGATGGCTGATACAATTTTTGAATGTTTTCTTTTTGCGTTCTGAAGGCTCCTTGCAAGAAGAGGAAATTGTAAAATGATATACAACGCTGATGCAACACATTCATCGAAAGCAATAAACGAAAAAAAACATTAAAAAATTGGTTCATTATATTTATTCAAATTATGGCTCAGATATTTATCTCTAATGAAAGAATCATTTGGAAAAAACATCATAGGAAGATCCTCATGGCGGGGAAGGTTTTCTGAACATCTAGTAATATCTGTCAAAGAAAGCCTGCACGGAGGTTAAGGTAGGACGAGATGACAATTATATGTACTGAGATAGAAGCTGTTCTCAATCTACGACGGATGAGTTGTATTTACAAAAAAAGGTAATGAGCCACGATCTCTCACACCTATGCATTTCTTAAGTTTCACACAAAATCAACCGAAAAGTCTTTTGCAGAGGTCCTAGAAAATTGTTCAAAAATTCATCTCTTTTAAAAGGTAAGAAATACCTATAGTTTTTCCTGAAGCAACTGTGTAAGAGATGGGAAAAAACGATATTTTTTGGACCCGAGAAAGACTCATTTAGTGAAAAACCCAGCAGCGTATTGAAACACAACATATATGTTATTTCTCTTGCAGTAATATTCTCCTTGTGAAGAAACTGAGTTTTCAGGCAATACTTTCTTAACAGCGTTAACTAGAACAAGTACTTAAAAAAACAAGAGTCAATTCCTACTTAGATCAAGAAAGAAAATTTTTATTTTAGCTACTTTTTATTAAATAGTTACAATTAATATAAATATGTATATACATAGGACAGAATCACAACATTAAATTGTAATTCCTTTTTATTAATTATCATTAAAGTATCGTATTGTCATCCGAAACAATCGTGTTTATAAAATTTCACTTCAACTGAATGCTTTAAAATCTTTTAAAGTTTTGATCCAAGTCGGTAAAAATGAAACCAACGTGGCTGTATCTGTAATTTTTTAAATAATTAGTTTGAGTCAATTAATTTTAATTAACTATAGTTAAATTATCGTTTTTTACCCAAAACAATAGTGTATAGAAAATTTCAGCTCAAATGAGCGCTTTCAGTTTAGTTCAGTTCTGGTTTTATGGGATATGGAGAAACAAAGGCTGTGTGTGAGCTCATCCCAAAAAATGAGCGCTTTAAAATGTGAGAAAAAAACCTTTTCAAGTTTTGACACAAGTCGCCAAAAATGATGCCAACGTGTCTGTATTTGTAATTCTTTAAATAACTAGTTTTAATCAATTTATTTTTATTAATTATATTTAAATTACTGTATTGTCGTCCAAAATATGTACATAAAATTTCAGCTCAATGGAGTGCTTTAAAATGTATTTTATTAACGATTGAAAATTCCACGAAAATAAATAAATAAATATATAGAAAATGTGAGCTAATAGTAGGAATTGAAAGAACTGTTTAGAAAGTCGATTCTAGAGCGTTGTAACGAGTATGTTTTGCTGTATAGTAAATAATCTATTAGACTATTTCTTTGAGAAAATACGTCGCTTTGTCTTCCTGTAATCCTCTCCTTGTCTTTATCTATTAATAAATCTGCTATTTTTTAAATAGTTGGTCATTGACTGCTTTTCCCCCATGAAAATCTCCTACAGTATTATTAATGAGGTGGTAAGTTATATTGATTGAAAAACAGAAAATTAAACATGGTTTTATGAATTATAAGTTTGTCGATTGCTGAAGCGAATTGTGCTCAACACCTTTATCCACTTCAACAACAGACGGCGTTTTTACAAAGTGAACAGTTTCAGAACACTAATTTTTTTTTATTCCTTTAACATTTACTGTTTGATTTAGTTTATTCAAATTTCTGATTTTTTGAAGTTTTTTTTATCAGTTTAGCATATTTAAAAATTCAATGTTATGTAATTTATAATCAATTTACATTAACTAAAATTATATAATTCACCCATCTTATCCCATTGTCCTATTTAGAAGAAAACATGACGTGGAAATCATTATTTGTATGTTGTCAATTGGAACGTGTAGGGATACGTGTTAGTTTCTTCTAGCGTGAGTTCCCTCTCTCAGGACATATTCAGCGCATTAGTGGGTCCTGATTTGTGTCATCTCTTTGAGGTAGCAGAATTCTTTTTCACTTCACTTTGGAAACTTGGTGGAGCATTTTTTATGTGATAGTACTCCTTCGCTATCATCCTGGTGGTTAGTTAGAGCTTTATTGTTCTTAGATCAATTTTAGTACATTATTTTCTAACTGTCCTCTAAATAGGACAGTGGGACGATACGTATGCAATGGACGAATTCTTTCTCTCTTTATAACTAAGAGTAAAAAAATGATTTCCACTTCTAGTGTTTCACCCCTGCTGAGTTATCTCACTGCAAAGGTTTCTGAAGTTAGAGGAAGCATTAGAATTATTAATAGTTTAGATTCAGATGAGATCGACGTTGAAATTGCTGTGTTACCACCAGATGCCAATGAACTAATTGACAAAGATGAAGGAGATGAGAATGAAGTAAATACTGGTGAGATTACTGAAAATGATGTTCCTAGGTCTGGGAAGGTTAGAACTTGAAATTAAAGCTTGAATAGAGCTTTAGTATTTCGACAACAGAAAAAACGCTAAAAGACATCTGTCATCTTGGATAAAGAATAAATCACCGCAATATACAAAATAGGAACTACAGGCGGAATCGAATACAAATAATTTTCTCAAGCAAATGGAAATTGCATTGAAAGTAAAACTCCATCAGAGCATTTTGACCAGTTTTATTTCAGTGTAAAAGAAACTGTGCGATATGCAAAAGATGTAAAAAACGAACACGTGTTTTTTATCGATGCAACGAAATACGTGTTTTTATAGGAATTTTGCTTCTAACTGGTTATCATACAAATTCCTGTGAATGTGATTGCTGTCAGATGCAGGAGACCTTGGCTTTACCAAGGTGAAAAATTACATGTCACGAAATCTTTTGCAAAAGTTGAAGTCTTAGTTACACTTGGTGGTGGTCAATGGATCTGTAAGTAAGTATGCCCAGGATCGATCTTTCAAAGTAAAACCTTTGTTTTCCATATTTAATAACCATTTTAAGAAATTTGGAGGATAATATGTGGACACAGAGATAAAGTTAACGTGAAGAAGTCGAATTTGATAAATTCTTACAACAAACATATTGGTGGCGTGGATCCCCACGACTGGTTGGATGAACTTTATTCCATTAAAATTCGTAGAGAAAAAATGGTACTGGCCCCTTTTTATACGTTCATTGGATATGGCTATGGTAAATGCCTGGATAGTTTTTAAAACTCTCAACAAAGATGAAGCCGTAAACTTGAAGAAGTTCTGAAGAGATGTAATAGCAGTTTATATAAAAGAACCGTGGTCAGAACAAGAGGTAGACCTAGAATCTCGACTGTACCTTCTGGTGCAAAATAAAAGACATCCGTAAAGACAGTAATGGTCATTTTTTACCTAAGCGAGAATAGTCTTTGTGAAAGGGAGAGAGCTGCAAAGGGAAACCAAAAACATACTTGGACATATATGACAAAACACTTCATCAAGCTTGCTTTCAACCTTTCTACCAAGATTATAATGAAATTAAACTGAAAACTGAACTATCTTGTGAAAAAGAAAGTATTATTCAAATAAACTTTTGTACTTGGAAATTGCTTTTCATCATTAAAGAAAACACTAAATCATATATGTGCAAATTTTATCCCCTTCATCCCAGTGTCCTATTTAGAGGACGGATCAGATTTCTTATATAAAATATAATTTTTTTTTCAAATTTTGTTTAGTTTATTTGAGTTTAATTAACTTCAGAAAATATTCTTCTTCTCAAGTTTGAACAAAATAAATAAATTGGGATAAAACGGGGGTTAATAAGTAAACTCTGTGAAGTCATCATGTCATGAACGTTAAACAAAACATTTGTTGTGTCCCCATTTAATTTCTGTGAGTATTATCCTCGTTTTTTTAAAGTAGAATAAATTTTGATTTGTCGAAGGGAGAGGTTTGCATGTCTCGCTCTATTTAAAGAGTATATCCTTTCTTCATTCTCTTCAACAGTGATCCGGCCGCTCTTAAAAGGTCACAATGGGTCAAGCAACTTACGTCACGCGTCTCGTATTATTACGCTACTTCTTTAAGTTTACTAACGAAATGTTGTTTTGCCTCATTTTAGTATTCGTAAAATGTTGGAGTTTCCTGTTGTCTGAAGTAAGCGTGAAAATTGCAGAATAGCTGCTTCTCTTAATGTATAACAGCAAAAAGTAATTAAATGTTTGACAGATTTAACTATCTTTAAACACTTCTCAAAAATAAAAAAAGAACGTCAATTTTTTTTAAATACGTTTTTTATTCATATGATATACATCCACTGAAATAAATTGATTACACTGGCATCAAGTAAATAATTTCTTATTGCATCTTAAAAAAGAAGGCAATTTTACTCATTTGACAACATTAAAAAATTCTAACTTTATTGAAAGAAACAAAAAAGTTACTGAAACATCTGTGCAATATAAATAAATATGAAAATATATAGTAAAGAAAAAATAGATATGAATGAAAAAAAAACTTCAAAGAAAAAAAGATTAAATATTATAAACTATACAGGAACACACACATAAGAAAAAATATTAAAAATTATCAAATCGTATATAAAAGGTTATACAGGAACAAACATAAAAAATACACCATGTTGCTGTTTATGTCATAAATATTACATATATGCGTTGTGCACTAGATATTAGAAATTATTTTAAAGATATAGGATTCGAGATAGAAAGAAAGATATACATGCAAATGTACTAGAAATTATAGAATTCAATAATTTATAAAGTTGGCATTGTAGGCAAACAATTAGTGGTTATGCAATTTTATAACTAATGTTGGTTTTATATGATAAAAGGACGATAAAAAAGATCTTGTGAGAAAAAGTTTATTCAAGTGGTGCTGTCAGTAATTGCTATAACAAGACAAATAATAATACTTCAAACAAAAAAAGCTCATCTAAGTTAAGTAATATTATCAAATCGTATATATATATGCTCACTCATTAGGAATATCAACCTAATGAAATATCTCTATCATCTGTAAGAGATGGATTTAAATTATTACGAGAAGACAAAAACACTATACATTACATTTTTAGTTCTTATCCTGTATATGTTTATAATGTTTGCAATAAAAATTCTAAATATGAAATAATTAGAAACTTTTACTTTTTTTTTTCCTTTTTGTGGAAAATTTCTGAAATGGTGAAAGAATTGTAATGTCTCAAGCTTTCGAAAGAAAATATTTTAAGAAATTTCTGAAAGAATAAAAAATTGCAGTAGGCACAAAAAAACCATAACACGGTGGCTGAAACATATATTACGTCAAACTGTAGAATGGAGTTGTTAAGTTGGTTCTTATAGGAGTTCCGAGCAATCGAAATAAGAAAGAAACGTAAAGGGTTTAAAGAGATCGCTTGAATAGAGGCAGTGGTCATCCGGAAAGGCTTTCTTTAATATAGAGATATAACTCATCGCCAGTAGAAAGTTCCCAAAGTTGAACAGTTGCCACAGGAAAACACAGCCCCATAACTTACCTCTTTTAGCAAATGCACGCCATTGCATATAAAGAAAGAACAGAGCTGCCATAGCAAGCATCAAAAAGAGACAACGTAACATGATTTGGTAATTATCGGAAAGTAAAAATATATGCAGATCGACATGTGCAGAAATACTGAAATGGAAGAAGGGTACTTCAACCAAGTCATTTTGGCTAGCGTCATATAAAACACATGCATCAAATAAAACATCTTCAAGCATGACGTTTAATTTATGTTAAAAGATATTAAACTTTTTCAAAAGAAAATTTGTATGTGTGTGTGTCTTAGAAAAATTAGATAGCAACAATGAATCTCAGAAGACTGATAGTTCTGTTAAAGAATTAAAATCTGGATGCTAATGTTGGAATCTCACTTTTTCCACAAGGTACTTTACTTTTCCTCGATACAGCTGGCTCCCTTTTAAATTATCTTTCAAATCTAGGAATAAAAAAATAAACAACAGCAAATTATTATTCCGTTTAAACAGCTTAAGTACATTTTAATACATTTATATAGTATATGCATCCTAAATTCGTGTGAATAAATTCTTCAATATTTAACATGTACCAATTGTGTGAAAATGAAGCCAGTAATTTTTGCGAACGAATTTATTTAGTATTAAACAGAATAAGATCATCTTTATGTATTGTCATTGAACAGTTTTCATTAAAAGTGTATATTAATATTTTTCAGCTTATATCAGTGCTTCTCAAAGTTTCAATACTTGCGGCCCAATTTTCAATCATAATTTTCTTCACGCTCCCCATACAATAACAATGCATTGAATGCAACAATAATGTACTTTGACGCTAAAACTACAATACTATCTTAATTATAAGCCACTCAAATTATCTAGATAAATATTAAATTTTGTACATGTTACTTTTTCAAATAATAGATATTTTAAGTAAGACATTTTTAAGTAATAGATATTTTAAGTAAATTATATATACTTTTAAGTAATAAATATATACTTTTAAGTAATAAGAAAAGTATTATGTTGCTTTTCTTTTCTAATTTTTAAATTAGAACAGATAACAATAAAGGTGCGACGTGTATATATTTAATGTCAGAATGTATTACGTTTTGCTTCCTTTAAATAAATTTTTATAATAATCTTTTATTCTCGACTTTTTGATATGCTCGAGCCCCCCTCGTAAAGCTATCACGTCCTCCTAGTGAGGCGTGCCCCACATTTTGAGAAACACTGGCTTATATAAAAAGAAAGGAAATTTTAGCAAAGCGTAATTTTACATAGCATTTATGTCATTATATTCCAGCTTTCCATTTCAAAGACAATGCCCGCAATGCTGTCGATACAAAGAAGTTATCAATATTAAAAATAAAGGTGTTGAACTTATGACCTTCTAACTTCCCCTTGTTCCCTCTAACTTTCTTAGAATATAGTGTAATGTTTAATTTTTCTGCAAGAAAAAATCAATAGTGTCTGCTTCATCTTAAAAATGATACGAGATTCTGATCACCACTTGATGTTTCTACATAATTTTTCTATTCAAACTTTATGTTATACTTGAAATGTCAAAAGAGTGAATGGAAATTGAAAATTGTGTCTTGCCTTTTCGCCTTTTTCAATATGTTATAGAAAGGAAAATCTTCATTATATTTGTATCTTTGTCATTTATTTGGGAAGAAAAAAAACAAAAAAAATTGTTACGTTTTGCTGTTTATTCTATAATTCGTTTATATTTGTAAGCCTAAATAAACTGATTGATGATTCAATGAATGATCTTTTTGATTTTTAGTGTAAATTTTCTTGAAGTATTCATTACATTTTTTAATGAAATTAATTGAGTACGTTAAGGGTATTAAACCTTTTTTCTTGCCGGGCCGCATGCATATGGTAGGTATTTCATGCGGGCCGAAACATGAAGATTAATGGAAAAATCACCAAAAGACCAAGACCAATTGGACACTTAAAATGTGGAAAATTGATGAGATATTAAACCTCATTTTTGGCCTTTAATATAATATATTAATCTCTATCAAACACACATAAAAAATTTCTTCCTTTTAATGCATTTTTTACTGAGTTATGGGGTAGTTTCAGTTCCCTTTCATTCATGACCACACAAACAAAACATATAAACAAAACTGCCAAGCCGTTAGATAATTTGATTTTTTTTCTTTTGAAAAAGCTTCATTTATTTTTATTTCAAATATTAATTTATCAAATGCAGAATGACAGCAAAGAGGAGTTTTGACTGAAATCAGTAATATTTGTTTATAATTAAAAATCAGTTTTACTTATAAAATGTTCACTACTCCATTTCATTCCGTATTTCACTGTTATTTGTTATTAATTACCATTACAGTTTTAAATAGAAAAAAAGAATTGCAATTCGCACCCGTTCGACGTCGACAGGAAAATTGGTCGGTTTGATTGCTTGATTGTGAGGATTTCCCGCTAAATTTTTAATACATTGTTCTAAAATACTTGAATTTCTTAGGGCAATGGGCCATGAACGGGCCACTCAGGAAAGTCCGGCGGGCCATATGTTGAGTATTGCTTGTGTACGTACTTTGATAAAATACAAAAAATACCATACGGCAAGTTATAATGCCATACAGCAAGCGAGTAAAGAGACTGGAAATAGATGGAACAAAAGATGAGTTTCCAAGGAAGTATGGCCCTTCCTTTTTACAATTATACAGTTGTCCCTAAATGAATACTTACTGGATGTGATAAAGTGTAGGAGTCACAGTACAGACTGTTCCCTGCGGTTTTCAGTCCCTGTATGGTTCTAGAAAAGAAAGGAGAGCTACAACCACTATTACCTTTCCAATATCATCCCAAATACTCTCAAAAGATTTCTTGTTTGGAGATCAAATGGCCAATGCATTCAGCGAATATTCTGAGTTTTTAAAAATTCGCTGTCCGGAGAAGCCCTATAAACATTGTGATACATAAAAATTAAGTATATCAAAACGTTTCTCTCATGTCTTATCCATAGGGCTCCAAGATTTCATCTCAAATTTCACAGCATCACATAGTTTCTGTCAAGTACATCAGGAATTTACTATTCGAATATTCAGAAAATTAATTTTTTTCCTAAAAGCACGTTTTTGCATTAAGTGTATTAAATTTTGTTTAAAAAGGGGTAAGCAAGTTTAATGATGCTCTATTAGAGGTTAAAAGGAAAAAAAGAAATACTATATATTACTTATATCTATCTATATATATATCTTAGAAAAATTTTATGCAACTAAAAATTTAAATATATTAATGAATTCTTTACGTCCCGTCTCTATGCTGGTGGATAGGGGCTCTTTAAAATATAACATTAATTATTAGAAGTTAAATGTAACATTTCTTTCAATCTTAGAGTATAAAAAAGTGATTTTATAACGTAAAAAGAATTCTTTTTCTAATTGGAAAATAATTTTTTTTAAAACTTAGAAATAAAAAACATTAGAATTTTAAATATTAAAATTATTTTTTTGTGTGATGAGGATTTACACTTTCAAAACCTTTATTTTTATTTTGGTTGGAACGAGAACCAGAACTGAACCGAAAAAAATATCGGTTTGTTTTAGTTCGATATATCTTCAGTCATTTTGTTATTGTAACCAAATTATGAATATTTTCTAAATTAACGTCAACCATATACTTATCATCGTTACATGTACATTGCTTCTTGATTTCCTGTTCCTTGTTCATTAGTACTTTTCTGTTTCAGTTTCGCATGAAACTACTTGTAGAAGGCAAATTTAATTCAGGCAAATGAACAAGAGGTTTTGTTGATCAATCTGAGTTGTATTTTTCCCACTGCAATCATCCACTAATGTTTGTATGAACTGTTTAAATAGACAAACCAGAATCTTAAACCTAGCCGTCAAATGTGATTTTAATAATAACCAATGCTTGCCGTTCTCAGCAGGTTAATTGTATCAATTCACATAGTGTATCAGTTAAAAAAAAGAACAAAATTTTGTAAATTTTATAGAATTAAAATTTTGTTTATTATAGAATTGCATTCTCTTAGTACAAATAAAAATATACATAAAATAAAATTATTCATTCGGAACTGAGACAAAAACCGCTAGTTTTGGCGGAACAAAAACCGGAACTGAACTGATAATTTTTTTTTACTTGAACCAAAACGAAAACCGAAACTAAAAAAAGATTATGGTTCGAAGCCCTGTTAAAAATGGTAATTTAGACTTAATTTACATTAATTTCTTTGCTTTTTTTTTTACAAAAAGAGATAGTTTAATATTTTTGTAACAATAATTTAGACATAACATTTTCATAGAATCCAAAAATTTTATACGTAACAAATTGAAAATAAGAAAAATTAACCTTTTCTCAAATTTCTTAAGTACATTATCTTATTACCATAATCTAAAAAAATTCTTCACGTAGAAATAGAAAGTTATAGACTTAGTACGTTAAAAGACAATTTAAATTTCACATTTCCTCCTCTTAAAAATATTTAGTATTATAAAGGTGAAACTTAACATTTTTTGCAAAGTAGAAGATAAAATATTTTATTTTTAGCAAATTCATAAAAACATTAATTTTAAAATACATTTTTTTAAAGTTCTTAATAATATGATTCTTTCTGGTCATTATACAAAAATAAAAATATTTAAATAATATTATTAAATAAACTTGTTAGAGCTCCTATTTAGTGAGCTGATTTTGAAATGTAAGGTTAAGGTAACTTTCAGCTTCGTCTCAAACTGTATGTTGGCTTCTCCTCTAGTCTCGAAACTGAAATTTATGGGGTCACAGGGGTGTTAAATTTCTCTAGGGGTCTGAAAATATAAACAATTTTCAAACAGGTATATATTTCTGTAAATTTAATTTAAATAATTATATATATATATATATATAAATATATATATATAATTTCTGTAAATTTAATTTAAATAATTCGAATCTTTTACACATTACTTATAAAGGAATGGGACTTCAGAAAAAGTATAAAACGTTTAAAATATAATCATAATTTTAAAAATTATAAGCATATGAAAACAATAAATTTTTCTATAAGAAATATTTATTAAGTTTTACGTCGCGCATGCTATTTTCTAAAAGAGTAGGTTTAATTACTAGCTATATATAAGTTGATTTATAAAGGCAAATGTATTCTTAATACTTTGTAGCTACTTTTATATAAATAGAATAATAACTTACATATTTTAATAAATAAAAAAATACATTTTTAAAAATTGCAATGTTTTACAAATATTTTGAAATACAAAAGATATATAATAATAAATTTAGGTAGGGTTTAAAGAGTATGATGCATTGTATAATTCTATAAAGTTTTATACATCAGAGGCTAATATTTTAGAAAATAGCGTGCGCAAAGCAAAAAATACTTAATATTTATTATAGAATTTTCATATCCTTATGACTTTTAAAATTATTATTATATTTTAAACATTTTATACTTTTCTGAAGTCCCATTCTATTTTAAATAACACGTAAAAGATTCGAATCATTTAATTTAAATTTAAAAGAATTATAAACGTTTGAAAATCGTTTATATTTTCAGACCTCCAGTGAAATTTAACACCCCTGAGACCGCTTATGCAATCTGCTTCTGCGTTTGTCATGGACAGCACGCGTCTTCCCACCGACTCATTCCCCCCACACCTGCGACATTTATGGGGGCGTGTGCAGTGGCTTGTCTTCATTTGTCGGAAAACTGCTGTTGGTTTTGCTTTGCTGAAGGGAGAAAATTGCTAAACAGGAATGGACACAATATTCATTGTCTATTGACGCGCTCTTTGGAATATGTTTTCCTGCGATATATAAATGATAAACCTGTTTAAAATATCACAGTATTTCAAGCTACTCTCGTGTTTTAAAAAGTCGAATTGAAGAACATTAAAAAAAATAAGTAAATGCAGTAGTGTTTAAAAATTATAAAATGAATTAAAAGTACAAAAGGGGAATTATAAAATAAAATAAGTAAATGCAATTTTGTTTAAAATTATTTAATGAATTGAAAATTATGAAATAAATTAAAATTAAAAATAAAAAAGAATTAAAAATTTAAAATGGAATAAAAATTAAAAAATGAATTCCTTCCTTCCTCAGTAGCACGGCAGCCCAGGATGGTCCTTGGCCTTATCAAGAAGACTTTTCGAGGCCAGCCTTCTACCTGCTAGTGTTCTCCAATTACTAGTTCTCAAAACTAGGATATCTTTTTCTAGGCCATCAATCCATCTGAGATTTGACCTGCCCCTTCTTCGTGTGTCGATTGGTTGAGCATTGAAGACTATTTTGTGGTGCGGTCTTCGTTCATTCTGCTAACGTGACCTGCCCATTTAATTCGCTGTATTTTGATGAAGTTGACAATGTCAGATTCCTTATAGGATCGATAGAGCTCTATAAAAATGACTTGTTAAATTATAAAACGAATTAAAAACTATAAAACGAATTTAAAATAGCAATAAATGAACGAATCATATGGTTCCTATCTATAAGACTCACTCCTTTTTGAAAACACGATTTAAATATTCCCGATAGGTTTACAATACACCGCATTTTAATTACAAACAAATATTTGATATGATACTATTTACCAATGAATTCAAATCAAAGATTGACTGCATTAAACTCTAACATTGAATTTAGGGCAGGAAACCAAACTGAAAAAATTCCACCGAAAGTAAAATTAATTTCGTTTCGTTTTCTTCTTAAAGTATACATAATTATTTTCATACCTAATAGCAAGAGGATGAAAAGATATTTCTACAAATTTGAAGGAATTTTGAATATTTCATTATCTAGCCATTAATGTGATTTTTTGAAACAAGATTGAGTTCACTTACCTTTGCGACCAAAACGTTTCAGGGTACCTGGTCAGTTCGTGAACAGTTCATTTGGTCTTCCTTCCTTCTTGACCGAGAACCCTGAGTCTTCATTGTGACTCTTGCTGAGAGCATGTTCATCCAGCTTCCCGCCCTCGCATTTCGCCATTCCTGCGGCAGTTATGGGAGCATGCGCAGCGGTTGCTTTCATTCCTTCTTGTAAACAACTGTTGAAGACCGACTACTTTCGAAACCATGGTTTTTTAAAAAGTGTATGAATGGTTAATTTTTTTGATATTTAGTGTCAGATGAATTAAAATGTACACGAGTGAGTGAATATTAACGTCGCACTGTTCAGCTACACGAGGGCTTTTGGCGACGGACTACGTAATTTTGAACCATGGTCAAGTGACGTGGATGACACCTGAGCTGGCACCCCCCACTCTTAACTACCACACCAAAGGGAGGGCGTTTCAGCTCTCGACAGAATTCACGTGCATCGCTGCCCAACACGGCGGGTCTTTAGTGTTACTGGGCTTGAACTCATGACATGCCTGCCATGATCCGATACCTTTACCACTGGGCTACGCAGCCCTATGAGTACTTAGGAAGTCGTGAGGAAATTTAGAGACATTATGTACAAATTGTTATGTTATGTATTAATTATGTACAAACTATTATGTTATGTATTAATTATGTACAAATTATTATGTAATGTATTAATTATGTATAAATTATTATGTTATGTATTAATTATATACAAATTATTATGTTATGTATTAATTATGTACAAATTATTATGTTATGTATTAATTATGTACAAATTATTATGTATGCATTAATTATGTACAAATTATGTTATATATTAATTATGTACAAATTATTATTAACTATGTACAAATTATTATGTATATGTATTAATTATGTACAAATTATTATGTTACTTTTAATTAATTGCGCCATCTTGGTACAAAACACTACATATGCATTAATTATGTTGAATGCGAAATGATAAGAAACAATTGATTGAATGGTGTATGAAGGAAGGATTGATTATGAGTTATGAATATTAAAATTAATGATCGGCATGATGTACAAATTATTTTCTTCATCGTACCAGCCATGCCGAAGATATGTTCGACATTAATTATGTACAAATTATTATACGTATTAATTATGTATAAAATAAATAAATGCAGTTTATTATATTTTCATTACGCATCCACCTTATCCCACTATATTCCCTTACCGAAAAAATTAATACGGAAGGAGAAATTTTCAAAGCATTTTCCTTTCAGAAAAAATGCTTCTATAATGAAAATATTTTGTATTATATATAGCTAAGACTTTTATATACCGGAGCTGAACAAAAAGTTTTGAAATATATAATTTAGAAATGGATTTATATATTCACACTTTATTATATCAAAGTATCGATATTTTAACAAAAAATACCCGTTATTATTGAGAGGACTCAAAACTCTAAAAAAATGTGAAGTAATTGAAAATTCTATAGAAGTCATAGTTATATGCACGAAATGTTGTTATTCTAGATCTGGGGTGGACACACATCCTTTGGGAAGAGTGCCCTTATTTGATAAAAAAAATTATGCGTGCCTTTTTCACACACACAACTTATCTACCAAACAAAAAATATCAAAAAATAGAATAATGTTACTTACAGGCTTTTTAAAAGATTTTTCCGCAAATAGCACATTTTTTAATGAAAGCCTATGTAGTTGAAATTTAAAAAGAATATAATAAATAAGAGAAAGAAACACAAAAAATAGGTTCTTTTGTTAATTAATTTTTTATAGGTTCACCAACAGTCAAGTTAGATTTAAAGTATCCGACTACGTTCGGAACCGTGATTTTAAAAAAGCGCATAAAAGTATAACTTTCATGATATTTAGTGTCACTTAGATTAGAATACATGTATAGAATTGTTTTAAGGACATTACGACAAAAAATTATTTAAATACAATATTTCGGCAAAAAATTAACTTAAAATAATAACAAAAATTCACACACTTTTAAAATTTCCTTTAGCTTCCGCACGCATCGAAACTGGATCAGTGTTTACAATTGTCGTCTGATCCACTTGATTGATTGTTCTTGGAACGATAGATTTCTTTCGTGGCTTCTTAACCCAAGTGCATCCTTTTTGTTTGAGTCTCACTGATTTGGTCTCTTTATCCCCCTTCCGGTGTGAAGTTTTCGTCTAGCGGCTGTTCATTTAAGGTTTCTCTTTCACACCGAGCACTAGAGTTTCTCGCTTACGCTCGAATGATCTAATTTAAGTCAGTCAGTCTCCTTATTCTTATTTACAAACTTTTTGACTGGAAAAGTGAATAAAAAATCTCAATTCAGTTGTTTTTGCGTTCATTTAATCCAAACATTGTGCTCGTAAAAGGAATTTTGAGTAAGGTAAAGAAATTTTATTTTTCTTTAAAAATTCAAGTGCCCTATTTTTCTAGTGTTTGAATACTATAACACCCAAAATAATAAAATGGCTGACAGATTCTGTTATGCTTTAAATCTCCTCAGAAACAAATAATGCCAAATTTTTTTAAATACATTTTTTATTCACAGCACATATATCTACAGACATCGAAAGCCCCAAATGTGTTCAACATATAACTGCATCAAGTGATACATTTTCAAAGAAAATCAGTTTTACGTGTTTAACAACATTAAGAACATATATTTTCATAGATGAAAACAAAGAAGTCAAAGAAATCTTTAAGCAAAATGAATAAATAATAAAATATTTACAGATGAAAAAATATATATGAAACAAAAATTTTCAAACAAGGACAAAATATTATTCAAATATACATCTAACAAATGAATTTACACATGAACGTAGACAACAAATACATTGTCTCGCTAATTGTGTCTAGCTAATAATTATCACAATCGCGCACATGTACATCACATATAATTAGAAGGAAAAATTAATTCCTGACAAAAAAAACACATTTTAATACTGAATGACAGATAACATCAGTATGTGTGGTTGTCCTCCCACAAATAATCCAATATCTCCATACATATCGAATTCTTTAAGGTATCCGACTACGTTTGGAACCGTAATTTAATATAAATGGATAATATTTATGATATTTAGTGTCACTTAGATTAGAAAACGTATATAAAATTGTTTTAAGAATATTATTACAATAAAAAATTATTTAAGTACAATATTTTAACAAAAAAAATAAATATAGAATGACCCATTTTCAAAACATTTTCCTTTTATGAAAAATGCTTCTATTATAATAATATTTTGCCTGTATATAGCTCAGACCTCTGTACATAGGCATAACTAGAATTTTTGAAACATATAACTTAGAAGTGGATTTACTCATATTTTACTACCACAGAGGGGAGAAATTTTAGGAAAAGAACGCCGATCATTATTTCAATTGGTTGTAACTCTGAAAATAATGTGAATTTTTCAAAAAAATAGTTCAGACCCTCGGGAGAAGTCTTTATTCTATTTAAGCGAAATATTATTATTATAGATGCATTTTTTATAAAAGGAGAACGTTTTGAAAAAAGGTTATTCTAAGTTAATTTTTTGCCAAAATATTGTATTTAAATAATTTTTTGTCATAATGTTCTTAAGACAATTTTATACATGTATTCTAATCTAAGTGTCACTAAATATCGTGAAAAATATCCATTTATGCGCTTTTTTAAAATCATGGTTCCAAACTTAGTCCGATACCTTAAGATTTATGGAAAGTCAAAACTTCAAGTTTCAGAAATTTCAATCTCAATATTAAGATAAAAAGCACAAATGGTTACTCCTGGTCATTATTTAGATTATCTGCTGCTACGATGAAATCAAAATACATTGATATCACCCAAACTATTAAAATATGCAGGGTAACATTTGTAGGTTATACAATATCGTTATCAATACTGATTTCTCTTTCAAGTGTATTTGGCGAGATCGACACAAGGGCAAAATAAATATTTTGTATGAACAAATGCATACAAATAACTTTAACAGGATTAGCAATATAATACAAGAGCATTATACATATTTCAAACAGTAAAGGAAAGTCTAAGTTATATAACATAATCACATCTCCTAGGTGAGATGTGATAGTGAAATATCTCTATGTAATGAAATATCTCTATGTAAAAATATCTCCATATAATGAATTATCCATATAATGAAATATCTCTATTTACTAAAAGAAATTGTGACAAAAAGGGAAAATATTTACTCATAGTAATTTCAATTCATACCATGTATTTTTACAGCATCTGGGATGACAATTCTCTGTATAAAACATTTATAGGGTTTTCTTTTCCTTTTTATAGAAAAATGAAACTGCAGAAGCCAAAGTTTCTCGAATTGTGTGCCTTAGGGGAACGTGATAAACCTACGTGGAGGCTACGACTATAACGAAAAGTCGTAAATAAAAAATTTAAAATAATTATCAATTAAATGAAAGGAAGCAAAACAAAATACATTCTGACGTAATAAAAATAAAATACATATTCACACTGATGTAAGACACTTATAAATGTATCAAAATTGCAAAAAGTATTTGATAATTAATTTATCAATACTAAGTTAAAAACAAGTTTAGTAATTACTAATGACTTCCATGATTTTACATATACGAAATTATATACAAAATATAATATACTGATAATCAGTGCTGTTTATAATTAAAGCTTTAGCGTCGAAGTAAATTATTATTGTATTCAATACATAGTTGTTGTATGAGGGATGGGGGTGGATGAAAATTATGACTGAAAACTGGGTCGCCAAGATTGAAAGTTTGAGAAGCGCTGATACGAGCATTCTAAAAGAAAAATAATTAAGACTATCTAAAAGAATGAAGTAATTTTAAGTTTAATGTAAAGAACATCAAAAAAAATTGTTTATTTAAAAATATAAGTTATTATTAAATTATTATTGTATTCAATACACATAGTTGTTGTAGTTACATTATTTAAAAAAGAGTGTTTCTGAGTTAATATTTAACACATAATTTTAGTATTGGTGATTTCATAAAGTTTGGCACTCAATGTTTGAAATTTCCTTCAATTTTTGCTCGCATACAAAATGAAGTCTTCCCACTGGCAAGAAATGTATATTGATGAAATGTTTCTTCTTCAAAAATTGGGACAGCAAACTTCGTACTTCATAAAAGAGAAGCGCGAATTGTACAGTAGTTATACGGCGAAGATACCTAAAAATTAAAAATTGAAGGTTGACAGGTGCATGTTATACGGCGGGGCGTGTAATACGCCGGATTTTAAGGTAATAAAAAATTGGTTGTTATAAATTATAAAAATTTAAAATAATGTATTAAACTTCAGTCTCTCTTAATACATATTGCGTGGGTGTATATATTTGTAAAAGCGCACCTTCAACTGGAAAGCAAAGCAAAGCCAATGCCATATGGGGACTACGTGATTAGGTCCATGACTGAGAAGCATTCTGAAGAATTCAGAAGCATTATAACTTTAAAGTGTACCTTAAAAGTAATAATAATGCTTTAAAATGCAAGAAAGATAACGAAATAAAGATAAAAGCAGTTATATAGAATTACAAAATGAACAAGTTCCTAAAAACACATTTTAAATGTAAAAATTATAAGAAAAGGGGGGTAGGCAAAGCAATCACGACTGTTTTGTACGCTTACGAGAGAGAGATATACCGGATTTAGATTTGAATTCGTTCCAAACGGTTTCGGATTCGTGTAACTCTAATTGGATAAAGAAAAACGATTCCAAAAGAATAAAATGGAATGGAATGATTTCATAAACATTTGGAATGAGGTTATCAACCGCTTTGGATTTAGTAAGCAACTTCACTATTTCTCGATAGATCAAAGGAATACTAGTGGTAGCATAGTGGTAACAAGCAAAAAACGATAAAGCAATAAGTTTGCGATCGCCAAGACTCAGTGAATAGTTTTTCTCTCTATTAAAGAGATCCAATTCATTTCTCCTCACCAATTCATTTTTCACCTTTCTTAAAAGGGGAATGATGAGGCTAGCGGGAATCATGTGGTTCCATATCATCAAAATCATGATAACATGCTGATCTGGGTACCGGGAGAACATCCACGTGGATGCATAGCAAATCATGTCGCATTCGTAACTTTCAACCCACCCATACACGCGAGCGCAATATCGGGTTGAAAAAGAACTAATGATGTACAATCCCACGAAAAACATACACCGCTGTAAACGAGAGAGTGGAGTTTTAAATTTCTTGAAAACCGCATTATAGGAGAATATAGTCATCGCAACTAGCATGTAAGCATAGAGAGTAAGAAGATATCGGCTGGAATGCTTCGGCCACCCATACCCATCTTCTTTTTTTACGAAAAAAGATACAATGCTGTAATGTGTTGGTAGGAAAAACAAAAGACTCAAGCAGCTCACAAATAGCCAGTGGAAGATCAAATACCACGAATCATCTTTATTTGAATACTTGAAAAGTCTTCGAAATCCCAACGCATAAACAAGGAGATACACAAGAAAGACAATCGATAGGACGAATGTATCATAACGTTCAGGAACAAAATACATTCTTTGGCTGGCCTTTTGGCAAACATGGAAAGGGGAAACAGTATGGTTTACCGCGCAACTATTGTTTGCTTCTACTGAGGCATTCAAAGTTTCTTCTCCAAGCATGATGTTGAAATTTATAAAACAATGTATTGTATTTTTTTAAACAGATTTTCTTTCAAAAAATAACAATAAATAACAGAAATGTAATAATCTTGCTCAGGAGTTAATATCTGGTTACTAAATGCTGGAATTACTCCTCTTTTACTAGAGTCTTAGCTTTTCCTTTTACAGCAGGGCTGTCTTTGGAATTATCTTGCAAACCTAAAGAAAAAAGGAAAAGAAATAGCAAACATTTTATTCTATTTACTCAAGTTAAATACTTTTTCGCATACATATATATCTACTTTATCAGGAATATGATATCAAATAATATAACTGTTTTGACTAAAAATATTTATTCATAACGTTAACTTTTATCCTAAATATATGAACTTCATTAAAACTAGCAGTAACTCACTTAAAACAGATTTCCTTTATTTAATTTTGAATATTTTAGGCAAAATATTAAATAGAAATACATTCAAAATGAACCTATAAATACAAAAAGAATTGTATATTATTCTATTTATTTATAGTACCTATTAATATTAATATTATTAAGGTACCTTTTTGGTATTCTGATATTTTCCTATTTCTTTTTACAGAAACATTTTTGTTGATCATTAACAACATAAAAATGCATTGGTTACCAATAAAATAGTAATTATTTTTTTTTTAAAAAATTTATTAATTACTGTTATGATTCTAACTACCCTTCTCTTTCTCTCATTCTTCTTTTATTTACATATCTTTCTATTATGTTCTTATTTTTTTTTATTAATTTCATTTCTATTCTGTTGTTAAAAAAATTTTCATTTTTAGTAGACTACCTTTTTACATTCCTGCATACATTCACAAGATAGAACCCGTGTTACAATTTTAAATATCTTTTACTACATTTTCGATCCATTTGATTTCTCTCTCTCATCCTTGCTTATTTCTTTTTAATAATAATTTATTTATTTCGGATTATTACTTTTGTTTTATTTGGTTTATAAAGTATATTAAAAGATGAACCTCTATATAACGAATTTCTATGTAACGAACTTATTTTCGGGATTTAGCGACTTCGTTATATAGAGGGCCGACTGTATTTTGTTTATAATCTTAGAGTATTCATAGAATTTTATTCTTACTTTATTTTCTCTTCCTTCCAGCTCAGGTATACATAAAAGAAAGTTGGCTGGCCTGAAATGTATGTTTAGTCCAACAATCTTAGTTTCGAATAATAAGTATTTGTTATTGTCTTAGAGGCATCATATGTAAGTCTTAAAATATCCTCTTGTGATTTTGTCTTTTATTTAGATCCCCGTATCTGGCCACACATTACTTATTGTACTCTAATCTCAGGTGATCTAAGCATTTTTGACAGTCTTTCTAGGAATGTTTAAAAATATTGCAACATCCACCTCTCTTAATTGTTTTTTAAAAATTCAAATTTTTTTAGGAAAATTTTTGTTGCCATTTTAGCTATCATTCCAAAAGTTCAACACATTTTTATTGAGCCCCGTAATTTATTTTTACCGAATTCATGCATTTTTGCTAAAAATTTGCTTAAATTACAGAATTATGATAAAAAGTAAAAGATATACCTTCAGTTTGATTCGTAGAATATCCAGAAGAAATTCTAACTTCCTGAATTCTTGACAAATAACAATAATGAAGTCCTTATATTGTGTTCACATAAGAAATTGGGATTGTTCCTAAGCAGAAATAAGTAAAAAATATCTTTAATAAGTTATTCATTTCTTAAAGATAGCGTTGTTTTCATTGATATTCAAATAAGAAAATTTGCATATTGAGTAGAATCTTTCAGTCATTTTGAACAGTAGAGCGTCGTTTATCCGAACGTTTATTATCCGGAGCGTCAAATATACGGACCAGTTATTTTTTTGTCAACTACATGTACTGTATATGAATACGTTTTTGAACAGTGCAATGCTCAACAGTTGTTTCGCGTGAGGCCAAAAGTGACGGGAAAATCCAAGGTCATGGATATTTAGGGAGTTTCAGTTGCGTGATTTAGTAAACATCTGCACACGGAATATTAGGTGCTGTTTGTTTCCAAGTGAGGGGACGTTTATGTCGCAGGAAAATGATGAAATTAGGAATCTCATCAAATTCCTAAGGGAGATGATCACTTGACGATAGGTGTTAAAATAATGTCTCTTCAAGGTGATTTCCCTCATAAAAGTAAGGGATTGTAACGAATACCCGAGCTATTTCAGTGAAATGATGAAATAATATTGCTAAGAGTTTAAAAGTGTTTATTTAACAAATGCGGTGCATTATTAAACGTAGAAGTAAGCAATACAACAATAGTCAATGAAATACAAATTATTTATTCGAAACTAATTAACAAATAATTAGAAAATTAGGCTGGTAATCAATCCCTATGTTAATCCTATGGCGCCATTTTTTTTTGAAGATATGGGGTTGCTATTTAGGGGATCTATTGTTCTACCTGTAGGGTTAGGAAGTACAAGGACTTGACCCCCCTTGTATGGCATTTTGCCAATGCAAATTCAGACTAGTTCATTTCATCATTTCACTAAAACAGTTCAGGGATTTGATAAAATTACTTTGACAACAGGGAAAAGAGCTCAAAGAGACGTTATTTTAACAACCTGCGTGAATTGATCATCTCCTTTAGGGATTGGATGAAATACCTGATTTCAACATTTCCCTGCGACATGTACGTGCTCTTTTGTTGAGTTGTGAACTGCTATGGCTATGAATTCAAAACGAAATGATGACGAGATTGTGACTTCCGTGCAAGAAGAATCCGACCCTGTCGACGATGAAACAGATAAAGACGAGGACAACAACAACGAAAGTAGCAAGGGTCCATCAAATGCTGCCGCGTTTTCTGCGTTAGAAACAGCCTTGGAGCAGTGTTGCTAGATCGTGCGATTTTTCGCGAATTTTGCTACTTTTTAAAACTCTCCGCTACTTTTTTTATCCTATTGCTACTTCGCGAATTTTATGCTGCATCACTTGAAGATCCCGCTACTTTGTGCTACTTTCATTTATATATAAAAGTATTAGAAAAAGTTTCGAAAAAATTGCAAAAAAAAAAAATATTGACCTAAGTCTCTGAAAAAAACATGAAGTTGCAGAATGTTTTACCACTCCGAAACGACACGAAACGCTGTAATTTCTCCCCCCTCGCCACCACCAAGTATCAGAGCCTATCTATGCGGAACTCTCCTATTTTTAGCCACTCTTTTTCCACTGCGAGTGGTAGAAAAAAAGAAATGATGGGATTCTTTCTAATCCCGATAGAAGCATGAAAATGAAACACGTAATATTCTTTAAAAATAGGCCTGGAGAGAGCTTCTACATAAATATTAAACTGTAAAAGTAATTGTGAAAGGACAAATTCTTATAGAACTAAGTATATTGTATAATTGTCATCAACGGTACTGCATTGAATTAAAGAATAAAAATCTATTTTTGTAATTAACTTACATTGCATCACTGAACTTATAAAAATTGCCTACAATGACAAAAGTAAGCACTTGTCATCTAGAGAGATTGTGTGATAAAAATATGATTAAATACCTATTGAAAGGTTTTTACCTAGATTCAGTGGCTCAGAGGACCTCGCAATGCAGGTGGCCCAGGGAATCTAGGGGGCTCAAAGCCTGACTGGCGCCCAGTACATATTAGGGTTGGGTATTCTAAAACTGACTTTGCAAGGGGCCCTAATACTTTCCGTTGCGCCAGTGCCTGAATTCCTCTCTTTCCAATCAGCTACTTCTCTAACTCTCCCTTTACTTAAATTAATAAACGGATAGAATTAAATATTATTGAATGACAGCTGCCAATTTTAGCAGAATTTGAGTGAATTAATTTTTTTTCAAAGTGATCATGTTGATCATTGCAAATTACTGAATGCATTTTTGAATCTATTTTTAAAAGATTTAGCTATATTTGCTTTAAAGCCTTACAACCTACCAATAAGTAAGGCCACTGTAGAAAAGGCATTTTCCAGAGTGACGTCAAAAAAGACAAAAAAATTAAGGAATCGAATGTGCCTCGAACTGTTTGAGTCATTATCAGAAACAAAATCACTTTGGAAGAATGAGGGACTTGCTGCGTTGATTTCATTCCATCGCTACAAATGCTTCAATTCAATTCAGAAATTTGTGAAAAAGACAAAGCAGATTACGATATTTAGCAGGAAGAATTTGAATGTATTTTAAATGAATTAAATAATTTAAGCATTTTAACGTAGTTTTACAAAATTAAAAAAAAAAATATTTATGAATTTCAAGAAAAAATCGATTCGCTACTTTTTGCTACTTTTCCCTCTTCGTGCTACTTTGCTGCATAAGTTTCTGGCAACTCTGCCTTGGAGTGGTACGAATAACAATCAGAGTGCTACTCAACTACTGCTGCTTTAAATGAGATTCAAATACCTTTTACAGCGAAAAAACCTGAAATGTACAAAATGGTATAGCAAAAGAATAAGTAATTATTTCCAACAATAAAGGTAAAATTGCGACATTTCGCACCTATTTTGCTTTTTCTTAAAGTACGTTTCACGCAACTGATGACTGTCAATATTCGTATAGTGTTCGGTTTCAATTATTGCATGGATCGCATTCGGTTTTTGGTTATCCGAACAATCACGTATCCGAACGGTGTCTGGTTCCAATTGATTCATATAAATGACGTTTTACTGTACATTTCTTTACAGTAAACTTTGGGAAAAATATTAAGGAACTAAAAATTCAGCTTTTAATAATTATTCCTTTCTTTCCTTTTTAAATGACACACAGTCCAATTCCTTTCTTGCAAACCTTTCCTTATTGAGACCTTCTTCATACACTCTATATGCTTGTGTGTGTCTAAGGCAATGGTTTTTACATCTGAGAAAACACATTTTTTCGTAGTTATTTCAATAAAAAAATTTCACAAAACTGCACAAATCACATTTTGCGCTTCTATAGTAGTCACTTCACAGCGAATGAACTAAAGTTTTAGTGATAATATTTTATTCATACATTAATTTACCATTGAATGTTTTATATTTTAAAACTATACGCCAAAATAATTATCATACGGATAAAACAATAATAAGGTAATTTTAATATCATGACAAAAATACAATATATTCGTGCAATAAGAGTTAAAATAAAAGCAAATGACAAACCTAGAATAACAATTCTTTTACTTTTTAAATGTGAAGTTATCGTTTAAATTTTATTTATTATTCAACTAGCTGCAAGTACCAAATATTTTATCACGGGTTAAAAATTTTAAAAACAAAATTCAGCTATTTTGCAAAAGCAAAATTATCTTTTAAATGACTTCTATATCTCTTAAATAATTTTTAACAAACTTCTAGTTGACCTGAAATGACAAAATGATTTAAGAAAAAAATATATTTGATTTCTAAAAAATTAAAATACTAACTTATTCTGTAGATTTCGCCAAAAAACAAACAAAAAAAATGCAAAAAAAGGCTTGTTTTCATTTCCTACAATGTCGTCATATTTTAATATTCGTGGTGGACAACCTTCCGCTGGAAAATTGATTAATTTAGTGCTAATCTAAATAAAATAAAAAGTTATTTGAAACAGGCTTTAGATTTACATTATAGTACTATTAATAACAAAACACTTTTTTGGAAGGAGATCGACAACATTTATAAATTGAACGAGTAATTTTAAAATATTTTTATAATGTTCTGAAAAACAATAATCTGATAAAATAATTGTGTATATTTCCCATGAAATTAAAAGAAAAGATGAATCTTAAAGGATTTGTAGAATATAACGATTGAATCTGATAACAATTTACTTGCATCATAGATATTATAAAATGCTTTATTTTTTGCAAAATTTTATATTATTTTTTCATCGCTCAGAATACGTATTGATACTCGTAGTGTTTAATAGCCAATGACAAGTAAAACATGCTGTCTAATATCTTTGTTTGAAAAACTCTTTTGTTTACAGCAGAATAAAAACAACTGCGCATGTCTTCATAAAGGTTGCAGGAATGGCAAATACGATGGCGGGAAGCTTGATGAGCATGCTCCGCGCAAGAGTCTCAGGGAAGGGATTTTGACCGAGAGCGGAGGGGTGGGGGTTAGGTCAGACGAAAATTAAACAATCCCAGCAAGTAGCCTCTAACGTTTCGGATGCAGCGCTAAATGAACAAAATCTTGCTTTATATAATCAGTTTATTAAATAGATAAATAAACTTTCTTTTCTTCAACTTTGGATAAAACAGTGATTGTTTATAACATTTTATTTTGTCAACATAAAAGTAAGTATTTCTAATAAAAGAAGGTTTATGTTTATTTTCTAATTTTAAAAAGAATTCTTCATATTATGAAATCTCTTTTTATGTCTCAGATTAAAAGAAATGTCATGTTAAATTTTTATTAGTAAATGCTATGTTTAAAAGAACCCTAGTACACCACCACAGAGACCTGAGGCTATGAATTAATTAATCATATATAAATTTTTAGTTGCTTAAAATTTTTTTATTAAATATATATTGCATTTTTTTAAAAAAATATACCCTCGAATAGCCATTTACTTTTAATTCCCATTTCATAAAATCTTTAAAACTTTTTGTTCAAAACCGTGTTTTCAGAAATAAAGTAAAATAATCTTCTTTATAGAATATTCCCTCAGAAACTCAACGTGTTCCCTAAAAAAAACTTCAACTTGATAACAAAACGTACTAAGAACGTAAGGTTTTCTTAAAAAAAGTTCCATAACGCATTTGACAGAAGTTTTGAGAATATGCAAATTTAAGACATGGAATTTTATGGGAGTTCTTTTACTTATAGTATGAGGAGAACTATTTTCTATAATTTCATTTTAATGGATATGAATGTTTTCAGAACCACTCTGGACGACGGATTTTTAAAAAGTGTACATATTCTTTGGATGCACTGTCCATTAGATCTTCGAACCTTTAGTCTTTATGAAACGTATTTATAGAATAATCTTGATAGAGTAATCGTAGTTCTACTTTTACTTCTAGAAATCATCTAGAAGCTAAAAACAACATTGATGTAGAAATGGGAGAATCTGCTACTGGAACTCATACTCTGTAACACAGTGCTTCTCAAACTTTCTATAGTTGCGACCCAATTTTCAGTCATAATTTTCATCGCGCCCCCCTCATACAACAACAATGTATGGAATGCAATAATAATGTACTTAGATGCTAAAGCTACAATGCACCTTTAATTATAAACTGCGCAAATTATGAAGATGCACTGCTGGCCACTGTAAATGGAACAACCTGAAGGAAGCATGCAAATAACATGAAGTTTACAGCATGAATTAGCGGAGGTGAGATATGCAAACGATTAGAATTTCACCGCAGACACACATCATGCGCGCCTGTGGTGCCACCTCAAAGCACTATTTAAGGCTTGGAGGTTTTGACGATTTTAAGTTCGGCAATTGTGTTTTTCTTGTGGATTTTCAAAAAACGATTAGTTATGTCTCGTAGTAAACAGCGATCAGCTTTTGATGAAATTTCCGAGTTCGACAGAGGAAGGAAAGTGGCCTACCGAGATTGTGGATTATCTTTCATAGAAATCGGTAGTCGTGTTGGACGAAACCAAAAAACTGTAATGCGGTTATGTAAACGTTGGTTGCAGGAGGGTACGACGGACCGACGTGTTCGATCGCATCCACCTCAGTGCACCACTTCACGTGAGGGCAGGCAAATTGTGCGTATGGCAGTGACGGATCGCTCAGTCACATCATGAACCGTATCACAACACATTGAGTCTGTAACGCATCATTCAGTGTCTGCGCGTACCATTCGACGCCGTTTACAGCAGAGTGGTCTGTCCGCAAGACGTCCATTGCTTTGTCTAACCTTGACTCATAGCCACAGACATCTCCGTCACCAATGGTGAGATGAAAGAAAGATGTGGGCTGCAGAATGGAATGAAGTTCTCTTTATTGACGAGTCACGCATCTGTCTGCAACACCGCGATGGTCGGATTCGAGTCTGAAGACACCTTGGTGAGAGAATGCTGGACAGCTGCATTATGCCCCGCCATACTGGTCCTGCACCGGGTGTTATGGTATTGGGCTGTATTGGATATCTCTCTCGCACTCCTCTAGTACGAATTGCCGGTTCTTTGAAACAGCCAGCTCTACATCTCCGAGGTGTTGGAGCCAGTTGTCCTTCCTTACATTCAGGGCTTGGTCACAGCCATATTTCAACAGGATAATGCGCTACCACACGTGGCACGCATTGTCCAAAGGTTTCTTCGTCAATCACCAGATTGAATTGCTTCCCTGGCCGGCTCGCTCTCCGGATCTTTCGCCGATAGAAAACATGTGGTCCATGGTTGCTCAACGATTGACCCAGATTACACCCCCAGCTGCCACACCAGATCAACTTTGGCAACGTGTGAAAGCTACTTGGTCTGCTGTACCCCAAGAACACATCCAAAGTGCCTTTGAAGCAATGCCGAGGCATGTGGCCGCGGTGATCTCCAACAATGGCGGCTACTCTGGCTACTAATTCTGGCAGGAACCACACTTCACAGAAGTCTATAAATTTAATCATTTGATGCTTGGTCAAATGTTATCCACAAAATAAATATTGTTGTGCTATCTCTTCTCTTTCTTGGTGTTGCATTTACGGTGGTCAGCAGTGTAAGTTTGGAAAGTTTAAGTGTAAGTTTATATAGAGTTTTGTATTGCCGGGGAAGTCATTAGTAATTACTAAAATGTGTTTTTTTCAGTATTGATAAACTACTTAACAAATACTTTTCACTGAGATTTTATAAGTATCTTATATTAGTGTGAACATGTATTTTATTTTTTATTACCGTAAAATCCGGCGTATAACGCGCACTTTTAACAGAAAAAACTAGATCGAAATTAACGGGTGTGCATTATATGCCAGGTATAAAAATGAGAGCATAGAAAAAAAAGAGATTTTTATGAATATCGACATATTGTTTCTTTTAAAAAATGGCCTTCCCTATGCACTTAAAAGGTTGAAGCCCTAGAAGTTGTGATGACCCCCTGGGTCACACCTTGAACACCAAGATTAATTTGAGGCAAAGAACCACCAAAAGCCATTTTGAATAATAATATTATTTATTTTTGTTATAATTTCCTCAAAAATCTCTGGTAACAAATAATATAATAATGTTACGTCTTCTAAAGGGATTTGCCTTTATATTAAATTAAATTACTAAGAATACGATTGATTACTAATCTAGCTCAACTCAAGTAAGGTTTACCGAAATAGGAGATCCGAGAAACACACGTATTCAAATTCTTAATTGTCATTAACTTTAACGAATAGCTCAAACTGACGCTTACTTTAAGCGTATGGGAATTATATTTACCGCTGGCTTATATCAGCTTTCTGGTACGTCTAGCAGCACGACGTCTTCACGAATCTAATCTCTTTGAATCTTCTAGTTTTGCATGTAACGTTATCGGCTCAATAGCCTACCATCATCTCTCTTGCTATCTCGCAACTCTCGACTTAAATACCTTATCTAATTTAAATATCCCAAACTTCTTTTTGAAGTTAATTGGAAATAACGCGAATTTATATTTCCCAGAAAGACGTCTAAGAAGATTAGTGGAAAGGTTCCGTACAGATTCGTCACAAAGTACACTATTTTTTTTTCTAAAGCTTTGAATAATTCCTTAGAACAAATGACTTTAAAACATCAGAACATTGAGACGTAAATTTGAGGTTTCTTCATAAAATAGGGGGTGCGTGTTATACGACGAATATCCCTAAAACTAAAAATTGCAATTTGAAAGTACAGGTGCGCGTTATACGCAAGATTTTACGATATGTACAGGGGCGTAGTTACAACCGTATCAGACGTATCAATAATACGGGCCCCCAAGGTACAAGAGCCCCAACATGTGTAACTACAGTATTACTAACAGGGCTTTCTTTTCTAAAAAGGGGTATCCGAAGGAGTTTTGATTCCGGGCCCACTCAGACCTAAATACGCCAGTGAATATGTCCGAATGAATTTTGCTTTGCTTTCTTTCAGTAAATATTGATAATTATTTTAAATGTTTTATTTTCGACTTTTCGATGTGCTAACCCCCCCCTCCGTAGGGTTATCACGCCCCTAAGGGGCGCGCCCCACAGTTTGAGAAACACTGCAATAGAAGGATTTTCAAATGAGGAGTCTGCGTGAAAATGGTGTCACACACAAACCATGACAACACTTCAAGCCCTACTGGACTCATTCCTTGGGAGTTTGTTGGTAATAAATTAAAAGTAAAAAAAAAAAAAAAAAAACTTTTAAAAACTAGCTTTTATATAAATGCTCTAAAAAGAATAAAATAACCTTTTTTTCAAATTTTTTTCTATCAACTTATAAAGTCGTTACACAATTAATGATATAAAAGCTTGTCATGAGATTTAAGTACTCGTATTTACTTAGTTTGAAAAATTTAAAAATTAAAATCAATCAGATCAAGTTATTTAATGTGCTTGTTTATCTACACAATTAAATCTAGCGACAAGCTTTAATATCATAAATTGTGTAAAGACTTTATAAGTTGATAGCAAAAAAAGTTTTTAAAGAAAAGTTTAATTTTTTTTGAGCATTTAAATAAAAGCTTGTTTTTAAAAAGTTTTTCTTTTTTACTTTTAATTTGTTTTTTACTTTTTAGTTATCGCTGGACAGAAGTTTCTCAGTCTGTTAATCTCATTCAACGCATTATTGTTGCAAGGTCGTTAGCCAGTTAATTTTGTACAGTCCAGCTAAGGGGCACTCAACCTATTTTCCCGACAGGTCATATATATATGATAGATATTTCACTCGGGCCTCAACAAGAGGATAATGGAAAGGGGGTAGATAAATATTGGAAGACCAAAACAACATTGGACAAAGCAAAATTTATTAAAATATTAAAACTCAATTTTTTTTGTTTTGCTTTTACTATAATACTATATTAAAAACGAAAAACACATTTTTTTTAAAGATGCTTAATTTTAAAGCAAATTTTTTCAATTATTGTGCAGAATTTGGATAATACTATTCTACAAACGAAAAAATATTTTCGTGCGATTGTATTTAAAAATGACGAAGTTTTTATAAATGTTTTATAAAATATTTAAGTATTTTTTGAAAAATCATTAAAAAAAAGTTTTAGGCTTTTGATTTTTAAATGACTGATTCTAAAAGAGAAAAGCCTGAACTTTCTTAGTGCAGAATATCGATTCAATAACATGAAAAAAAATTCATAAGGAATGATTTAGAAATCATTTTCATGAAAATGCATCAATTTTGACCCATTTTAGAAAAATTTATAATAAATAGAAAATAGCATTATTTTTTAAAAGAATTATACCATTTGCAAGATTCCCCCGAAAAATTACTTTAATTAACATCTACACTATTGAAATTTGAAGGTAAACAAACGTATGCGACTATAAAACTAGGTGTATCTTCTCAGGAACCGCACGTCGCAAAACTCGCCACCGGCACCAAAAGCTTGGGAATGATCCAAGGAATCCGTTTTGACTATTTATATTCCAAAAGTGCAATTAGTTAAAAATATATTAATTAAAAACCTTAAAACGCATAATCATTGCCAGTTTTTCCCGCCAGGCGCGAAGCTCTAATTTTCTGAACTTTCTTTTTTAATCCCAAACGCTTTTAATACACGATTTAATTTTTTTCATGAGATTCAGATAAAAAATAATTACAGATTTGGAAAGATCATTTACTTCACCTAAGGTATAATTTATTTTATAAATTAACGATATTTATAGTTTTTACGATTTTTTCTAAAATCAGTCAAAATCAATACGTTTTTATGAAAATGATTTCCAAATCGTTCCGGTTGCATTTTCTGTCAAGTTAATGAAATGATATTCTACGCTAATAAAATTCATGCCTTTTTCTTTTAAAATCAGTCATTTAAAAATAAAATGTTAAAAACGTTTTTTTTTTACGATTTTTCAGAAATAATCAAATTTTTATTAAAATACTTAATTATTTCTTTAATTATAAAATTAATCTCATAAACACTTTTTTACGTGTGTAGAAAAATATTATTTGTATGTACGAAGATTGAAAAAATTGTTTAAAAATTACGGTTAAAAAAATTGTGTCTCGTTTTTTCCCCTTTTTGCGAGAACTATTTAAGCATTATTTTTGTTTAAAAGTTACCAATGTTTGTAATCTATATATGAAGTTTGAAGACATTAACTTAAAAATGAAGCCCGGAAATTTTTTTTAACTTTAATAACTATAACGCAATGCAAAATTCAATATCTCTTCCTTTTATTTCAACGGTCTTTTTTTCCGAATATTCCGTGGATTGGTCGCATAGAGCGCTGGATTAGTAACTTTTGTACCCGAGTTCAAAACAACATCAATCATCGTTTAGTTTTTATGATTTTTTTAAAAAAATACTCAAAATTTTATTCGCGAATTTAATATCTTCTCCAGCAGTTTGGTAATTGGAAAGATAATTTATTTCATCACAATACATTATTTTTTTTTACGAAAAACCTATACTATACATATTTTAGGGTTTTTTCTAAAATGAATCAATATCGATGCAAAAATGATTTTTAAAAAAACTCATGCTTTGCTCTTTTACAGTTAATGATTTAAAAGTAAAATGTCGAGAATATTTTTTTATGAATTTCATTTGTGCAATAATTCGTTACTTTTGTGCCACTATATGGCTGCACGTGTCAATCTGCTTAAGAAACGGTGAATGGTCACTTACTCGAGAGCTCTGATAACGAGAGGGGAAGGGGAATTTAAATGACAATATGTTATGCATTTAAAAATTTTCGTGCAACGCCTGGGGGAGGCGTATAAACCTGTCTGACAAAGAAAAGAAGTGAAAAAATTTCGAAACAGGGAATTTTAAGTTACACACTCGATAAAATCCCGAGCAACGCAGGGCTAAGCGTAGAAGGGGGGAGGGCTGGAAGCCATTTTAAAAAAGAGTATTGAAAGTGCTAATTTTGTGAAGGAAAGGAAAATTTATAAAAATAGAGAATGCCCGTGCAACGCCGCGCCATGCAGCTAGTCTTTTGGACTAATTGTGATATTGGGATATAAATGGTCAAAACATGCATTGTTATTCAAACTAAACGCGTATACAAAATTTCAGCTCAATCGGTTGAAGACACCAGCTTCAAAATTGAGTTGCAAGATTCCACCCGAACATTTTACATTGCAAGTTAAATAAAAGTTTGTAAAAATACAGCATACGTTGTACGTATGCTGAGTAGAAATATTGTAAAATATCTTCTTGTGCAACTCGAACAAATTTCAAAAATATTTTACACCAAAAAATAGTAATAGGAGGCGCGGGGTATCGATCCCCGTACCTCTCGCATGCTAAGCTAGCGCTCTACCATCTGAGCTACGTCCCCGGTCCACTCCTCTGTTATTGTAAACATGCTCGCCTTAACACCTGAACAAGATCGTTACAGTAACTAGGTCGATATCGGAATATAAATCGTCAAAACATGCGTTGTCATCCAAACTAAACGTGTATACAAAATTTCAGCTCAATCGGTTGACGGCATAAGCTTCAAAATTGAGTTGCAGAATTCCACACGAACAAATTACTTTAATTAATATCTTTTTAACTAATTGCAATATCGGAATATAAATGATCAAAACATGCATTGTCATCCAAACTAAACGTGTTTACAAAATTTCAATTCGTTGAAGACATCAGCTTCAAAATTGAGTTGCAAGATTCCACCCGAACATTTTACATTGCAAGTTAAATAAAAGCTTGTGTAAAATGGGTGTGGCAATGCTTCCCTTGTTGCCGTTGAGCCAAGATCGGGCACCAGCGTTCATCTTTTTGTTTCAGAACCCTGAAAGTTACTCGGCATGGGACGATGGAGGCAGAAAAAGCCACTCTAGCGACATCACTGAAGGCGATTTTTGTTGACGACTTCCAGGGCACATTCAAAGATTAAGTGAAGCGTTGGCAACAGTGCATCGAATCAGGGGGAGGATAATTTCAGAAGTTCTGAAAAGATTGTAAACTGATATCGAATAACTGATTTAAAAAAAATCCTTCTGGCAACTTTTGCAACAGACCCTGTTATGACTTATTTCCAAGTAAAAAGTTTTTCAAGAATCGATGAACAGCGAAATAAGGGAGGACCACCAACTAAGAAATGGATAACGTTTGAAAATGACTTAAGGGCAATTGAAATAAATAAATTTGGAGAGCTATTGCGCCGTATAGTGCCAGATGGAAAAGAGTTTTCGAGACAGCCTCGACCTACACCAGATTGTAATGCTTAAAAAGAAGCCTAAAATAAGCTCTTACACAAATTTTTAATGTGATTTAAGCGTTGTTGTATGCCATAGATATGAATAGGAGAGAAAGTTAGCTATCAAATGTTGAGAAGTTACAGATAAATATTCACTATCGATTTAAAACGGCAGGTCTCAACGATTTACAGAAAGGAACTGTAATTGGTTCTCTTCCAGTAGGGGTTTCACCTCAGCCGAAACTGGAAATTTAGTGTGAACAACCTAGCTTAAAATAATGGTCACATATCAAAAAAACAATACGTAATTTATAAAAGAAAAACTGTATGGAAAGGGAAATTTTCAAACAGAAATCAGTGGACAATGATACGAATTATTCGTCAAAAGCATAAAATCATATTTGAGAAAATAGCAGTTTTTATATAACATTAGAGAATACCCCATTTTCTAGGGACCTTCATGGATTAGATTGTTATAACTTTGTTGAGAAAAGCGCAGATAGCACAATTATTAATTGATATCAATGACAAAGCATATAAGAAAGTCGGGCAAAGAAGCACAAACAGGAGTCTTGTAGACTCGGAACATACAATTTTGTAAGCAAAAGTACTGTGACATATGATACAATCATACCTGTGACATATGATAGAATCATACCTTTGACTTATAATCTTATATTTGTACTATACACTTTATTGTTTAGATTGTATTAGCTCATACATAGATGAGAGTCGGGTGTTATGGAATGGTCAAGTAATATGGTATTACCAAGGTTTTGGCGCTGTTGCTGCTAATGGGTGGAAAACCTTTGAAATATTAGAGAAGGATGCAATGAGAGTTGACTTCTTGTTGTTGCCATATCACTCTCTACAGAACAAAATGTGTTTTGCGATTTTTAAAAAAATTTGTTTGTAAGTTTTCAAACATTTTAACCTGCTTTTACACACAGTACTTGAACATTAAATTTAAGCATAACGTACACCAAAAGAATTGTATTTTGTAATACTGTGATCGTCTCTTAGCTGACGTTGTTTTGTCCTTCAGTTAAAAGGTTCATTTTCCAAGATGATGTGTCGGGTGTTATGGAATACTAGGTATTCCATAATACCCTACATGCAGCAATGAATCATTCCATTTTGATGTACCATTTATAATAGATTTCATACCATCAACTAAAGTACCAGAATATAAAGACGCTGTAAATGTATCTTCTGTAACAGAAAATTCTCCGAAAAGACCAACTAGCGAGAATTCCGATTCAATGTTTTATCTGTTTTCTGTGTGCTCATCATGATTAAATTGGAGGAGGGAATGATGGTATTTGTGAATTTAGTAAATAGAGTCAAAACAGAAATGTCTTTCAAGCAGTTTTAATAAATATGTCTTTTAGAACTAAAAATAACTGCGTTTTACGAAATCGTAATTAGTTTTCCAGTGGTTTAAACTACCTATTCTAAAAAACCCGAATATCCCACAATGTTCTCCATTTATCATTTTTCTTAAAA